>VZSF01008943.1:249338-351072 GCA_013398295.1 Chionis minor | reverse complement strand
CCCCCCCCCCCCCCCCGCCCCTTTCCTTCATTATGCAATTTTATTTTTGAAGAGTTCTCCTACAGGTGACACCTGCTGCGGGAGAACGTGAGAAGATAATACATCTTTACAGTTCTGCCTGGTCTGTTGCAGTAATATATGTAAGCAGTTGTTAAAACTGTCCTCGGAAAGGTTTCAGAGTGTCCGCAGAAATTTGGGTATGCAGGAGCACAAGACAGTTCTTTCAAGGTCACAGCGAGAAGCTGTAAAAGGCCCTCATCATCTCCCAGAGATGTCGATGCACGAGAGTTTAACTTGATGAGAACGGCACCTCATTATATTATAATGCGATGACTCCTTCAGCAATAATGCCATGTTAGGAAGTGGTATGACAAATCAGAAAGCTGACTACAAGGGGTCTTCAGAGAGACATGTCATTATAGACTGTGACAGTGACAGGCAATTCTTTTAAAATTATAATGTAATTTGTTGTAAAACATTTTCAAGATGTAGGCATTTACTCAGTACTATTAAGGCAGATTCCAATAGCTCCAGGAGGCGTCACAGTCTCATCGGGATTACGTTCAGTGCTCCTGAAATGGACTTACAGTGTAAGGTGATGGGGTTGCTAAGCTATTTCATCGTGGTTTTTTTTCCTTTTGCTTAATCATGTCACAAATGTTATGAGTTCAACTTGTGAACAAGCTTTGTTATTGTACTCAAATTCAAGTTCATCGGCTCTGAAAGAAGCATAGAATGTAAAGAACTAACAGAGGAGGAAAAGAAGATGAACTGTTCTGGCAAACTGATAAAACTGGGATTTGGCAGGGGAAAAAATACCCCAAAACCTGTCAAATTGCATTTAATTTGTAATTCAAAAAAAAATGGAAGAACAACCCCCAAGCAAAAAAATTATTGACATTTGGGGGAAAAATAAGACCACTTTTACAGAAGGAATATAGTATTTCGTGAAAAGAAAAATATATGATTTCGAGTAAAAAAAAAATAATATTGCTTTGACTCAGGTGGTAATACCCTCTTTGGAGCTCATGACAACCCACAAGGTAAGGATGTTTGCAAAACCTTTAACTACAGGACTCATTCAACTTAATGTTCTTATAGTCTTCTCTTAGTTCTTTGCTCCCAAGAGATGGTTGGGGAAACATTCAAGATGGTTTCAATGTACAACTGCTACTTTTTAAAGATGCAGCATTTAATGAAATACCCTGGTTGCTTTGTGTTTATACTGGTTTTTGAAAATAATGAAAGAAATCCCAGTTCTGATTGAGCAAAGTTTCTGTTGCAGAGGACTTCTGGCTCAATACTCTGTAACAGTTCCCTGCCTATTCACAAATACATGCCCATTTTCAAAGTTTAACAATAAGGCATTGACTTCTTTCTCACTTTCCTTCATTTCACATTATTTTATTATTATGTTTTTCACATTATGCCAGAGCTTTCCTGGCATATTCAGTCAGAATATTTTTTCCCCAAAAAAAGGCACAAAAGAACCAAGTGAATCACATGGCTAAAGCATCCAGAGATCGGAAACTAACAGTTCTTTGTATGTTAAACAACCTATTCCTAACCTGCAAAATTTGAGCTGAGACCATGTTGAAATCTGACTTGAAATAATTGTCAGTTAGAAATATCAGAAACAATTAATGCAAAGCTTAATTTTATTTAACAGTGTTACTGCCTGAAGGAGCTATTATTCCTAATTGTTTTATGATTCAACTATTGTACACTGGTTGTGCTTGATTCTGCTAACACAAAATTCGAGGTGAGACTATAACTGATTGAATTGTAAACGTCAACTAACCTTATGAAGCAAACTTCTCCTGAATAAGAACAAATACTAATCAGAAATTTCTTCCAATAGGGACAGCTTAGGGCTCTGTGCTATTTATTTTTATTTAAAATTGTGTGTGTAAGACAAAATGTTTGAGAAGCAAATTATTAGAAAGACATTAAGTGATAGATGAAGATGAAGCCAGCAGGATGTAACGCTGCATCGAGACCAGCCCCCTGATCCTGACTTATCATCTTTAAGGAGTCAGCACACACAGGGAAACAGCCAAGAAGCTGATTTAATGCCTATCAAAGCCAACGGAAATCCTGCAGAAAAGATAACAAAATACCAGTGGAAAGACTACTACAGTATAATGTAGAGATATTCAAGTCTGCTTTAAGCTACCCAGACGGTGGTGGTGTCAATCTGGAGTTCCATTCAGGCAAAACTATTCTACTTTTGCAGGGGATCACAGAATCAGAGAATCACTTAGCTTGGAAAAGACCTTAAGACCATTGACTCCAACCATCGACCTAACGCTGCCAAAACCACCCCTAAACCATGTCCCTCAGCATGTCTACCTGTCTTTTAAATACCTCCAGAGATGGTGACTCCAACACTTCCCTGGGCAGACTTTGCAGTCTGATCTGAACAGCCCTGCTTGGACACTGCTGTCCTTATCTTGTTCACATGGCAATGACGGCACCAAGAGCTGAGCTCTGTTGTACACTTCTCGGGGTTAAAGCTTCCACCTCACAGATGGATATTGTCTAGGGGTTCCAGAGGAGGAACAATTGCTAGTGAATAATTCAAAGGACTGATGGATTAAGTCTTCAAGAGCAAGTACAAAAAAAAAAAGAAACTAGGCATTGGTCAGACAAATAGCAAAGATTTTAAAAGTTGTCTTCCCTCTCTCATGCACATAGTCACAGATGAACAAAATATTTTCAGTAACTTATTATATTAATGTTCTTAGGTCAAGGGAGGTTATCCTCCCCCTATACTTTGCCCTGCTGAGGATCATCTGGAGTCCTGTGTCCAGTTCTGGGCTCCCCAGTTTAAGGACAGGGAACTGCTGGAGAGGGGACAGCAAAGGGCCACAAAGATGATTAAGGGGCTGAAACATCTTTCTTATGAGGAAAGGCTGAGGGAGGTGGGTCTTTTTCGTCTGGAGAAGAGAAGGGATGAGGGGGGATCTCATCAATGTTTACAAATACTTAAAGGGAGGGTGCCAGGAGGATGGGACCAGTCTTTTTTCAGTGGTGCCCAGTGATAGGACAAGAGGTAATGCGCACAAACTTGAATGTAAGAAGTTCTATCTGAACATGAGGAGGAACTTCTTTCCTTTGAGGGTGGCAGAGACTGGAAGAGGCTGCCCAGAGAGGTGGTGGAGTCTGCGACTCTGGAGACATTCCCAACCGGCCTAGACACCATCCTGTGCAACCTGCTGTAAGTGGACCTGCTCTGGCAGGGGTTTGGACCAGATGACCTCCAGAGGTCCCTTCCAACCCCTAACATTCTATGATTCTATGATTCTTTAGAATGAAGAATGATTAATTAAATGCTCTGGTAAAAACCATTGTCTCACTCATATCCCAAACTACATCACCAAGAATTAATGTGTATTAAACAACCTTCCCCCCAAAAACACTATGAGACAATAATATGATAATATTACAATGTAGCTGTAGTGAAAATCTGTAAAAATTTAGAAATCCCTTATCAAAGCCTTTAAGCCTGTAATACTTCAAAGGAAAGTGTAGAGTTATATGCATAATATGAATGTACTTATTTATTTCATGGTAATAAAAGTACGATTCAAATGGAAAACAAATGCAAGAGAGGATTTTAGAAAGTATCTAACAAGGTAATTTAAAAAATATTTTGCCTCAAGGACTAAGAACTAAGAAGGCTGAAAGAAAGCAGGGCGTTGTAGACTTCATCACTCTATTCCTTTTCAAAGGACTGTAAAAAATGAATGCTATTCAAGAATATTGAATTTATAACATGTAACAGTATAATCTATCATGCAACAGAATATTATTGCATTTTCTAGTATAATTATTAACTTGAACCAGAAATACATTGAGACATCTGAACAAACTGGACTCACTAACTGATCCTACCAGCGTCATGTCTTTAAAAATTACAATTCCTAATCAAAATGATTTTGGCTTGCCTAGGATGTAACTTACAATATGACTGGAAGATTCAGAAGTCTTCACGTTTTACTGGTACAAAGATTTTTTTTCCCCCCCTACATTTCCCCACCACGTACCCTGCTTGCACTTTAAGTTCTTGGAATAAGGTTGATGAGAGAAGCAGCACCGACTAAAAAGCCAAGGGAAGGGAGGCCAGTCTTGAACAACCTGGAAAGGTGAAATAGAAAATGTAAGATCAGTTTGCCATTTACAAGTTTGATTTTAAGTTAAGATATTTTAGAGGATTTGAGATTCCTTTTTCTAAATGCTTAATCAAGAGCCAGAAAGTTTTTAACACATTTTTTACAGACTATATTAGCAACTAGCTTTTTAAAGAAAAGTTTATTTTAAGCCAGGAACTTTATGTTCCTTGTTAACCTGCCTAACCCATTACTTGGTCTCTGCACCAATCAACACTTTGTTGACATCCATTAACTGTTTATGAAATCTTTTTAAAGTACTAGAAATTAAAATATTAATTAACCTAGAAAATAACCTGAAGTGTCATGAAATAGCACAGATTTTATGGAGCGGATCTGTCTGACAAATTGACTTATCTCTGATGCACACAAAGGAATTACAGAAAGTCATAAAATTATCTTCCATTTCCCTGACTTGAAAGCTTCTATGTGTATTAGCAAAGCAGGGCAGAATTCACACTGAAAATGAACTATTTCTTTTAGACTCCTGATGAACACAATCTTGCTTTCATACCTTCACTGGGTATGACAACAGTGCCGTGAAACTGTGAATTGTGGAGGAGGACGGAAAATTTGGGGCAGCGCAGAAAATACCACCTATTTGTGCTGATATTCAGCTCCTTGAATTTCTGATGATTCTTTTGCTCACATACTTCTTCATCAGCAAGGAGGACAGTTGTTCCATAGCCTCTCAAATTTAAGAGTCAATTACTGCCACAACACAGTAATGCAAAAGGCCTTTATCATAGACCTGTCCAGATGCTAAATGAATCTTCCCTTTCAAAACTCTCTCTGGCATCACAGCATCCTTTTAAGTCTCTTCTGGCCATCATAGATCACTGATAAACCACAGTGACTTCCAAGGACCCTGTTAACAGAGAAAGTGTACAGGTACCTCTTGCTTGGACACCTCCAGTTTATCAGCACCATTAATTCATTGTGGTTCTCCCCCAATGAACACAATAGTCTAGTTATAATCACAGTCAGGCTACGGGAATGTGCATTATCGCTTTTCTCACCTCATGAGGAATGCACTCCAAAATAGCTGTGGCATTTTCCCCTAATAGCCTCACATTTCACTTATATTTAATTTGTTACCTGCTGTCTCTCTCAGAATCTTTTCTGCATTGCTGCTCTCTGTCCTGCTCTCCTGTATTTTATTTCTGCTTGTTATTCTTCTTTTCTGTCCCTTGAGAGCAATGCCTTGCATTTATCCACTTTCAAGCACAAATCCCTGGACTTAATCCAATGTTCTGAACTCTCCAGATCTTTCTATACACCCTCCCTTTTCCTACCCTTTGCCAGCAGTATGCCTCATGTTAGCTTTTCCAGTACAAAACTTGTTTGGTTTTCCTTTAGTTCAGCTTTTCAACCATCAATTTAAGTGATCAGAAGGCAGGACGGGTAGACAATGAATGCTGCCCAGTGGCAGGGAGCTGACTGAAAATCAGATAAACTTCTGATTGATTTGGCTTTTTTTCCTGTTTCCTGGAAGTCTTTGCTCTCTGGTTACCAAAGGCAGTGGCAAAGTGGATGAGAGTTTGGGACTGGTCAAGGATTTCTGAGGGCAACAGTGCCACAAGAAACACAAAGATTTTCCTGGCCATTTTCATTCTCTAGCAGCCTTATGAAGGGAGAGGAAAATTCAAAAAGTAAAAACCGTCTTAGATGGAAATTTGTAAGTGTCTGATCCTATCTTCCCTCTTACATAGTTTGAAAACAAGCTATTGCTCCCTCGTTGCCCATCTATAGATTATATGAAAACAGACTTTTAGGAACCACTGTGAAAGAGCTATTTATACTGATAAGCACGACAAGTGGGAGAAGAAAGAAATTAGCACATTCAGATACTCACTTTACCATTCATTGGTCTCAATGATAATGATGTAAACAAGACCCTTCCCATACAGTTATTAACTGTCAGCTTCACTTCCAAATGTGGTACAGCCAAAGGAACTACATAAAGAGTCTGTGATGATATCGGTAACGTTTCTGAACAATATGGAAATAAAAAAGAAAACATAATGTTTCAATTTTTTTAGTAGCATCACTGGAGCATTTCAGTAGCAGAAATTAACAGTCTTTGGAGTGAAAAAATAAATATTTTTTCACTATCTCACTCAGTAACTTCAAATTACTTTACATCTTTGTTACTTACTGCCTATGCTGTATTTTTTGTTTTGAAGTAAGTGACGTTGTCTTTCTTTGAATGACATAGTTTCTATTTTACAGATGCAGAAAATAAGACTGTGGGCAAACTAACCTATTATGGGAGAGTCTTTTTCTCTCTGGAAATGTCTACTTAGTTTGTTGTGTTTCAAAATGAGGATTTATTCCCCCATTTGTTTTGCATTTCTGAAGCTTTTTTTTTTTTTTTTTAGTTTTTACTATGAATTTTCATTCTGTTTATTCAGGTACTTTAACTACCTCTGAAAGGGGCTCTTAGATATAAAATCCTGCATCTGTCTCCATACAGAGTTGGCTTTGCTATCCTGCATCCATCTATCCTAATCCCCCAGCAGCAGTGGGAGTTTTCATTAATGCAGTACAAAGAAAGTGAAAAATCCCACACTAGTGAAAGCATTTTCTATTCATGCTGAAGAACTTTACAGTTACAAACGCCTTCTGAGGACATGTGTATAGGAGCCAAACAATGACGGTACAGGAGAGGAAGGGCAGTCTTTGCCATGGGAATCTGGGTGAATCACTCAGTTTTTGTGTCAGTCTAAAATCAGCATCAATAAAGTGTTAGTTCCCTACTTTACAAAGTTTGTAGAATGCTTTGATATACTGATATGCACTTCTCTATAATTCCCAATAGCTAAGTAAATCTCTGAAAGAATAAATTATTAGACAGATACTTGCCTGGGTCTTTTTGCATGGAAAACACTGACGTTTGTAGAAGCAATAAAGGTGATGCTCTTCAACCAAGGATCTGGACAGAAGTAAAGAGACAACTCAATGTGATAATTATTACGATTTTGTTAAACAACAGAAACCCACAAACGCTCCAAGCCTACACTTTGGTATAAATTTAAACAGAAGTTACATCGTTCCCCCAAAAAATTCTACTGGAGACAGTAGGGCTAACTTAATGAGCAGGAGAAGTAACACCCCCTCACACACCCCTCTCTGAAGTTGCAGAGGTTTGTATGTCTTCCTCTGCCTGGATTGTTTTCTTCTAAAGATTTTTCCTACAAAGGGAAAAAATAAGAAAGATGTCTCCACAGATTGATTAATAATGTTGCTAAGCTCATCTGGCAACATTTTATCCTCTGTAAAAGACAGGTGCCCTTTGCAGAGAAATATTCCCTTCTCTTTTTTTCTTTTTTTCTTTTTTTTTTTTTTCCTCTTTATAAGCTCTACCATCTAGGGAAAGAGAGTACTTTGTCTTAATGGCAGTGATTGTCTGCTGTGGAAAGACCTGGGAAGACAGAAAACCGAAGAAGGCTGGCAGATGGAGAGAGGCAGAGAAAGAAGTTTTGCTCCTTTTAAAGGGCTTGAAAAAAGGCTCCCTGCCGCGATGGCAGTTGATGATATAAGGGCTGCTAAAGAACTACCACCTTCGGGAAGAGAAATAAGTTCTCTTGCTGCTGCAGAGCTTTGTAAAAGCATCATTCCTAGGACACACATGGCACTGTGATTATGAGTACAGAAACAGGGTACAGCTGGCACCGTTACTGAAGCCTCCTGCAAGCTAATGGGCCAGAGGACTTCATCTGAGCTTCAGGCAGGGCTTAAAAGTGACTTCTCAGCTTTAGGACTTGAGCTGCTTATTCTATTTGTACAAATAACCCCTCCACCTTCAAGCAAGTCTGCAGCAAATCTGCTCCTTCTCTGAGGGAAGTTAAAAGTTCACTACACAAGGGTCTAGAATAACTAGCTGGTTTGTCCCAAACAGGTTTTAACAGCCAGAAGTCCTATAAATAAAATTGGTTACTTGGAATTGTTAAAACCCATTCTTCCATAGCCCAAGTAGAGCTTTGAACACAAGTATGTTGATGCAAGATCCAACATTTCAAACGGTGCAGAAGGTGAAAGATTGGGTTGATAGTTCGGGGTGAGCTATTGGTATTCACCAGCACACGCCGTGCAGACAGGCGGCTGGCACCCTGCTACGGGACTACCTTGGATTTCTGCAGGTCTGATCTTTGGGGGTGCTTTTCAGCAGGGTCTCATTAAAACCCTTGGAGCTGGCACTTCTTGAGAAGCTAGTTTCCAAGAGGTACATTGATGCACATGTGGCTTGTGACTTACTTGAATCTTCAGGGTCTTAACTATCACTGACTCTGCTGCAGTTTCTTTTCAGCGAGTGATAGATTCAGCAAGCAGCTCAAGAAAAAAGAAAATAGCTTCTGTTTCCTCCCTCCCTTCACCTTTGCACATCATGCTGTTTGTGCTGCAACAAATGAAGAGAAGATTAAAATACTTCTTATTAATCTCCCACCTTTCACAAGCGATTTAATGTTTTACAAGCGAGGGTAGTGGTTGCTGATAATGTGCTAGGGAACACGGAAGCAAACTTTTCTGTTGCATTTAGCACAATATTCTTTCAATTAACAACCAGCAACAAAAACAAGCTAAAGAATAATGACAGCTATCAGTATTTCCTTACTGTAGGTTAGTATCTGCTGCCATTTTTGAGGTGCAATGGCCCTTTTTCAGTGTGGAGCCTAAGGAGAGACATGTACAATGACAGGACCAGTAAATGGCAAAAGCGTGGTTCATGGCTAAGAGAGAAAAAATTCATGCTGTGCTCTTGAGGGTTGATCTCAAGATGAAGCAAAAATATTACAGTTCCAGGTAACAATGGTGATTCAAAGAACAAAGAGAAGCAATTAAAAAACTGCAATTGCAAGTTGAGGAGAAATAATAGAAGAGGCAACACAAACATAAACCATCCTTTTTTTGTGCATTCAGCAACTTCTTACTCCTTCTTTTCAATGCCTTGACAAGATCTACACCTCTGCTTTAGAGCTGAGAGGCTGAAATTGCCATCTAAACTGTTTCCAACCAAACCTGCAAGTGCTGTAGGACATGACAACGGAAATGATGCATTGACTTTATCTGGCGCATTGATATTTATGCTCTGGTCTTTTGGAGCAGAGATGATTTCAGTGACTTTTTAAAAAGAGGGAGCTGTAGGAGTTGGTAATCTTGCTACTGAACAATATGAAGAGGCTGGCACTGGAGTCATTCCAGAAGAATCAGCATTTTTCCCCCTTTAGTGAAGATTTTTTTAAAAAACAAGACACCTCACAATACAACTGACAGCTGTTCCAGCTCTGCAGGCTTCTCACACTGCAATACCTATACCAGTCCATGAATATTCAGAATATGTTCTGGGGATATTTTTTATCCCTTTTTACATAACAGAACACTACACATTAAAAGTTCTGGTACTGAGATGCATTATTATTCGTATTTTACTGGTAGGTCCTAGCCAAGATCCACCAGATTAAACACTGTGATATTTGACTAGGGTATATGGCTGAGACTGTCCTTGATTAGCTACAGTCTAAGCCACCTACACAAAGTACTGTAGGAGATTCTGAATTCAAATTTCCATGGTCCAACTCTTGTATACCAGTCACGGACTAAACTGCTTTCCTGAGCATAAAGTATTGTATTCCTCTAACATAAGCCGTTAGCTTGAATGTAATGTTTCAACAAGATTAGTCTCTTTACCTTACTCTCTAATGCCTTTTCCTTCTTCTATAACATGTCAGAGAAAAGTGATGTACAATTACTGTTTTGTGTGGTGAGTATGCAGTGTTTCTCCAAAGAAATGACAAAAAGCACTCCTCCTTTACCTACTTCTGATTATGGCCAGGCTTCAAGAAAGAAACAAAGCCCATCATAAGCAGTAACTTATTCAGAGAGGACCGAAAATTAAAAATCACAGCTTAGGTCCTTTCTGAAAGTCCATGTCAGTTATATTTGTCTGCTATAAAGACAAGGAGGCAGTAATCTCTACATGCTCAAGCGCTCGGTCCTATCTCCGTTTCTTCTTCACAAAGGCTCTGATCTGGACTTGTAATGACACCTCTCCTAGAGATGTCAGCAGAATCCATAGGGATCCGTACATGGAAAAAAGCACATTCTTTCCATCGACACTGCACATTTTATATTTTTTACATTTATATCCCTGCATGAGATTGGAACATTTGATAGTAGATCATTTCAACTGAAATTAAGAATTTTAGTCCTACTACTACTTTTTGCTCCACATTACTATCGCAATATTGTAATAATAGTAAATGATAACTGTAACATACTTTGCCTTCAAAATTATACGCGATTTTTCACCAAAGATACCACACAGTACTCCCCAGACAAAGTTCTTCAGGAGAAAAATGGCAAACATCTAAGTTTAATTCTGTGCTGTTACACAAGCCAATGAATTTTGGAAAAGGCAAAGGCCATGTTGATAACGTGCCCTTTTTATTACAGTAAGCTCAGACCCCAAAATGTTACGTATAGTTGTTCCTCAGGAGACTTCGACTTTACATGATTTTTTTGCAACATTTATGGAGATCTAGATCTGGAGTAATTTTATGCTATTTTGTATAGGATTTCAGGAAGAGAGGGAAGGAAGACGCATATTTTGGTTAAATGAAAATTCATGATCTATGATAAACTGCATGTGATGTTCTCCTACAGGAATAGGAGCTCTTTAAAGGAGTCCTTTCATTTTCTTTAGTCAATATATAACCAGAGTGTTATAATGTATTGCATACATACCTAAACATTTTTTAGAGGACTGATTTTCCTAAAAGGTAACGTTGACATTTTATGGAGCAGTCCTAGTCCATCAATTAAATGTAGGTTGAAGTACAGTAAAAAACCCAAACCCAACACCACCACCCCACCCTCAAAAAGAAACAACACCACAAATTTCTCATAGAGATTACGGCACTCCTATAGAGTAAAAGTTTCCTCATTCTTTCCCTGGAGGTAACACACAATCTATATCAATCATGTAAAACAGAGAAACATTTTGAGTGTTTACATAACTTTGATTAGAGGAAAATTTTAACTCACCGTGCACTTCACACTGCTAACACTCTGTAATCTCATGAGTGCAGACCAGTACCCCATGCCCAGCACTGGCAGCTTTCCAGCCATTTCTCTTAAAGATCTTAAACTGTTTTGAAGGACGTGTGTCAGTGTGCTACTAAAGAGTTTTAGCATTTACTCAGGAACCCCTGTAACCCCTGGCAAGAGGAAGGAGAGGGAAGAAGGCTTGCTTACAGAAACATCGACGCAGAATGATTTGTCGCTGTGTTTTTCATTCCAGCACATTGACATTATACTGCAAACCGTAAGCTTAATAGAATGTATGTGTCAATATTCTGCATATAAAGTTTAGCACAAGGAAGACTAATATTATTATCAACATTGAATTAGTAGCTCCATATAGAGATTTAGTATGATGGAAATAATTCAGGCAACAGAATGAATAAGGACAAGGAAGAATAAAACTGAGTATTTAGGACAAGGAAGACTAAAACTCTGAGTATTTAGGACTTTTCATCCCAAGTGAAGCTTTCAAGGGCATTTGGACTTCCGTTGGATGAGATCCAAAAAAACGCAGGTTTAGGATAAAAGGAGAGGAAAAAGAAGTAGGAGACAATATGAAATATCTTACCATGAGCTACAGGTCGCCATATAGAGTCATAGAATAATTTAGGGAGGAAGGAACCTCTGCAGGTCATCTGATCCATAGAGCAGGGCTGACTTCAAAGTTAAATCAGGTTACTTATGGTCACATCCGGTAACACCTTTAATGTCTGCAAAGACAGAGACTCATCAGCCTCTGCAGGCCCTTGTTCCATCAACACCACCACTGTCACCACCGCCACCATAGTGCAGAGGTAGTTGCCTGTTCATCCCATTGAGTTGCTGGGTTAAGAGTGGAGGACAGCACTCAGGGAACTGTTGAAGACTTGAAACTCTTAGAGATTAGATATTTTTCAAAATTCCAGTATCAGCGTGAACAAGTTTTGACTGAGAAACCTCACAGCAGACAAACCTCGTGTTTTTACATTTAGTAGAAAAATATGCCAAATTCCAGTCTTACCATGTTCAAAGAAAAAAAAAAAAATGTTTGGCCAAATAAGATAAGATATTCTTTCCTAAAAACATTGTTAATTCTCCAGAGCTGCATAAACACTCAGAAGCAGAACTATTATACCACAACCAAAGAAAATAATTTCATATGTTTAAAAAAATACCTGTAAATATATATGACGATGCAAAACAAGCAGCAAAATGCCCTTTATTAAATGGATTCCCTTTTAGTGGCTAAATTTTTAAAGCTGAGATGGTACAAATAACTGATTTTCAATGACAGCATATATCTTTCTTGTGTCTGATTAGCTATTGCCATTATTTATAGCTTTGTGCATGTGATAGAAACATAGAGAAGACAGCATGAATCTTTCTGCCTCTGTTGACAGGCCAACTAATCCATTACTAAGTCTCCTCCATTCTTATTCCACTTACCTGTAAACCAATAGTGTCAGTGCTGAATTATATTTGATATTGAAACTATTGATGAATTGCAAAGGTTAAAATTAAAGTGTGATTTATGTTGTGATCAGCAGCACGGTGTTAGAGCACCAAGTGATCTGTGCAAAATTATAACCATAAATACACTTCAGGCTTTGCTTTAGAACCTCTGCCAAACAGCTCTACCTTTTTTTTTTTCTTTCTTTGTTTCATTCTCTCTATCTCTCTTTCCCCTCTCTGATACTGTAGCAAAAGAAATGCAAATAATTTGCTGATAAAGATCATAAGCTCCCCCTGGTTTTGATGACTTTCTGAACAAAATGATTTTCCACTATTTCACTGGAGACTCATCTGAAATACTACTGCAACCATTGGAGAAAACATTGAGTGGTACAACACGTACTAAGTTTCTCGTTTGGCAAAGGCTACCGTTTATAAAATTCCTGGCATAATTCACTGCAGTTCAGTTCTGCTGGACATCTCTACCAGTGTAAAAAATACTTAACAAATGAAAGAATTATTTCCTCAAACTGGAATACAAACTGTCCCTATCTATAAACCTCTGCTTGCTCCATGTAGGCATCATTTTTTCAGATGATATGTTCAACGAAAGTGAATGGTCCATTTTCTATATATGTGATCTGTACTTTGTAAGGAGGCATTTTTAAAATAACTTGCTGTTCCTCAGAAGAAGGTTAGAAATCCCAAATATTATCCTGCCAATATCTCTCATTTTTGCATCCTCTTGCACTTCAGGTGCGGAACCAACAATGCAAGTCCCAAAATATCACTGAAACAGGTTAATCCTGCAGATCTGCACCTTCAGCCTCAAGGACTAAAGGTTAATAAAATCTCTTGCCTCAGCAGATCTACCGCTCCATCCTGCATAACAAAAGTGAACTTCAAGTGCACTCTTTTGTGCGTTTCTGTGCAGACATCTTTAGCCAATTCCTCCATGGCACAGTATTAGAGAGCTCTGTGGCCTCAGTGTGCAGAATACAACAGCTGGAAAAAAAAAGTCAGAAAAAGGCAAACTATCAATTTCTGGAACTGCAAGTCCAACCCTGTTGTCCCTTTCCTTCATAAACGTGGGCAGAGAGCAGAGACTAAATCACCGTGAAGAAACAATGCAAAACTTACTCATCTCGTACCCTGGATGACAAAGGTGTATCAAAAAGTTTCATTAGGAGGTCTTTGCAGAATTAGAATGACCTGAAGTCCCAGGCTGTATAATTCCCGAATCTGCTACTAAAGGATCCTTTCAATAGTCTAATCCCCCTGATGCTGAAAGTCAGAATTTCCTGTAGTGAAAAGCACAGCAAGTGCCGCACATAGCACCGAGCATGACTTCGAGTGGCTAGGAGAGCAGAATTTCTACAGCTCCAACTAAAAACTTAAAGAAACATCTCTCCTGATATTTACGTGCTTTCATCTTGCTGAAATATATGCTTGACTTACCTGGAGTGATTTAGTGCTTGTTTAATAAAGAAGCAACCTCTACTGGAGAGTAACCCAAAGGGATAGATTTGTTAGCATGGTCCTGTTTTAATTGGTTACACGGAGATTTTGAATTTCTACAGTTTATGTAGGAAAGGTGGAAAAAAATGACAAATGAATAAATTCAAAGTAAAGAAAAAACATTTGTTTCTCTGTTGACAGTTTCCAGTCACAGAAAATGTTTGTTTTGTCTATTAATTCTTTCTTTCTATATGCCAAGAATGCGTTATTTAATATCCTGTTCCTCAAGCACTGGTCCCCCCCTCTCTGATAGAGAAGAAATAATTTTTCCCATAAAAAGTGCTGCCTGGTCATCTTTTGAGGTTTAAAGGCCAGTTGATCTACGGTTCTCTAGTTATCTGATTAAAGGGACTGGACAGCTCTTTGTTAGACATCGGGAGAATGGGAATATATGACAATGTATGTATCTGCCCATGCATCTGTCCCAGTTTAATTGCAGAAAAAAATCCCCATACCTGAAAGACAAGTGTCCAGCAGAAGAAAAACTTGTGTCACAAGCTAAGATTCATTCACTTCCACTTAAGTACAACTCCAACAATTTGTGCCTGCTTTTCAGATATTTGTAATTTTTCTTCCGACCTCAGAATATTTTCTACAATTACATGGAAAAAAATTCAAGGCACTGACCTTCATAAACACCACCAGGAGCTTTGCGTGACCTTAGCCCTAATGAGAAGATGAAGTGAGAGTTGTATTTGGAGACAAGTTGTGAAGAGACCTGGTGGCTGAGTAACCCAGCAAGGGTTTGCAAATCCCTACTGGAGAGTTGCCTCACCAGTTCTGGGACTGTTATCACCCCAATGTCATTTGCAGTGCTTAACTGGAGCTCGTCATACAAAGGGACATTCAGACATTAATTCTTTGCGATAATGAGAATTTCCCTCGTAGCGAGTTCTTCTGTGCGGTCCCCTCAATGTATAAATCCAGATTTCAGGTGAGGAAGCATGCAGAAGCAAGATGGAAGCTCTGTTTTCCTACAATCTACTAAACTGCTAGTCAGAATATTTTGTAAATACACTTTTTATATTTAGATTTATGACTTTCTAAAGATATATACATTAAAAATTACCTGGTTGTAATTCTGAATTATTCTAATATTAGTTATTCAAACATGCAATGTCAGGAACTGAAAGATCGCATGTAGACAGAATAGAAACTGACACCTGGTTATTTTAAAGACCCATAAATATTTCAGTACACTAAGCAGATCATTAAAATCTACTGATAGATATTTGTACAAGTTGGGAGGTTGTACTGGTAGGGAACATTTTTGCAAATATGATGCAAAAGACAATAATTTTCAGGACAGAAAAAACAATGCTTTTTGTTTTTTTTCTTTTTCCAGTGATGGGAAATACCATTTTAGGTTTATATATCTAAGTGCTTTAGAAATAAAAGGCACATTTCAGGGAAAGATTGTTGTGAAATTATGGGGGGGAGAGGGAAAAAATCTCTGCACAAAATGGCTGAAAACACATCAAATTGTTTAAATGCCAGGGTTCTTCACAGTAAAATGGCTGTTCTCCTTAGAAGCTTTTTCCCATGTCATTGCAGATCAGAATGACAAATATATTTCCACAACAGCGAAGCCAAATCTTGTCATTCCTATTCACGCTGAGCAGTACCTTATTTTGGTAAGCCTGCTTGCTGGATGTAGTTCAAGAACATTTGACAAAGGATGGTGGTATGTCTATTTTCACATGTGTTGAATGCCTCAACTGATTTCAGAAGAATGCTTGTGGAATAACCTAGTGGTTATGGAAAATTGCCCAGGCAAAGGATTTTCACATCCCTTCTCTGAGGAGTGCCAGTATTTCCCAAGAGAGCACTCCAACAGTTGTCAGTGAACATCTTTGAGACTCCTACTTATATTAATGAAACTGCACAGCATGAGCAAAGAGCTTGTTTAGTTCTATTCAACTCTTCCTATTCTCTCTTCCAAGAGACTGAACAGATTCTGTTCATTTCAGAGCAGTGTTTCATTGTGGAGATTCATTGGAGATGTGATTAATAATTATTAACCTGTCCATGTTGAAGAGGATCTTGTAGGTGAAGAGAAAGATTATATGTGCTTCTTAAAGTTACGTCTTAACAAATTCAGTTGGATTTAGCAATCAATGTCATTTACATTTTCTCGAAATTTTGCAAGCTGTCAATTCATTATCATTCATGTTTGGTCTCTGACTACAGGAGTTGAGAAAACAATAGCTAAAATAAAGCAATGTGGAAAGTAATATTTTGCAAATATTAATTTTTTTAATATAAACTCTTTCTCACTCTAATAAGAGGTAGCCTCTGTTCTCTTTTTCTATAAAGGAAAGGTGCTGGTCACCAGAATGAAGCATCATTGCACTACTGAATTTCCATTTCTCTTCTAGATAGTGCAGATTTGTGAGTATTGAGATTTCCAGTAACTTATACACAGGATAAGAGATCTCAGTTCCCAGCCTACAAGCAGGTTGAGTCCAATTTTATATTTTCTCTACTTCTATCATCACAGAGATTTCCCAGCAAAGAATGCACATACATTAGTTGTTTCTGTTCGGTTAAACATATATCTGAGATGAGACACAATGGAGGCATCTCTGATGGTATGGTCTCTCTACCAGAAGAGTCACAAGTTGAAAGTAAGAAAAAGAGCAAAATTCCGCTGACTAAAACCTCCTTCAGGTTTAGGATAAACTCATAAATCTAAATTCTATCTATAGGTTAGAGTACAAAGTATACACAACTAAGAAAAAAAAATGGAAAGGTATTTTGTACAAAAAAGGAATTAACCAATGCTTCCTTTCATTTGTTATTAGATTATTTTAGTTAGGATAAGAAACAGTACAGCAGCATTGGTCCATCTTTTCAGAGCAAGCCCACAGTACACCAAAAATTGTGGAAGTTTATAGTGAATATAAATGAGTGAAAAATTTCTGTCTCACTCTAATGAAGATTATACCTTGACTTGCACAGGTGTCCACAGTGTAATTGCAAGATCATTTATACGAGCTTTCTAGTATAGAAGCCCAGTAAAATGACACAATTAAAAAAGTAAACAATAAGGTTTGGCTTTTTTTCCTAAGTTGCTTCTTTAACTGAACTGATTAGCAATTCATCATTCTATTTAAAATTCAATATTAACAAAATTATAATGGATCAGCCTTACTCCGAAATCAATTCCATAGTCATTGCCATGCCCTATTACGAAGTAATGGCAACGCTAATTTTATTCTGCTAAATGTAAATTGACTGATTTATCATGCCATTATAGAGTTAAACCACTCCTTCAGTATGTTTTCAAAATAAAAGGAGGCCAAAAAAGAGCGGTCAGTGTTACAACTACCCATTTTTGGTTTAAATAACACTGATTTTAGATAGTCAATCCATATAAACTGTAACACAGAATTTTAAGAAAGGAGTCAGAACCATCTATTCTGATATTGTAAGTCACTATTGTCTCTCTGACTTCAGTCTTCCTAATAGCTTCTGAGACTGGTTGTTTTTTATGTCAAGTGAGAACTTAGCCCTCAGTTTCTGTTACGTTTCAGGTAGTGATTTAATAATTATAGTGCAGGACTGTGAAACAGAAAACATTATATTCTGTTCCTGATTCAAGACTAACTTGCTGGAGTGACCTTATTTTTTTGCTTTACAATAAAAGGATATCGTATGAAGACATTTTAGGAATTCTTTGAGATTTTTATCAAAATAATTTGTAAAGTAGCCGCATATTTCTAAATAAAGCACGGGTGTTCAGCGAGATTCTCATCATCATCCTCTCATTAAACATTCTGCATACCAAATGTCACTAAGTAGTCTCTGGCAACCCCATGGCACAAGTTTAACTGCCTGGAGCTAAGTTAGCAAACCCGAAGCACCAACGAAATGGAGCCTGGCCAAATCAAAGATGTCTTCTAAGGGGAGAAACCCACAAAACGGCTGTCACCGGAGCATGCAGTCACATAACTGATTTAAATGGTTTGCAGTCAGCTGGAACTGTGGCTTAGATAAAGGCCTTGCCATGCTGAACCAATTTGCACTCAACTGTTTCCAGAACCTGCCGGTTATAAATCCTTTACGCAACACAGATTCCCACGACTTGGAAAAATCAGGAAAACTCCTTTGGCTACAAGTCGCGAGCTGCGGCAGCCACTGCCACCAACCACCTGCCACGGACGTGATTCCACCCGCAAAATGGAAAACAGCGGCAGCATTCAGAAATAAAGTACTTTGCCTGAATTGACTTCTAGAAATAACCCGTCGTTCTTACTGTTTACGAAATACGTTGCCTGCCCCAAGTTTCAGCAAGAGCTAATTGCTGTTGGGAATAATCTTTTACAGGCCATTTTCGCATTCTGTAAATCTGTCTTTTACCCCTATACCGATCGCATATCTAATTTACTGTGAGCAGAAGCAGCTAATAATATTACATCTGCTAAAGTAGGCGAGATGCATGAAAAAGACCAGCCATTAATGTTTGGTATTATTTAGCTTTTAAGGTTTTTGACTGCTGGCGTTATGCAAAGTACAGTCATTTTAGTCATTGCTTGCTTTGGTAGCTGCTACATTTTCACAAGGACATGCTACATGGCCTGGAGCACCTCTAAATAATGATAAAAAAGTCAAAACAAAAGTATTTGGCTTATAATTATGTTAGATGCACTCTAAGCTAACCTCAAATGACAACATATATTCAACTTAAATAAAACCCTAGATTCTTGGCAGAAGCCTCAGGGATTCATGCGGTGCTGTAAAAAACAAACAGAAGGGCAATTATAAAAAAGCTACAAGAACTACGTATTTGGTTATAATGTTGGCCCTGTGTAACTTCGCATTTGTTTCACCTTTTTTTGCCTAATGATTCATGATAGGAGATGCTCTCAGTCTACCAAAAATACCTGATCCAAAGACCAGGACAGCTTTGGAATAGCTCAGAAAACGCCCAACTTTGACATCTTTGAGCCACAGCTAAGTGCAGAAGACTGCAAATACTGAATCCTTCTTCCTAGAAAACCTATAAAACCTAGAAAAACTGTGTTCAGTTAATTTGCAAGACCTTTGTTTTAAGACTGGAACATTTTTTCCATGTGGAACCTGAAAATAAGAGACACAACAAAGAAATACACCATACCCTTAAAAATGTGCAAGAGAGGATAGCAAAAGGAAACAAAAGTAGAGCAACAGGAAAATAATCCAAGCTAAATTAATAATAAAAAAAAACAGAAAAAAAAAGAAAAAAGAAAGTAAACCAGAGTGGATTCTGCGTTCTCATTCAGCACGTAGCCCAGCAGCTGCATTTATCCTAGACATCTTTCAAAAAACTACTTTCTAGCAAATTTATTTTTTTTAAAAAAAGACGACTCCATTGATTTTCCTAGAATGTCTGTGCATTAGCAATGAGACAGAAAGAGGTGATGTGACTCATCAATGGGTACATTGACCGTCTGCTCTGTAGGACAGACATATCCTGAAGGTCTCCTTCCAGCTTGGTCCCTACCCTCCTTCTCTTCACAGATATTTGAGTTCTCTTCAAAAAGGACTGACCTTACTAGAGGTTTTAAGAGATGGGAAACCTTTGCACTGTCTGTAGTTGCTCTCTGTATATCGTTCTTGTGGTGGAGAGCCAATTTAGTTTTAAAAGCACTGAATCCATTATTGTCTGCCAAAAGTATATGAAACATGGTAGCAGGAGACAACCTGGTGAGATTTACACCATGGAAATGAGAAAATTTCCCACAAAGCTGAGTTTGTTTTATAATACCTTTAGAGCTTATAGCTCATCAGCTAGTATACAGTAATTGTCTAAATGAATACTTCTGTCTGCACGGTGCCCTGTGGGTCAATGGGCTAATTTTTCCTTGGGGCAAAGAGGAGCATGGCTGGTGCACACACACAGGCAGTTCATGCTCTAACCCACTTCTTTTGTGAGTGGTGACTTTGAGAGTGACACTTTAAGTGCACAACCATTTGTCTTACACTTGCAATTAATGCATTCGAGTGTTCCAAGGTATTTTACGCAAACGCTATGGAGTTGTTTGCAATTAAAGAGACCATTTATATCCATATTCATCCGGTTTGACCTTACTTTAAAATCACTTCCTTAAAAAAAGAAGGAAAAAAAAGCTGTTAATCATACAGTGCTCTGGGAAGTAAGATGGAAATACTGAGTTGAACACAACTTTCCTCTTTAGTTTGTTTGATACCACACATACCTGCAGTCTCAAAGTACAGCAAGAGTCCTCCATTGGCATACAAAACATTTGTGTGATGAATTTACTGCTCACTGGTGGGCTGAACTTAAGCTTTTACATAGTACCTGGAGTCTTTTCACGGACTTTGATTGGTAGGGACGAGGTCTATACCACTCATTTCCATTTTGTCCCATCCTGATTGTAAAAAAGAAGGCTAAAATACTGAACTCTGAAAATGTTGCATTTCCATCTGGCAAAATGAACATGATTAGACTGTAGGAGGAAAGACTTGCTGTTGATCAACTTATTAGTTTAACAACAATCAAGATGACAAAAAGTCAGTGTGAATAAAATTGATTACCTGAAACAGTTTTGCAATTGAAGTAAAAAACATGTCAGGAGAACAGAATTTTGTTGCCAAAAATACAGCATTTCACTGAGGCAAAGGGTGAAGCTGAAGTTATTCTTTAGATGCATTCAGATAACCTTTTGAAGGGTTAACTTTAGCCTTCTGTACTTCTGATTATAACGTTCTTCCAAAGCTGTAAGGCATAACAGACAAAACCAGAAGCCCTTAATAATTTACAGTGGTACTTCTGTAGAGGTTGGAGTCCATCACTTACAAGGCTCGGAACAATGTGCCGTAAGCACCCAAGGATCAAAAACTTCAGCTATGTAGNAAAAAAAAAAAAAAGAATGGTGAAACAGAGATGATATCCAACTAGTAACCACTGAAGAGATTAATACAAAAAAAGAGAAGAGAATCTGAGTTGCCTGACAATTTTGTGAGGATGTTTTTCTCTCGAGTCTATAAAGATGGCAGCCTTGGAAGAAAATATTCTAAATGAGTCCTGCAAGCTGTGGCTATCACCTAGAAAGGCTATCACAAAGCTGTAGATTAATATTTTAAACTCAATCTGGCAGACAGATCCATGCGTGGAAGCGATGTGCAGCAGCTGGCCATGTGTATTACAGCATCGGTAGCGCTCAGGCGACACACAGACAACGCGACATGAAAAGCAGAAATCTGAACAGCGTGGCACAGATTATGTGGGTGCCAAGAGGAGCATTAAGATGACAGCCCTGCAGAGATTCACTGGCCTGCCAGCTACGCCTAAGCAGGGTTTTCCTGCATTTCCCACACAAGTCGGAGTGATAACTCAGGTCAGGATAAGCCCAGGAGCAATTTTCTGGGGAAGAAACCCAAACCACACAGTGCTCTAGTGCATCCTAGGATTCAACTGCTCTGCAGGCTAGACATAGTCCCCGGCGCTACTGAATCGAGCATGATGTGAACATGATCTTTCCCTAACATTATAAGGAGCCCATCGGCAAGTACAGCTCTGTGAACCCATCAGTGAAGACTCTTCTGCAGTACGAGGCCGTGGGACTGTGAGAAATACAGGGCCTGTTATCATAAGCAACCACATAAAGGATATCAGCAGATGTTTGGAGCATACTGTTTTCTTTTCTTTTTTTCCAGGAAATGACCAATATTCAGTAGAATTCCATTCTTCAAAGGTAAAATACCCTAAATGTCACGTAGCACACCTGTTTTCCTGCTCCAGCAAATATTTGTCCACTCCCTACCATTTCAAGTGCTGACAATAAAGTAACACCTTTATTTCCCACAAGGCGTTTGCGCCTTATAAAACCACACTGTTGCTGCGCTAACTGGGAATGACTGAAGGTACAACCGCTGCACTAATTCTTTACCACCAACAAGCTTTGATCCTCGGCGGCTGTGGTTCACCATCACCCTGCCCACCTCTCTGGGTGGCTGCCAATTTATTCCAGCTGGATCCTTGTCTATAGGATAAAAGCACCGAAGCACAAATTTAATGCACTTTCAGTGGTTCCCTGGAGAGCAAAACTACCAACGGAAACTAGTTTTAAACTAACTCATCTGAGAGGACAGTAGGCAGAATGCACCCTTTTCCCTCTAGACTATTTAGCCAGATATTTTTCTGGCACCCAAAACAGGTTTGCAGCCACTCTGCAACGAAGCTACGTGCTGCCACTGTCGTACCACTACATACTTGCGTTTTATTTAGAGCCAGTTGAAGGATATATAGCTGACTTGAAGTTCTGCTGCTGGATTGCACTTACAGGCATAGTCAAATCTGCTTATGAGCTTTTGAAAAATTGACTGCATATATGTCCCAACTTATCTGAAAACCTTGGTGACCTATGGGGAAAACTCTGTGAAAACATCCTATTTGGTGAAAATTTCTGCTTCTCAGCCCTAGACATATTTTGTAACCTTCCTAGGGCATGATTGTTGTAATTCATGCTTGGCTATTAACTCAATGGAATTGGACTGGCAAGCAGGCACACTCTGTTTATATTTAATCCACAAACTCCTGAATGTTGGTATGCGCCAGCAAATGAAATGTAAATGCAAGGTAATATGTAATCTGTGAAAGCTAAGGAAAATTATCAAGTGACATACATTACCATGTGAAATAACTAAATCAAGCACGTTTCCTTCCAAATGAACAGAGATGAGCACACTGCACTGAATTTAAAAGGTCTAGTGACTCAACAAATACTCTGTTAATGAATCAGAAGGCTTATCCGAGGGGATATTGAAATAACCCAGATGAGCAGCCTAGGGTTTCTTTTATTTATTTCATTCATTACTTTGTTTACCAACACTAAAAACCACTGCCTCTCAAGTCAGCCACGAAAAAGTCGGAGACTGATTAATGGAGGAAATGAAGGGAAACCAGACTGTCTGATCAGTTGGAAGATAAACAGTATTCCTCTTTTTTAACAAACTTCCTTGACTGGAATGAGACTGAGAAATCCTGACTAGCGCTGCTCTTGTATTAAATATACCCATCTTCAATCTGGCATCTAATTCTGTGGCAGACTTCTTCAAAGGTTATTCATGTGTTATTTTTACAGCTTTTTATTAGTGGTTAGAGCAACTCAATTCTCTATAGCTGAAGAGAGAAGCTAAAAAACATAACCTTGGCGCCCTAAAGGCTCTGAAAAGAGAATTAAGAAAAATGTAATATGCACTTCAAAAAGCCCTCAATCTCACATGTTCTGCAGTGGTTTCATGCATTGATGGAAGTGTGGGGTGATGGAGCTAGTAGGAGAAAGCAAGAAATCTGACTCTGTGTGTCCTGTACATACCAATTTGCCTGAAAACAAATTACTAAGAGTTTGTCTTTCGTTCAACAAAATTAGCGTCCACAATAATATCGGAGTTTCAAGACTCCTTCAGAAATTAATTTTACAGGTTCAGTAAATGCTGCATAAAACACACTTCTATTTCCTTTCGACTTTTTCAACTAGCTAAGGTATGGATTCTTCTATCCTGATGCAGCTTTAGAACTTCATTTTGCACAAAGTTGTTAGCACTACAAGATTAAGTGTGAAATAAAGTGCTATAATATACCCATTGCATTTTTATTGAGCGTTTGCAGATGCAGCATAATCCAGCACAGTAAAATTTGCACCCAAGTTTTTATTCTTTTTTTTTTTTCCCCAAATGAAATGACAACTAGAACCATTCAGTAACTGCATGGACGCCAAAACATTTTTTCTTTCTTTCAATTTATACTTCCTGAAAAGAGTTAAAGGGATTTTCAGTTGGTCTGAACCCACTAGAACTCCACTGAAACAGTATAGTTATACTGGTTTACATCACTTGAAGATACAGTGTCAGGAAAATAAAGAAATTTTTATTAATAAACTGATACAGCACATAGTAATGAAATTTTCACTAATACACTTCATGCATGTCTTAGAACCTAATTTCCCAAAAATTTGTGAAAGTTTGGGACATTAGATTCAAATCCAAACGTACTTAAACTTGTGAATTCACAGTAGGGTTTTTTCCTCAATCTTTCTCCCTTGCTATTTCCAGCTGAAATTAACTCATGCTGCGTAGTATAACTGAAATGTAGCATAGTCAGAAACAGAGTAATAAATACTTTATAAGTCTGATTATAAGGTATGGATTTGGGAAATCTGAGATCATCTCTCTTAAAACGAATATGTTAACTTATTAAGTGGGATGACTTAAAGAGGAATGATTGAGAGCGATTCTCTACTGAATAGCTAAAATAGAGCCTGTAAAACCCTCCTATGGGAGGAAGACTTGTGTTCAGTACAGATTTTGAAATCAGATAAAAAAAGAAATTACGCTCTTTCCCACACTCCGGATGAACTTTTTTACTCATGGGCAAGCCAACAGACATTTTCCCCAGTGTTTTGTGTTTGTCTTGTCAGTGCCCTGAAAATGCCTACTGTATCAGAGACAAAGAGAGAAGAATCGGAAGTTCTAACCTGTGAATTCATGCAGAGCACAAACGCCAAGAGACTCAGAAATGTCTCAGCATCGTGGTGCACATGTGGACTGACAGTAAGAAAGACAGATGCCATGAGGGTTTTATTAGACAAACTTAAATATCTCATGGCTTTCATTAGCAGCGAGGGTGTCACTGCTTTCTAGGAGTTAGATTTAGGTGTTTTTAAAACTCTTTGCAAGTCCAGCCTTTAAACCACAAGTGCTTTTCAATAGGCCAACTGGGACAATCTATATGATTAGACCATCTATACATTTAAGTATATTGCACTGTCTGTCTGCTGCAATCGTCGGCTTCACAGAGCAGGTCCTCTCCTCTGAGTCAGCAAAGAGCTTGTTAATAATTAATGACTTATAGAATCATAGAATAGAATCATAGAATCATTTGGGTTGGAAGAGACCTTCAAGTTTATCAAGTCCAACCATAAACCTATGCCAAAACCACCCCTAACCCATGTCCCTCAGCACCACGTCTACCCGTCTTTTAAATACCTCCAGAGACGGCGATTCCCTCCCTGGGCAGCCTGTTCCAATGCTTGAGAACCCTTTCAGTAGAGAAGTTTTTCCTAATATCCAACCTAAACCTCCCCTGGCACAACTTGAGGCCATTTCCTCTTGTCCTGTCGCTTGTTCCTTGGGAGAAGAGATTGACCCCACCTGGCTACACCCTCCTTTCAGGGAGTTGTAGAGAGGGAGAAGGTCTCCCCTCAACCTTCTCTTCTCCAGGCTGAACAGTCCCAACTCTCTCAGATGCTCCTCATAAGACTTGTTCTCCAGACCCCTCACCAGCTCCGTTGCCCTTCTCTGGACACGCTCCAGCACCTCAATGTCTCTCCAATACTGCGGTGCCCAAAACTGAACCCAGCACTCGAGCTGCGGCCTCACCAGTGCTGAGCACAGGGGCACCATCACTGCCCTGCTCCTGCTGGCCACGCTATTCCTGATCCAGGCCAAGATGCCATTGGCCTTCTTGGCCACCTGGGCACACGCTGGCTCTTGTTCAGCCGACTGTCCACCAGATCCTTTTTTGCCAGGCAGTTTCCAGCCGCTCCTCCCCAAGCCTGTAGCGCTGCCTTGGGTTGTTGTGACCAAAGTGCAGGACCCAGCACTTGGCCTTGTTAAACCTCATCCCATTGAGCTCAGCCCGTGGATCCAGCCTGTCCAGATCCCTCTGCAGAGCCTTCCTACCCTCAAGCAGATCAACGCTCCCACCTAATTTGGTGTCATCTGCAAACTCACTGGGGGCACACTCAATACCCTCATCCAGATCATTAATAAAAATGTTAAACAAGACTGGCACCAAAACTGAGCCCTGAGGAACGCCACTTGAGACCTGACGCCAACTGGATTTAGCACTGTTCACCACAACTCTCTGGGCTCGGCCATCCAGCCAGTTTGTAACCCAGCGAAGAGTCCATGCCATGGGCTGCCAGCTTCTCCAGCAGAATGCTGTGGGAGACTGTGCCAAAGGCCTTACTGAAGTCCAAATAGACACATCCACAGCCTTTCCCTTACCCACCAGGCGGGTCACCTGGTCATAAAAGAAGATCAGTTTGGTCAGGCAGGACCTGCCCTTCATGAATCCATGTTGGCTGGGCCTGATCCCCTGCTTGCCTTTCACTTGCCGTGTGAGTGCACTCAGGATGAGTCATTCCATAACCTTTCCCGGCACCGAGGTCAGGCAGACAGGTCTGTCGTTGCCCGGATCCTCCTTATGGCCCTTCTTGTAGATGGGCGTCACATTGGCAAGCTTCCAGTCATCTGGGACCTCCCCCGTTGACCAGGACTGCTGATAAATGAGATAAATGCTGATAAATCCCAGGCGACCCCCCCAGAAGAACCTTCACCGATGTTCTCACTTGCCTGACCCTCAAGTTCCAGGGCCCCACACCTGTTCTGTAAAGGCAGCTGGGACGGTGAGGGAGGCCAGGGGGGACTCGCCTGCCTCCCCGAGCAGGGACCTGTTTCCATTCTCCCTCGTCACTTCGCTCCCCACCTTCTGCCTGGTGGCAGGAGGGAACGGGATCCCTCTCCCTGCTGCCCCGGCCCCAGGCTGTGGCTCCACCGACCCATCTCCCTCCCACACTCCCTGATGCTCCTCAGCCTTCCCAGCTCCTCTCCCAGCTCCGCCGCCAGGCTGAGCAGGTCGTTCCCCTGGTGGCACCACACACAGGTGCTGTCTCTGCTGTCCCCAGTGCCAGTGACAGGTTCAGGTGCTCCCAGCAGCCAGAGACCTGCACGGCCACGCGTTCGCCTGGAAGCTCTGTCTGGGTTGCCACGTTCCGCCTCACAACAGCTTTTGGACGAGTGGCAATCATGATCGGGTTTTTGGTCCCCCAGCGCAGACTGACCTGCCCTGGAGCGGCTCTCTTCGGCGGCTGGATTATAAAACGTAATATTTGTGTTTAAATACTGCTGTTTTGATGGATTCGTGAGCAGCTTCTTAAATAATCTCATTATTTACTGTCAAAATTTACTGTTTAAAAAAACAGCTGCATATTTTCAGTTTTGCGTGCTGCCTCCAGAGGAGAACACAAAAAAACCTCAAGAAATTTGTCATAACTCACGTCATCAGGATGGGCTTACCAATCACACAGAACTGGATTATCTATTATTAACTAACAAATTCAATATTTAATATAAAGGCAAGCTAAAGGAGATAATTATTTTGCAATATAAGCAGAAGATTGTAGTGTCCAAAGGTGCAAATGGTCTGAAAAATATCGGTTCATAACAATGCCCGTTGCAAACAGTCCTACGTCTGAGAGCAAATTAAACCTTTCTGATTAACTTTGACACATGAAAGGGCTGCATAAATTATTCAATTAATTCAAAACTTACTTTCATGGAAAAGATGTGTGTGTCTCTGCCATAATGAAGCCAGCATGCCGGTACACCTAAACACAACCCTGTGCTGGAAGGATCCAGGCAGCGTAGTAAGGGTTGTTTGGGCTGGTTCCCACATCGTTTCAGGTTGCAGCCAGATCTTGCAAAACTTGCTTGGGATTTGAACAAAAATTCCAGTTAGCACACCAAAAAACCCGTGGCTTTCTAGCAATAGACTATTTTACCTCATGAAAATCAGTGCAAAATAAAATATCTTCCCTCTTACCTCTGAATTTCTCTTTTTCTTCCTTAGCAGAAATCTTGCTAGCTACGAAGCTCCAGTTGTGACCGTTGCCCTGCCTAATGCTTGCTGTCAAGGCTGAGCGAGTGGTTGTGTAGTAGACCTTTGGTGTTCTAACCTCTGCTAGTGTGTGTCTTTTTTCTTCTCTGCTTTTCCTCTTTTTCTTTAAATAGAGTGTGATTGACTGAGCTGTGAAACATTTTTAAGATCACATATATATCATATATTTTTACACGTATTTATTTCCAAGCAGCAATACTAAACGTGCAGACAGCAAGTGATTCAGAAGGTAGACATCTTAAATGAATCTGTACTGAAGGTGTTCTCCGGCATGGATTTTACCAGGGTGACTGGTTTACTACCTTGTTAAAGGCTTCTTTTAGATTTGTGGGAATCTATGATTCCAACCACATTTAATTATAAAAGCTGCCATTGTGAGAATAAGATTGCAAGAAATCTGTTCAACTTAAATTATAAAAAAATGGGTCAAAATCTGCATTCTTTATTCAAAAATAGTCACTGAAATTCTGATCTTAATGATAGTGACTTCATAATTTGACCCCATGATTTTGTACAGTAGATTTTGGCTGGAGTCCTGCCTGAAGTCAAAACTTTGGATTTTGAATCCGGTGGGAGCTCAGGAACATCTATTTGAGCAGAACAGAATTCTGTGAATGGTTCCATGGTCTTTTTTGCCATTTCTGAAGAAAGTCCTGCTGTAAAAGCAGGCTGCGGTATTAAAACTCCTTCCAAACAGTTTGCAAAACTTCTCCCTTAGAGCCACATTTTCAAGCGTAAGTGTCCTCTGATCACAGCTTAATACTAAGCAGCTGTTGTGGAATTAAATTTTACCATGCTGTTCTTACACATTTCTAGCTATAAAGATGACAAATACCTGGAAGCCTCTGTGGGCTGTGTTGCATCTTTCCTTATGTTCCTCTGATGCTATAGGCTGATGCAAGAAAGAGCATATAGATTCCTCAAATAATAACTTAGCATTACATTTCTTAGTATCACATAAAGTTAAGCATTAATGTTGCCTGCACTTATAATTCTAGCATGTTTCATGGTTATGGATATGCCTAGTTCACCAGACAATTATGACAGCCGAATAGCTCAATACAGTAGAAGGTATTTGGTAAAGGACACGGGGCTTCCAAGCAACCATATGATCTACTACTAAACTGTAACAGAAGATGATAAATTATTTTAGGTGACTGCATACCCGTAGCCAATAATTATTTCTGGTGTAAACTTCAAGCCAACATAAAATCACAGAAGAGAAAATCTCGAGAACAGCTGAAAAGTCCTATTTCCCACTGATTCCAAACCTGGCACCCAGCTTACAACCTTCTTGGAACAGGCAGCCAGCTGCGCACGTGGGTCCAGCTTCCTTCCTATCAGCCATAACAAAATTTAGTTTGAAGTTTCAGGCATGATGTAAATGGTGCCCAGCACCTCTCAGGACTTCATTCGGGCATTGAACCAATTCCAAGGACAAATAGATAAAGAATTAGTATCTCAAGATAATTTAAAAAAGTGTGAAAACCTGGTGGCTAACAGTGTTTTTTCATCTTGCAAGTCATGCACAGTCTTACGAGGATGCCAGCTACGTGGCAGAACATCTGCAGAACTGCAAATTGGGAGCCCTGTAGACCAGGAGGAGTTTTGGTTAGAAAGTCGCAAGAAAGTATGCAACTTACACATTTCATTTGTTGCGATCTCCACACCACCACAGCTCGGTACAATTTAGCACAATTTGATAACTTCTGCCCAAGACACACTCTGCAATGAGATTACAGGAGACTTGAAGGTCACTTCTGAACTGTATCATCAAAAGCAAATGCAACGTCTACTTGCACTATATTTATCTCTAGTAAATGTGCGACAAATAGGATAAAGCTAGAGGTGTGTAGTGGGCAGAGAGATAAAATTGAAAGCAAATTATTTGCTAGCTAGTGTACATGTCAGGGAAAATCTCTCCAGCTTGCATTAGGCAGATCTAGAATGCTGGGACTCGGTACAGTTACCAGTCTGACAGCTGTTGCCCAACTCCTAATTTTTTTAAGTCAGTTGTGATTAAAGCACAATTTTTTTGGCAGAGAATGAATTGCTGCATTTGAACACATATGTGACAAAAATAAACAAAACAAAGAAAAAAGCCCACAGCCTGAGGGATAAGATACAAGACATTTAGTATAAGAAATGATTTTTTAACTATGGACTCCATTTCAGCCAGACAGGGAGGCAGGGGGCTTCAGTCTTCTTGTAGGAAGCAGAGTATTCCAAATACATTAGCAAATGTCTCTGCTATAAAACAAGTTTTACCTGGAAATGTAAACTAAATGTTGAATGACAATGGATTTTCTATGCAATCAAATTGTGGTCCTATTAATACTTTTCATGAAACACCTTTTACATTGAATACCATTGTGATTTACTTATCACTCACTATGAAGCAAGTCCCCACTCCTTCTTATGGTTAATTTATCATGTAACTCTTCTCCTCCTCTTGCACAATAAGCAGGGAAATATCACTGAGTTATAAATTTCATTTTTGTTTCCATCAGCTCATTATATAAATTATTCAGAACTGCTTTTATAAAGTGAGGACTTCAGACTCTTCTTCACAAAAATAAGGAGAAAAGATAGTCTTAAAAAAATAAGTAAAAAATATACATTTTGTGCAACTTTTAATTATTCTTTTCATTAAACTGCAGCATGTTCCTGAGTTTATAATCTCAAGAAAATGCCATTTAGACAATAGATCAGATTTTTTTTATATACTTATCATAATAATTAATATTCCTAGTCTCCTAACAGCTCTCTCCCCAAAAGAAAAGAGGAAAGAAAACAACAAAGGAAATATTCCCAAGGCACAGTATTTCTTTTGTTTCTGAACTCTCAATTTGCATATTCATCTTCAAGGAGCAACATCTACTGACATCTCCACAGGTACCTTTTTACAGCAAAACACCGACTTCCTCTGTGAGCCAGGGGCCACCACCTTGTACATTGCCAAATGATGTATTCTAATCAAAGAATTCAAACTGTGACACATTTCTTAATTAGAAAATATTTCCAGTTCCTATTTTGAAAATAATCAAAGACAACTTCTAGCACTTACATCAAAAACACATGCTCCTAAGGGCACAGCAAATTTAATACCAAGCACCAGGAAAAGTTTGTAAGCACTTCAAATTTTATATCAATATTCACTTGCTGTTGTGCAAATTCAAATACTGTGTTAGCAGCCAATCATTGCTGTTTGGCAATCCATGAATAACTAGTTGTTCTTCTGAATTCACCCTTGTTAGGAAAATACCTACATCATGAAAATAAGAATCACAGGTCTTCTTTTTGAATCTTCCACTTAGTGAAAGATAACAGATACAAAAATGAAGTTATGATGAATTAGAAAGTCATTTTTCTGATCAATAAGACAAACTGCATGATGCAATTTGCAGCTGCTACAATTATCATAGCCATTTTAACAATGCACCTATTTGTTAACTAATATAATACTCTGGCGGACACAATGATATTTACTGTAGATAGTTGACTGCTGTGCAACTGATTTTCTTTCTATCTTTCCTCTGAAAAACATAACTAAGGACAGACAGAAAATAAACAATGTTACATTTTAAAAAGCTAAATCTTTTGTTATTTAGAATTCCTTTATATTAACACAAAAGAAATGTACGAAACATCACAAGAACTGAACAGTCTTGATGTGGGAGAGTACATGAGAAAAAATACTCCAAGCGCTTTAGAATATAGTTAAAGCACAAAGTGTAGTCTCTGGTCTGTATGATTCAAGATCAGATAGTTTTTTTGTTTTTCTTATTGGACTTCTACCAAAATTTAGTTATTTGTTCACAGTCACTGATATTGATTACAGGGTCCAGCTGAGGACGGGTCCAGCTGAGGACAGGTCCACCTGTCTTTCTCTGGAGAAGGGGAAGCTTGCAACTTGCAGGAAAGTCACCGAAAAATAGTAAATTTGAAAATTTTTAGACAATGTTTAGGTAAGAGAGGAAATAGTACAGTAAAATCAAGATAATTTGTTCCACGAAAACAAATTTCAACAACTTGGGAAACTACTAGATTAAAGTTTTATAGGAAAGACAACTACATATGCTCTGAAACATAAGCAAGAAAAAACAAGACACATGGAGAAGAACGTATAAGGAATGATATTTTAAAGGTAAGGCAACCAACAAGATAAATCTGAAGGTCTTTTCTAACCCTGTTTCCTGCTGTTTGATACAAATTCTACTCTTCAACTATAGTTCAGCAACACAGAAGTGTTATCCACTATGGGACATGCATCTTAAAAATTAAACTCATTCAACTGGTGAACATTTACTCACTTAAGGTTCATGTTTGTTGGGAGCGATATCCAGATCCATATCAGAGTGCATGGAAGTGTCTGGTGAGCCAAGCAGAGCTTGAAATTCTGGGGCAAGGAGGCAGAGAAAAGATAATTCGGGGGAGACAGACAGCAGAAGGTGTCGGAGATAACTCTAAACGGCAGCGTGGGAACTAGTTGTACATTTTGACCTGTGCAGGTAGGAAGAGGAAGACCCCAGTACCTGACTTTGGCCTCCAGGCTGTCAGAGCTAATACTACGTCTGACTGAGAAGGTGGGGGGATATAGCAAGAGAAGGAAAACGAGTGTCTCAAGAAAGGGTGAAACTTTGGTAGTTAAGAAGTCGGTACACACCCATCACACATCAACCACGTTATTCCCATCAGTCACTGGAAGCTAACATATTGCTTTCTGAAGATGAGAAATGGGAGTCAAGCAGTCATAAGCTTCATCTAGGAACATCAAACAATAAACTGATTGTCTTTAGACAATACTATGTTAAAATCTGGGTTATTAATCAGGAAGCAGATGACAGTTGACAGCAGATGTCAATAGTGGATTTAGAAAGGATTCATCTGATTGAAAACTAAGTTTTTTTATCTCCCAAAATAAAAGACCCAGTTGTAAACATAAAAGAGATTCTAAGAGTGTTGCAGGGGAATGAGGCAAGTTTAAAAGTCTGCATATATATTTAAGCGGATTTTTTATAAGCTATTGTATTAAAATACTAATATATGTCTAGCATAAGAATAGTGAAAATATGCCTGAATCCTTTTAGTCAACATCACTCAGTGCTTCGTGGGCATATGACAAAGGCTGTCAAACTTGATTGCATCAAGAGGTCAGGATTAGCAGTGTATGTTAGTAAAGTATTTACTGAACAAAGTTTTGTTCATCAAACTTTCTGTCCATTTCTCTCAATTTGAGTACTTTTCCGTAGCATAACAAGTGATGGATGAACACCCAAATATATTATTTGCTCTTTGATCTTTTTTTCAGTAAACGTGCTCCAATTTTATTATTAATTTTTTTTAAAAAAGTTATTTTACTTTGTTTTTCATTTATTGATTTGGTTTTAGGGGGTTGGAACATGCTGTTCAATAGGCCCAGAGACTGAAATATTTTAAAGCTGTTATTCATTACTGAATTTCAAAATTATTCTGTGGCACTGCTTTGTCTTTTAAAATATTTGCAGCACAATGATTTTTTATTAAAATATATGTGATGCTTCTTTTTAATTTGTCAAGCAAGGTCCAGTACAGGTGGTAATGCAGAACAGCAAGATTTGTCTGAAACAGAAATAACCTCCAAGGGCATTACCCTGCTGTCAATGTTCATTCAAAACCCCTACTGATTTTTGTGAGAATTCTTCACAACTAATGATGCTGAGTACCAGTCCAGGTTCTCTTCACCTCTTCAGCAGGTAAAAAATAATTCTCAGCTACTCTGATAAATTCAGTTTATCTCCACCTTGCTTAGGAATATCTGGGAGAAATGAAAATATCCAGTCTATTAAAACATGACTTAATAAACCAGTACATTCTAAATGAATTAATGTCCCGTCCCTGAAGGTTCAAGGCCAGGTTAGACAGGGCTTTGAGCAACCTGGTCTAGTGGGAGGTGTCCCTGCCCAGGGCAGGGAGTCGGAACCAGATGATCTTTAAGGTCCCTTCCAGCCCAAACCATTGTGTGAGTCTATGATTCTATGACGTAACCCTGCATGTTTAAAGAGCATCTCTTCATGTTACCACCCATAACTACACTCCACAGCTGTAAAGATACCAGCCAAAGACATGAATACAGCAGACAAGGCACAACATAATGACCTAAAACAATAGTCACTTGTTTGAAAAGACCAGCTGAAGAGATAGCAGAAAGGCAGATTTTTCAGGTAAATAAGCATGTTCATATTGACTTGGAAATACATGCAGCCAGACCAGAGAAGAACTCATCCAAGTTCAAACGAGTCAGAGTTCTCAGAATTCAAATAAAGCTACATCTCATCTCACAGCCTGAGAAAAACTAACCAAATAAAATCATTTATTTAAGGAATACCAACTAGAGGACATGACTATACTGTTTAGGAGCTGCTTCAGAGACCAAAGTGCAGTCAGCTGTCATCTTAATTAGGTTAACTCGTATTGCCAGTCATACCAAATCATTCCTCTATTGTCCCAAATACATCGATTTAACATGTAGTTACACGTTATACTCCTTAAAGAAAATTCTGTAGTCTAACCCTATGTCTGCCTTCTGTTATTTTAGTTTTGTCATGTGAAAGTCTGTGTTTCTTGTCTAACCAGCATCTTTGAAAACTACTGGCTTATACCTGGTAGTCTTTAATGATGCCTCAACAATTTGATCTTCTTTGTATCTTCTTAATAGTCATTTGAACTTTATAGGATTTGTTTAACTTATAAATGAAAATAAATTTCATAAATGTGCGAGATGAAAGGACTTTGTTGAGAATTTTAAGAGTTGTAGTATATTTACTCTCATCTAGTTTGGTTCTATATACTCAAAACAAATTTTTACCTGTTAAAGTTCTGATATCCTTCCACGTACATTTTATTCCTAAAACATTGTTAAACTGTTTTCCAAGAATTTCCTCTGGGACTTGGGAATTGTGAAATCTGGTGAGAAGAATAAGGAAGCTATAAGGAAAACTCATCAGCAGCATGATTTAAAACATTGCACATCACTAGATGTGTCTAGAAGATAGAGATAATGGGATTATGCATACTGATGAAACATCATGAAAACATAATATTTTATGGAATGTGATGAAAGTAATGTAAGATGTTAAAGTTTAAAACTCTTCCATATTCTAATTTGTAAGTCTTTATGGCCAATATTCATGCAAGTCAATTGCTATAATAATTACTTATTTCCTAGCTCCACAGAAGTTAACTCTAGAACCCAACTGCAGACAGCAGCATGATTTTAATATTTTAGCAGTTATAGGATAGAGTGTCTAAAGTACCTATAGATTTAAATAAAACTACCTGTTCTTTCAAAATTTCACTTGAACTAATAATAATTATACTGCACATTATTAGTTTTCAACAGTTGTATGTTATATCCTTATACATGTATGTCATTGCCCTAGACAGGGAAAGCAACCTAAGAGTACTCCTGCCTCATCAGAAGTTCATCAGAAACTGGGATTTCTTTCTAATGAGGCAGCTCATAGAAGTAGCTCAATAATCCCTTGGAAGAAAACAAATGCTAGTATTTTCTAAGGTTTAAATTTGAACCTGTATTTATGTACAATATACTAACCAGGAAGAGAAAAAAGGATGTATGCTAGATAAAAAATAGAAAGGAACCAGTACATATTGCAGCGATTTTTGCCTTGTGTGCTATACTAAAACAGAAAAAAAAAAGAAGAAAAAGTTTCAAGGTGATTAATTATCTGGTAATTTCTTCAAAAAATGCAATAACGTTTCTCTCCTCTTTAAATAAAATGAGGATCAGTTTTTAATACTGCGGTACACAATGGTACGTCTCCATGGGAAAGTTCATATTAGTATCAAAAGAATTTAGGTGACACAATGGAGATCAGGCTGTACTCAGCCTGATCTTCAAAGAATAGATGACTCAAATGGTCAGGCTTAAGAGTTTTGTAAAATAGTCAATGTGTTAAGGCACTTAGAAAAGGAAACCATAGTGACTGAAATACATTAAAAAGCTTTAAAAAATGCCAAACAAATAAACAAACACAACACTAAATTTCTAAAATCTGCTCAACCCAATCAGAAATGATTCATTCCTAACATAAGCCAGCTGCATAACCCAGCCTACAAGAAAACAGAGGAACAAAGGAGCATGAATAGGAACCTGTCCTCTTTTGTGTTCTTTGTTGTTTTTTAATCATTTTCCTTAAGTGGACAGACCATGCAAAAGATGCTACCAGTCAAATTTCTAATGTTAGCATCTGCAATAACATTTCAGCAACTGAGTTAATAAGTACTGTGTGTTCTGCCACCCACATATTTGACCTTTTGCAACAATAATATGCAGTGCTTTAAGTATAGTAATTCAAGTGTGACAACATCTTGAGCAAGTTAGAAGTATCATTTGTTGTAAGACACTTTCCTTTGAAGCTTCATGTGCATAACTCAGGTTGTCAATTCTCTAGGCACTTAATCAGAAAGAATTTTTTTTCACTAACTTGAAATGGATGAGATTTAACTCATTAGGATTTAGACTGATTTCCTCAGCATTGTCGTATGATACGGAACTCGAGAGTTCAATACCTCCTTTTTTTAGCCTTAGTCATGACAACAAATTGCTAGAACAGAGCTGGTAAAGGAACAAGTCTCAGCTCACGAGTGTTCTGCAACTACAATAGATTCCTTAAACTGTTTTCCAAAATTATAAGGTGAACAATCTGCTTTGCTGCCAAATCTACTACAACCCTAACTAGAAATCTGTAGAATTTCCGGTTTGGAGAATTTCTGGGAATTTCTTCTCAACCTCTGCTTAATAATCACAGCCAGCTCACGCTACTTTGTAGCATGCCATTTTTATTACTTGCTTCCCATGATATTCTCTGATAGATCTACATAGCTTCTTCTTTTTCTGTTTACCCAGTTACTTGCTTAAACTTTGCTTGATTTTAGAGACATGCTGCTTCCCTGTTACTATCAAACAATTCCACAGTTTTCTGATGTTTCATAGCATTTGCCTTAATTCTGCTGCTCTGGGTTATTTTCCTCTAGTACAGTTATAATCTGACATTTCATGGAAAGAAAATCCCTTCTGATTTGAAGCAGTATCGGAGGAAATGTCCCTCACATTCCCTAACCACTGGTCGTCAGAGCAGAGACTAAAATATTTAGTCATAAAGGAGCTCCTCTCCCAAAAACCTATCACTCCAAAGCTTCTTGTTTGCTGCATCTATTCAATGGCTTTACTGAAATGGTTACAAGCTGGCATCTTGCATTTTCACAAAGGCCAACATATTTTTCGTACCAGTATTTGAAAGATCAATAATTTTCGTTTGGAAATTTGGCTATTAAGTAAAGTACAGAAAAGTATAGCTTGAGACAGAAAGGAAATAATAAAGAAAAAATATCTGATTGATCTAAAAATTGATTTCTCAGCTCTCAGTTTACAATGTTTGAGACAGGTATTATCGGAACGTTATGTATGCCATCTATTTCCAATGTGTTCAAAAGGAGGATGTCACAAAGTTCAGGAAAGTGAGATTTTTAACTTTAATCTGAAAAGCCGTAGAGAATTTATTTGAAATTTGACAAATGAAGTTCTTGCAAAACAACTTTAAAATCAAACAAGGTTTTCCCCAGTTTTTTTCTGTATACTGTAAGCTTTTTAGACATATCTGTGTTTTTCCATAGTCCATTCGGATGTGGAATGGACTGAGTTTAGAGATATTTTGAGTATTTTTAGACTCTGCAAGTCCTTGAGAAGGACTTTTCTGAGTTAAAAAAAAAAAAAAAAGCTCAAAGAAAGAGCTGTTCAGATGCTAAGTCATCTGCCGAAGTTTAAGTAAATAAAAGAAATCATCCTACTAAATGTTTCCTTTGGCTGAAGTAACCTTCATTTCGGCTGAAAAAGGTTAAACATTGACAGAAAATGTACTTCCCTGAAGTAAATTAAAAGAACTGGAATATCAAAAGAAACAAATCACAGAGGTTATTTGGACAGAGTGGTTTTCTGGATCCATCCAGTCTAATACACATTCCTATAGTCTGCAACTCCCTGTTCTCCTCCTGTGGTCACTGAAGACTTCACATAGGGATGACAGTGAAGTTTAAAAATACCACATATCCCTAATTTGAGTTATTTTACCCTTCAAACTGTTCATCAGCTCTGAAAAGTTTTGACTTCTGGAGGATTCCAGGATTCCACCTGGAATACTGTGTCCAGCTCTGGAGCCCCCACCGTAAGAAGGACATAGACCTGTTGGAGCAAGTCCACAGGAGGCCATGAAGACAGTCCGAGGGCTGGAGCCCCTCTGCTGTGAGGACAGGCTGGGAGAGTTGGGGCTGTTCAGCCTGGAGAAGAGAAGGCTCCAAGGAGACTTTACAGCAGCTTTCCAGTATCTGAAAGGCACCTACAAGAAATCTGGAGAGGGACATATCACAAAGGCATGTAGTGATAGGATGAGGGGTAACGGTTTCAAACTGAAAGAGGGGAGGTTTAGTTTAGATAGTAGTAAGAAATTCTTTACTCTGTGGGTGGTGAGACACTGGCCCATGTTGCCCAGAGAAGCTGTGGCTGCTTCATCCCTGGAGGTTCCAGGCCAGGTTGGACAGGGCTTGGTCTGGTGGAAGCTGACCTTGCCCATGGTAGAGGGGTTGGAACTAGATGGTTTTTAAGGTCCCTTCCAACTTAAACCATTTTATGGTTCTATGAATCTCTGTTCTTGATTTTTAACAGGTCGTTAGGTTACACTTTCCTGCTAAGACGAATGAAAGCTGTTGACATCTTGTCTGCTTAGTAGGAACATCACTAGCAAATGACAAGTTGATAAGGAGTCTAGAATCTCCACCATTAACTCGCAGACTAGGGAGTGAAAGTGTCATTCCTATGGAGAATAGCAATAAATCAACCTTCAGTGCTGAGAATGCAGTACATGTATTGTTTGCTATTTGCATTTGATTCACGTGTCATTAAACTCCCCTGTGGTGTGGTCAAGAAAACTTCACTGAAATTATATCAGGAGTTGTTTTGTCTACCATATTCAAAGTCATTATCAGCTCTGTTGAAGTCTGTTGCCATTTCAAATCTCTAGCTGAATCTGAGTTGTTAGCTAAAAAAAAAAAGATATTCTTGTCTACTCTAGAAAACATATTTCTGAGATTTTGGAGGACATGCTGTTAGGTGGTTGTAATATTAAACAATTAATATTAAATTAATATAGCAGTGTATATATATTCACATATATATGTGTGCTTTCCAAATGATGTCATGAACAATCAGATACAAATGATCTGAAGGCAGTATTTTGTGAAATAATTTGGCTGAACTCTTAAGAAAGATAACTTTTTCACCACAGTACTAGTACTAAATGAATCCAACCATGATGCACAAAAGGACTTGAAGTACTGTGTCCAGTTCTGGGCTCCCCCATTTTAAGAAGGACAGGGAACTGCTGAAGAGGGTACAGTGTAAGGCTACAAAGATGATCAGAGCGTCTGTCTTATGAGGAAAGGCTGAGTTGGGTCTTTTTAGTCTGGAGAAGACTGAGGGGGATCTCATCAATGTTTATGAATACTTACAGGGAGCGTGCCGGGAGGAGGGGGCCAGTCTTTTTTCAGTGGTGCCCAGTGATAGGACAAGAGGGAACGGGCACAAACTTGAATATCAGAAGTTCCATCTCAACATGAAGAGGAACTTCTTGACTTTGAGGGTGGCAGAGCACTGGCTGCCCAGAGAGGTAGTGGAGTCTCCAACTTGAGATCAAGGGGGAGATAGAACTCCACAGCAAACTTTGTAATTTATACTGAATGTGCCATTCATGGTATGAAATAATCCTGTTGGCAGCTTAGGTCAAGTGCCCGGGTCTCGCTCCTCCTCATCCCTGCACCCGGTGAGCTCAGAAACACTGAGACCTTGAAACCCAAACACCACGGCTGGCTATAAAGGAAATATTTTCACAAATTCAGACACTAGAGTCTTCTAAAAGTACAGTTTTCACAAGTATTAGAAGAGAAATTAGTCCTGTGTCATTAAAACCAGGACAATCAGTTAGATGCTCAGCTTTCTGACATCCAGGTTGGGGTGCACAAAGTATCCAATTCAGGTTTCTACTTAATATTTTTCACCATGGGCGAATATTATCAATTCAATTTTGCAAAAGACACAGGATGTAAAATGGTGCTAGTGAAAGGGCTACAGGGCTCAATTTCTGTAAATCTCTGAGCAGCAGGTAGCTGTAAACTAAGAGATTATAATGGAGAAAGATCATTACACACTTACTCTAGGGTTTTTTTTCTATTTCCTTGGCACCAATTATTGGCCACCGTTGGAGATAAAGCGTCAAACTCCTCATACTTTCAGCGGGACCCGATACAGACAGCTATTCTTACAATAGTACACAGCACGTAAGCAAGTGTAATGTACGTACCAGGGTGAAGCTGGAGATAGGATCAGATGGGGAGTCTTCCCTTTTATAGGTTTTCATAGAGGGGTTTGTTCACTGTGGAGAGAAGCAAGGAAAATTAAATGACCTTTGGAGAGGAAATGAGAAAGAATACTCACAGCTCAATGAAACCACAATGTCTGATTAACCTTATATAAATTGCAGCACTCAAAACTCTGTCAAAGCCAGTGTTAGAAAGTTTTAAATGTTGCAAGTTGGCTGCAAGTAAACTTCTCTAATGTCTTCCAATAGCATCTAAACCTATATACCAGTGCTACATTTGTAATAAATTATTTGAGCAGATGTTTTACTGACTTTAGCTTATTAAAATTCACCAAATCTGATCTGTTAAACTCAAGCTGTTCCAAGTGCTAGAACTAAGAGCTAAGAGGAGCTAAGAGAAGAAAATTACTGCATGATGATATGATTTCTTGAGAGAAGAAGCTTAAACATGGTAGCTAATCAAAGGAAGAAAAATGACTAAAAGAAACAAAGAATTACTTTCCATATTTGTTTGTATTTTCCCTTTGGAATGATTAGGGATAAAAGATGAAAATTAATTGTGTGATCTATATCTTATGGGAAGAATTTTTGTTTGCTTTATTTATACAATAAAACTAAGAGAAATGAGAAAAAAATGCATGGGGCAAAATGTTGCACTGAGGATTTTATCTAGATAGGATTGAAAACTTAGGGGGAGGACTAGCAAAGGGGAGATTTGCTCTTCTAGTTTATGTTATTTTTAACTGATTGGTTTGCTAATCTTTATGTGATTATTTCTTCTGTAAAGTGGTTTAAATATGATGGCATTTATCATCTTTTAAAACAGGGAGGGATTCCTTTGACAGGTTTGGAGAGCTAGATGGAAATGGCTTTATAGAAACTAGGTATTTAAACTGTTGCCATAATCTACAGTATTTGAAGCCCCAATTTGGCTGCCCATAGTTAGTTTAGTGCCATCTAGAACCCCTGGCATATCCACCTCCTGTGCACGGGTCTGAGAGCTGTGGCACAGGACATTAGAAACACCAGTGTCCTACTTAAGCTGCAGATGGTCTCTAGACAGGACACCCGGATAACCCAAGGGAACAGGTGAGACAGCTAAATTAAATTCAAAGTTAGTGCCAGCTAATGAAGCCTGGGACAATTCAACAGGCCAGATGGATCCCTCAGCTTCAGGCTGAGCCGGGTGTTTCTCCAGACTTCACTGGCTGTACTTACAAGAAGCCCAGGGACCATTGGGGAAGTTGAGGTATCTCATTCACATACTTGGGCACCCAAATTCAGGGGTTTAAGATCTGAAGATAAATTCCATCCTTTGCATACCAGAGATTGCTAATTATCATTAGTCGTCTCCAACAGAGCTTTTGATCCTCAGTGAAGACAGATATATGCTGTTAAGTGAAAGACAGAAACAAGCTCTGGGAACAAGAACAACTTCCTGTCATTAAAACACTTTTTCTCTCTGTCTCATTAAAGAATGTACTGTATCGCACTCACAAATCCTGTAAAAAACCAAACAACTTTGTTGTGTACGGGTGACTTCACATTTGCAGCCGTGTTAAAGCCAATGGAAAACAACCACTGTGCCAGTAGTCTCAGAAAAATATCTTTCATCATTTTCTACAGGCTCCTTTTATTTTGTGACCACACGTGAATGTTATTTCCCCAAGAAACTTAGTAGAGACTATCTCCATCTGAACCTCTCATTACAGGTTTGATTGTTTACATTAACTTTATTAGCATGAAAGCATGACATCTGAGATTCACTGTGAAATTGCCTTCCAGCAAACAAGGATCTCCAGGATAAGTTTGAAGATATTAAGACAAAACATTAGTGAGATAATTAGAGAGAAATGAGTGCATTGATTATGTATTGTCCCACCCTAAAATTAAAATGTATGTAGATAAATATTTTGAAAAAGATGCTTCAAATATTACTGATTAGTCTTTACCTTTATCTTGCTTTCAACATATATTCAGTCCTAGAAATCTAAGGCTTAATTAACTGGTGACTTTATTTTTTTAATCTGAGTGAATATAACATGATATATGTATTTATTTTACCTCAGCTAGTGCATTATTTCTCATTTAGTTTGATATACAACATGAAAATTAACATTTATTACTTTTATTTACAGTTATCATTACCAATAAATAACATGTTATGTAGCTATAGAGTAAAAATTATGACTACTTTCAATATAGATTGCCTTTTAAACTCTGAAAACAAAGTTTTTGATCTTACAATAATGTTATATAGCTGTCACTGAGCTTTTTCAGGCAAGGGCTCGCTGGTTTGCCAAAGAAACAATTGTATTCTAGTCCCTAAAAGTTAAAATTTAGAATGTTGCAGTATTTTCAGTTCTTGGTGCCAATGATAGCTTTTAAACTATTGTGCTCCTCAGTTAACAGTGGAATATTTTATAACTGTAGTATATTTCATTCCTCTTTAGCTATATAGTAAATGTTTCCTAGCAACCTGATATTGGGAGACTTAAGACAAAAGCAAAAGATTAAATTCTCCTGGAATCACTGAAATACTCTCCTAGTGTTTTCCTGTCAGTGTTTCAAAGGCAAAGCAGCAAACGCTGATCTTGATCTCACCGACCTTCTCCTGTGACCATGTTATGTTCATGATTTTTGTATAGACCATTTGACTTGCTCTGATGGATATTCAGAATCAAACTCTCATAGCCACACAGCGCTTGTTTGTAAACTACCAGCACTCGCCAGTCCTCCAGTCTGGGCTAGAGTACATTTTTACTGGTTTTATCCTCAGATTTTCCTGAGTTGTCGTGGCAGGACATCAGTACTACAATTTTAATTATGTAAGTATACGTGCAATGTTTCTCGTGACGTCTCTAAGACCACTTACTTCCTGTTTGCCTTTGCCACAGAAGGCTTTTATTTCTCCACTGATGCCCAGACAATTACTTGTTTTGGTTCCTGGAAACTTGCATAACAAACATTAAACTTCCACACACTTGGAAATATACTGGGTACTGTATGATGGTATTTACATTACAGGTGTATTTAACAGCATATATTCTCTAGAAGAGACGGTATCTCTTAACTATAGCTGCTGGCAAGTGATTTCTTTGACTTTGCTTTACTCAGTCAAAGGATGCTACAGAGAGCTGGCTGTTCCACAGCAGTTGCTGTAAAGGCTTAACTCTTGTATTATTTTCTTATTCTGTAACATTAGGACTGTGTGAACTTTGTTTTAAGCCACAACTTGTGCTCAGGAGCATGGCAGTAGCAATCCCAGTCCGTTAGGCTGGGAGAAGAGAGAACAGTTTGCAATTGCCTGCAGCGATTGTTCATGCTCGCTCGCAGGGAAACTAACTGCACACCACCGCTCCCCGCTGTTCCCTGCCTTGGGGGCAGAGGAGGGAGCACATACACCTTCAGCTGAGCAACTTCTCAGTCCCGGGCTCTGGAGAAACCAAGCTCCTTCTGACAGATGAGCCTAAATGGAGCAGAAGGGGGCTGCCCCCTCAGGAAAAGGTTGAGAAACAGTAGTCAGTGGTAAAGCCAAGCATGAGTTACTAAACGATCTTGCTATTCATCATATCTTTGTGTTATTGGGGTGCAGTATTTCTGCTTCAGACACTTAAAAGTTCATGCTGCGCAAAGCATGAGACAGAGAATAAACTGGAGAGGTGAAGCAAAGGTGGTAGGAGAGAAGATCTCTTCCCAGGGATGCTCTCCAGGGCCTCTTCCTAATTAGGAAGCTGCAGCATAAACCCAAAGACTCGATCACAGGAGTTCTTGGGTCACAGGGCTAGGACGCCAAGGGACGCACCAAAAGCCTCATTTCTATTGAGGAGCAGACTTAAGTGATAAAACATGAATTTTCACAGAAAGCAGCATGTTAGAAGTCAAACACTTGACCTAAGTTTGTATACTGGAAAACTATGGATAGGGTTTAATTAGCTCCCCTGGCTGCCACAGCTGCCACGTTCACCAAAGTGATTTTAAGCAAGAGTGGATGTTACCACACTTTCTTCTAATGAGAAAGAATCTGAAGATTTATCCTATTTGATTGAACCGGCTACAGCTCAAAGAGAACCACAGCTGGCTTATGGAAATGTTGATGGATCAGTAGAAAGAAAGGAAGACTTTTGAAGTTTCTTGAAGTAGCCTTTGAAAAAGGAGGCCAGTTGTCATCTGTTTATCTAGGCAAATATGGATGGCTCCACAAGTTATAAACAAAACACACCCCCCACAAAAAAAAAACAAACCCACCAAACCAAAAATTGTCTTGTTCTGTTTAGGGTACAAGATCCAAATGAGCTGAGATATACACCTCTGGCTCATCAGATATGACACCTAACTCACTGTTATGTTCTTAGGAAAACTTGTGATATTGGGAGTGCTGATATGTTCCAGATGAGCTGTTAGAGAAAGTATCCAGAAGTGTTTGTAATCAAGTTATGATTCACTAAATAATATTCTTGGAGATTTGCCTTGTCCTCCCTGTCATCAAAATTAGAGGCACGGGTGGGTTTGTGTTTGCAAGATTGGTGAGTTTTCTGATACAATATGGGGTTTCTGTTAAACCAAAGCTCCTATTTCATCAAATAAAAGCAACTGAAATGAATTTCTAAAATTCCCTTCATTTACCTCGATTTCACAAGGCAGATTTGCATACTGGTGGTGGAGAGTCATGGCAAATGAAAGCCAACACCTCGGGAACACAACACTTTAGCATCTCCCTGAAGTTGATCTATCCATTTTACGATCTAGGGCCTATGGTATGAGGAGTGCTACCTATCATTTCAGCATTCTATGAAGTTTTACAATAACTTGATTGCATGCTAACCTTCATCCCATGTCTCTTGCATATCAAAATATATTTTGTGCTGTAAATATATCTGGATCTTAGAGGTAAATATTCAAAACCCTCAAGACTGAGTTAGTAAGTTAGAGCAGCCTATTCAAGTGAAAAAGAAAGAACCTACTTAGGCTGTCAATACAATTCACAAAATGAATTTTTGTGCTCTGTCAAGGGAATGTTGGAGTCAATATTTGTTGCACATAAAATGTCAAGCACTATAGAAGTACAAAGCGGTGATGCTTGCACCACTGTTTTTAGAAAGGTGGCAACTCTTCTGGTTTTAAAATGACAGTAATAGTTTGGAAGTCTTAGCAGTTTATTCACATTGAAGGGCTGGGAAATGTAAGAAATTTTTTTGTCCTCCCTATTACTTTTTTTTTTAAACCCTGGGCACTTTTCCAAAAAATGTAAGAGTTTACTGTGGAGTTATATGAAAAAGACTGAAATACCAAAAGAAGAAATGACCTGAAAATGCAAGATGAATTCCTAAAGGTAACAAAGGGCTTAAACTGTATTCTCACGTTTCTGATTCATGATAACCTAATGGTGGAGGATGGATTATATTGGTATATTAGAAGGATGCTATTGATCTAGAAACCAGACCTTCTTGCAAAAGTGTATAAGTCTTTGACTCCTAAACATTGTACTTGTCAGAGATAAATGAGACAGGGAGAGGAATGTTAACTCAGAACAAAAAAACCCCACAGCTGAAATAGGCTCCTGTCCTTGTATCAAGGCCTTACATTCATTATTTTCTGAGATGACAAAGAGCTGATGACACAGATTAGCTTGCAGACTGGACGGGCAGTTTAACATTGCTGCCTCTCCTAAGCCAGGAGTATAATTGTGCTCTGTTTGACGTCTATGTCACCTTAAGAAGGAGCATATATATCTAGGATTTTGCAGCCCACAACCCACTTTAGGAGAAATTTTTGACAGGCGGATTATGATCCAAGTGTGACCTGGGTGATATGAGGATCTGGGGAAATCCCAACATGCATTCCAGTGGAATAAAACTGCCTGCAGTTCCAATGGATAGAAAGAAAGAGGAGGTGTTCCCGCTCTGCACCAATATCCCCTCCTTTTCCGAAAGCTCCCCCTTAGCCCACAGGGACACCCTGTCTCCAGCAGCAAGTGAAACTCAGGTAATGGTCCAGCCGGGAGAGCTAGGCATGGACAGAGCTGGTCTGGACCTTTGGCAAAGAGCAAAATACTCCGTGTAGAACTGCGGAACGTGAACATGAGAAATAAGAGAGAATTAATACTAAATAAGCCCTTATTGTTACTACATATTCCATATTTTCAATTTTATTTTTAGGTGAAAATCTTCAGCATTTGCACTGGGAATAAAAGCAGCCACTTAAAATCTCTATTTACTAGATTATTTGCATCCTTCATACATCTGTATTAGAAGCTTTCTTTTGCAGTCTTAAGTTCTTTACCTGTTCCCAAACCACCACAATTGAAAACTCAACTCTTACAGTCTCTTTAATCAAGACGTGCATGTTTTACAAAACTGATTCTCCAGAGGTCTCCTCTGGGAAGGTGAGGTACCCTGATTTTGTTCCCAAATAGACTTATAGACAAAGGTAAGGGGTTTAATGCACTTTGTCTTCCATCTGGAATTGTTGAATCTGTAAATAAAATAAAAAATACAAATGTGCAGCTGCTGTGGCATGACTTCGAAAAGCTCAGCACAACCAAGGGAGACAAATGTGGCTTCAATATAAATGTGATTCTCAGAAACAGTGGAAAGTAATTTAATTGGTAAAATAGGCTAAGGTGTTACTTCATCTACCAAAAGTTGTTACCACAAGGGAACACCCTGATAGGCCCCTGGACTAAACCTTTCACTCACAGGGTGAAGACTGTAGAACAGGACCTCTTATCATCATTTATTTGAATGTGAAATGCACTATAGCTACAATGCTCATAATTCACACTGAACTTATTAGCTGGAAGAAAAATCCCTTTTCATCGCAAGCATCCAGCTTTCTGCTGATTCTCATGAACGTGTACCAGCAAGCAAAGTCTTTGAGGAATTTTGAAAAGTTTCTTTTAGCTGTAGTACATTTTTTTTTGCAGACTTCATTTCAGTTATTCACAAAATCTAGAGTCATCCTTAGGATATCCTGGACTGGCAGGCTGTGAATGATTAATTGTGCTTAAGTAGTTTTTCCTTTGCAATAATACTCTGTTGCATGCTACAAATGCCTATTATACCTGTTATAGAGGTCTTTCTTTCCAAGGTGGATACTGACACTTAATGACAGTTACTCCTGAGATAAATGGCAGTCCTTTAAATCTGGATAGCTTAGATGATATATAATTTTCCTTTAAGAAATTTTTGCATATGCTTTATGATACAAAGACTTATTCAGTGCTCTGCACATTCAACACTGTGCTCTTAATTCTGACCACTATTTCTGAGTGCTACAGAACTTGAATATTAAAAGTAGCACTTAACATAACTGAAATTAATCCACACTCACTGTATTTTTTTTTTATCTGCAGAACGCTTTCTAGGATTGTGTCATTAGAATTTTTCTTTCTCGGAAATCTGGTCTGCAGACTTACAGGTCTAAACTGCCTCATAGAGTTAGAGATTACCTGAAAGCAAAGTGAAAGCCTCTGTTTTCTCAGAGGGACAGTAAGTTTCTTACATTACTTTCCTGCCTAACGCCTTCCAGCTCATTAAACGTGACAAACATTCACCACGTGTTTTTCTTCATCCTTTCTTCTTCTCTTCTTTACAAAAGGATATAAGGGCCAGTCCCACAGACCAATTATCTGTCTCACTAAATTACGCTGTTCAATTAGTTCATTTTGTCCATGTGTGTGCTCAGAGTTCACAAGAAACGTGAAGTAATTCCGTTTAATTTAAAGCCAGTGACTTTAGGTCACGTTACATTACCTCATATTTGTCTGAAGTTAAGAATATGCATGTGAGGAGTTATTGCAGAGTAGTTGCAACTTCAACAGCTCAGTTGAAGTAACCTGCTGTATGTCAAAATGCCACGGCGTCTTTCAATGCCCGTCTACACCTGACAAAGATAACAATACCAACTTTTGCACGATATAAGTAATAGAGCCATATTTTTATCTGTCTTTTTCTATTATTTTGAGCCAACGTTTTCCACAACGGCTCATTCACTCCTCTCAGCAAATTGCAGCTGGTCATTAAGAGTGATGAGCAAGAGAAACAAAAGGGGACTTTCATCCTTGCCCGGCCAGGTGGCAAAGAAGACTACAGTTTTCCCAGTTGAACATTAGAAGAGAGAAGGAGATGATTATTTATAAATTGGTCTTAGTATGTATTTTTAAAACTTGTGAGCATTTGCTTAAGATTTTTGACTCTTGGATTCAGGGGAATGAAATAAGAACCAATATTTTTTTCATCTTCCCTTTTTTGGGTAGAAACCTTGTGAGGCTATGTTAAATTACCGGTTATCTTAGCTCAGTTTGAAATAGTTTGATGTCTATAACCCCACAAATACAGCTCTCCATAGGCATAACCAGAAGGCAAGGATTTCATTAGCCTGGATGCATTTCATTTTACTTAGGTGACACTCGCCTGGCAGTCAGTGAGGCGCTTGACTGAACCTGGAATACTTTGATCTAGTCTAAATCCCAGCAAGTAAAACAGCCTTAGCAGAAGAAGATTTTCTTTAGTTTGAGTATCAAAATCTTGTGTTTTGGTATTGAAAAATTCAACGTCAAGTTCAGCATTTGTTGAATACAACAGATCCACAACATCTGTTGTGGATTTGATCAACATTATATTCCCAAAAAGGGGATTTTATTTTCATTTATAAGTTCTCCTTTGAGATAGAACTTCAAACTTTGGCCCATGGCACTTTGCTTGCTATGTAATATTTTCTTTGATTCCAACAATTTACATAAATAAATTGTAAAAGTGATCCTTGAAACAAGGTAACATATACTAAGATAAATATATGAGGCCTGAAACAAATGAAAACTCTGACGTTCCGAGCCATACTCTGGTGGTCTGGTATTTAGTTTTAATATTCTGCAAGTCAGTCAGAAATATGGACTCCAGATTCCACATAAAGGAGAGGCCAGAACTTACCAGTGGGTCAAATAGCAGCAGTTGCCAATAGTAAAAATTATATTAATATTTTCCCTCTCCAGGCCCTCCAGGCAAATATCTCTCCTGTGAAGTCTATTTAAATTATACAGGGAAAGAACATGACTATTACAATCTGGAGAAACAGATTAACATAAAGACATGAATATCTGTACTTACCCAAGAGAGGAGGCAATGACCCTTTTGTTAAAAAATGACCTAAAAAGTGCGATTTAATTTAGAAATATTGGAATTACTTCATCTACTTAAAAAAATGAAGAGGAAATATTTTTAAATGATTAAATTGTGAATTTTAAAATAATAGACAAAAGTAAAATATAGTCATGAAACCAGATAGAAAAAGAGGAAAAACCCCAAACTTCTTACCTTTCAAAAATAGTGCTCTGCTTCTCCACATGAAGGTATCGACCAGCTCCTCCTTTTCTGTTCATTCTCTTCCACCTCCCCTAAATTCTTCACAGTTCTGCACTACTCATTGCCATCATGTGACACCTGCCTCCTCCCACTCCATCCATTTCTGCATCCCAGATCCTGCCACTCTCTACAGCAGCATCACGTTCACTCTACAGTGTCTAGAAGTCTCTTTCTCTATAATTAATTTAAGTGCTGGAGGAATTGCTTCAAGCAATTAAAATTAGGAAATCAAATAGAACAGTTCTCCAGATAACATTTGCTAGTCTCCACTGGAGTGAGAATGTCAATATTTCATGATGGGGTTTCATGTAGAAAAAAGGCAATGAACTACCAAATCAGAGAAGGCCCATGATTCTACCATAGCAAAATAATATCCGAACGCACACGGCTTAAGCAAATAAATCATGCAACAGGGCCTTTTTAAAGGTCACAAAATAACAGGCAGTTCAAGACTAATTGGTATTGGCACATCTATTGTAAAAGGGGGAAAAGTGATCAATGACCTAAAACCAGAAAGAAATCTACAAAATATATGCATCATAGAATGTTGACAAGGTCAAAGTAGTGACTTCTGATGCGAGTAGATGAATACAAAAGTGGAGAGTAGTGTCATATTTTTAGGTCGGAAAAGAAATTATGAGCGGGTTTTATAATGAAGAGAAAATATTTAAAAACTTCAGTTCAGTGGAGAGTTAAAGTGTTAGTGAAAGGGGAAATTAAAGTTAAAATTTTACAAGCCTACAAAACCAGACGTGTTCAAAAAACCTTGTTTGGAATGCATATAAAAAGAGAAAATACCACTGAAGAATCATTATCTCATCAATGAAGCTGGAAGTAGGGAGATTATGACAAATATGTAGGAATGATTGTTGAGATTAAGCAATCAATAAAATGTATTTCCATGGAGCTGCAAGAGGTTCCTTTTTCTTTTAGGCCCTTTTTTTACTTTGTGTTTAATCAAGAGCCCCTACAGGGCCAGTGAATGCTAGCACCTTAATGGCTGCTAGTGCATCTTTACAGTAGTGATGTCACAGTTAGATGATAAAAACTACTGTTGCCCTCTGGGATTCCGCATTTGCTTTTCTTGTCCCTTACACAGAATCACAGAATGGCTGAGGTTAGACTGGACCTCTGGAGGTCATCTGGTCCAACCAAATCGTGGGGAAGCTCCCTCACAAATAACACTGTGAAAACTTTTCAAGACTAAATTCTGCCCTCAGGTACCTAAGTTAGTAAAACCAAAACCATTTTGCTGTGAAGAGGGAAATTGGTACTCTAAAGTTTAGCAGGAAATTTTCAAAGGGTGGTCTAATTTTGTTTTCCAGATTACACTAGAGTAAATTACATCTTCCCAGAGCATTCACAAATAATTCTGTCATTCCTGAATACACTTTCAAGAACTCATTACAGATCCTTAACTGCATTTGTCTGAGCTACTTTGAAAGCAGCCTGAGTTTTTAATCCCCCTGTTGTAAAATATAGAGAGCTTGGAAAGTAGATAATACTATCAGAATACTTAAACATGCTAAATATATAGCTAATGTAAAACACCTTCATTCACTAGGTAGACTTTGACTTATTAAGTTAGAAAGAGACGTTTCAAAAAAATACCTCAAAAAAACCCCAGGAAAAGATACTTCTGTGGTTTTTCCGCTGTACTGAGGGACATATCCAGAAAACTTAATCTAAGCTGAAGTTAAAAAGCCCAAATACCTGAGATGCGAATGACTGAACAGTATCATGTTTTTACCTTGATCAATAAGCATCTGTGCAATTTTCAGCAAAATCATTACCTGATTTTGATATGATCTTTAAGGCAAGTTACTTATACTTAAAGGAAATCTGAAGACATAAATGAAAATAATAAGCTTGGTTTTCGTCACAATAGACGTTGTTGATTGGGACAGGAATCCTGGGACAAGCCCTTACAATTGCTTTAAAAGACTGTTCAGGTGATCTCACACAGCTACCACAGGAATTTATATTCACTTTATTATTAGTATGCACCTCTGATGCATTTTCACAGTAGGAATAAAATGAGAGGAGACGATTGTAACATCTTGCATAGAATATTGCATTTCCCTTTCAGATCAGCTACGTACTCTGTCATGTATTGCACCACTATTCTTCCCTGTTCATAACACTTAATTCACTTCATCAACATGCACAGAAAGAAAAAACTCTGCTTTTAGATAATTAAATAACAAAATGAGAGAATAGTTGTATATTTGCTCTTCATAAGCAAGACGACAAAATATGGCTGTTTCTGTGTAAATTTATGTTCAATTATCACACAACTAACCTGTCTAAAATCCCGCTTGTTTCTTTCAGCTCCCTTTACATGAGGCAGAAAGCATTTGTTGCAGTGATCACTGCATGCATTGAAGTCCACGCTTACGATGGACAATGGAAAACACTTTATGGAAAACAGCATTATTAATCTGAGAAGAATAAGGCACAACTAGTATTCACATACTATGTGTTATCATGGTGATCGTTTTGAAAAACACTAGTCAAAAGAAGCTTGTGAATACAGAAAAGGAAGAAAATAAAATAGTTTTTATTAAGTTACAGGTCTTGCTTCAAGAGCTAAAAATCACTGCACTCGCAGAGCCTGAGGATCCTCTCATTTACTGTCTCTTCCATTCATTAGGCTGGGAGGAGAGTTAGGCAATATATATACGATCTTTTGTGCATCTAAGTCGGGAACGTATAAGCACAGGTTGGAAGTGTTTTTTTGTTTTATGGTTAAAAACTGCTTTACAGACTCTAAATCTCAGTGCAAATTCTTCACGGTCCCAGCAGGGACATCACACGCAGCGCCCAAGCAGAGTAAAGTAGCTACAGGGTTTATGGAGTTGCTACTGTCTTGTTCACCCAGCTCCGGGGCAAGAGACCTCTTGAAAGCAGTTACAAGAATGTTAACTCCAGAAATAAAGTTGGAGAGATGCTGAGAGAGTAATGCTGTTCTGGTATAATTATTAATAATACAAGAATAAACATTTACAATAACAGTCTATTGCTTTTATGGAATAATTGCACTCTTGGTAACAACGAGTTAATCACTAGCCTTTCTGTACTATATTTCCTTTAGATGACTGATGTTGGAAGAGCCTGACTAACCTGATAGCGAGTTTCTTTGACACGTACCATAGCGCTAGGGCTTGTGTAAAGATTAAAGATTTTTTTCAAGAGAGGGGTGGAGGGCCAAAGCTCAAAGATTAATTTATTTCTAGACAGATACCAGAGCAATAAGATTAAGATATCCTCCCTTCCTGCAAGACAAAAATAAACAACCAAGGAGAAAAAGCAATAAAATGATTTTTTTCCTCCAGCTAGTAAGCTTTATTAGCTCTTCAAGAGAGTTTTTTAAAGGTTTTAAAAATATATTGAGCTAAAAAGTAAACATTTTTCAACTTTATAAACCGAAGTTTCCACTCTCAGCTGGGCAACCAGTGGGTAAAAATGTAGGGATTAGGACTTGATTCAGGAAAATGCTTTGACACATCTTTAGAAGCAACCATGTGTAAGGGCCACTGAATTTAGTTCCTCTGAGTTCAGGGAGAACCCTGAGCACGCTCCTTAGTTCAGGGAGAAACTCCTAAGAGAGCCTTTGACACTAAGTTCAGTGTTTGTATAACGTGGTTATTTGTTGGTTTTCTCTCAGCCTGAACAATTAAACGCCAGGGACATCAGTTTCAGTTTTGCTAGTGACTTCAGGAACTTTGGGTTATCTTTGTGATCATTTTCATGTTAGCAGTGATGCAGTAGCTGGTTCTAGTTATTTTAGCTTTAAATTCACTTAGATTTTTTCCCCCTTCAGTTTATGAGAATATGTTGCTGTAGTGGTTAGTTTCATAACGGCCTTGGGTTTTTTGGGGGGAGAGGTGTAAATTTTAGGCTAAATTAAAGTTTACAATATCCCTTTAATTATCCAAATAATGCTAACAGATTGTTACAGTATTAAAACACACACAGTAAAACCAGATTGGATGGAAGATAATTTTCTTATGCAAATGACTTTGGTTATGACTAGATAATTTATAATCATAAATACTAAATTCAAACTAACAAAGCTTGATCATTCTAAGAGTGCAGTGGGAAATGGAAATTGCATATCATTGTGCGTCAGGCTGACAGGAAAAGGTTAGTCTCTTTATTGTTTTTCATTTCTGTTTGCATACAGACTAAAAGCAATTAAGGAAAATTCCGTGTGTAATAAGGGATATCCTATCATACTCATACTTAACAGGTATTCCGGAACTAAAACATTTTTAAGGCACAAATTAATTTTTTTAACTTTAACTAAACAAGCATGATTTTGAAAAGAAACTACTCTGCCAGGGACAATTCTAAAATGACTTTGTAGTTGTGTATAGTAGATGCATATCAAACGCGCACTCTTTTTCCAGATGCATCTCAAACAAAAATTGTTCTTCTTTTTTTTTTTATTTATTTCACTTCTCACTATATTTTGTTGCACTTACAAAAGGTAGTATTTATAGTAAAATCTGTTTTTTCTGAGAAATGCAAACACCACTTTTCAGGTGCCATTGGGGACATTCTAGCTAGCTGCATTATCCCCCAAAAGTCAGTACATAATAATTCTGTAGGAACATTACTAGGAGCCATCAAGCCCTTGTCTACTATTAACTATTCAATTGAAAGCAAGGAGACAAAATGTATCCTCACAGTACATCACACAAAGGCCACTGAGCACGTCGTACTGTTTGTATGACCAAGGAGAGTGGGATACAGAGTATTGTTTAGCATTTGGAGTCACCTTTGCTGTAATTCAGATTATACTTGTTTCAAAAGTACTCATCAATCAAACGGAAAGCAAGAGAAACCACACATGACCAGTCTTAAATAAATCTTACCTTGTGAGCCTAAGATCATGCTGGTTTGGCTTTTTCACAGTTTTGATTTCCAGCAGTTTAAACATCATGGGTAGAACTCGTACATTGTACAAGCTCCAAAAAAGGGAATCACAGATCATTTTCATTTCTAAGGAAGGAAAACCTGAGAAGTTTCTCATAACCCATATTTCACAGAATCACAGAATGCTTAAGGTTGGAAAGCACCCTCTAGATTTCATCTTGTCCAATCCCACTACTCAAGCAGGGCCACCATTCAACTAAAAAACTTGTTTGCTCCCTTTCCCTTATTTCTCAACTTTTATGTGGGTTTTGCTAATTGTTCTCTATATGTATGAAATAGAAGTAACATATCTTGAAATAACTTTAGTACAGAAATTTTGATTTCTTGCACAGAAATTACCGTCCAAGAGAAAATAACCATCTCTCATTCTTGGATTTCAGTTTGCTTGCGTAAAAATTATGAAGAAAGATTGGCACCATATCTATAGGCGTGGAACACCAAACTATTTCTACTATCTTCAGCAATGACAATAAAGGATTTTTTTTTTTTTTTGTGTCACTGACGTTTCCCATCATCCCAAACTGAGCAAATCATTTGACTGTATCAGTCAAATATGCAACAAAAGGCTACAAATACAAGAATCACATTAAATACTGAAGATTACCAACCAGTGTTACCCATATCCTAATTTGAAGTGGCTTATACACAACCTGGAAGGTTGTAACTGGGCACTTGAAATGACCAAATAACCATTTCATTTGAAAGATATGATAGTTGTTTATAAAGCTGGCTAAGAACACTATCCCCCCACTTAGTTTACAGAGACTAAAAGGAAAAAAAGTCTGAAAATTAACCACTGGTTTAGAGCAACTGAAATCCATCTGCTTCATTACGGCTCAAGCGATAGATAAAAAAATGAAAGCATCTACTAAATTTAAAAAGAGCCACAGGGCAATTGGTGTAATTGCTTCATGAATCTGCCCTAATTGTTTTTTTAGTAGTAAACACACCTAATTAAATTTGTACTTGTCCTCCAAATAGTATCTCAATCAAAATAATCTAGAAAAAATTAAAAAAAATACAACCCACTTCTGCTTTGTTTGAAGTTTTCTTCCAGTAGAAAACATGTTTCTTAACTCATGCCAGCCAGTAGTAAATGAGAAGTTTGCTAAAGTTTGGAGATTTTCTGAGAAGTGTTTAAATTTACTATCTGCTACAATCAATTTTAAGTGTTTTTAGCAGCGATTTTTTTATTTTATGAATTTAACTGAATCTAAATGGAAATTTAAATAGAGAGGGCATGTGGGGAAAGGACAAAAAATTACTTTCAAAGCATATGTCTCTGGGTTCTGACTTTTCGGTGTCCATATAACCTCAGGCTTGGGAAGTGAAAAAGGAAATGTAAGGTATAACTTGAACCTAATATAAAAAAACCCAGCAAATAATCTGTAGAGGGTGGATAAACAACAGTTTCATCTCTTTGGTTGTAACCGCAAAATTTGCTGAGCCTATATGATGTCCAAAAGTATACGTGTAATATTAATAGATACATTGTGGTATGAGCACTGAAATAAAATGGGAATCTGTGTGAGAAAGGTCAGAACCACTGACTTAGTATTAAATACTATAGTAAATTTTAGCATTAAACTTATTTTCTTTTTCTTGATCTGGGAGACATTTTTGTATTCTATTTCAAAAGCAAAACACAGATATTAGTATTGATTCAATGTAAAAGTCAGAAGAAAGTAAAAGTTGCCTGGGATATAGTTTCTCTGCTTGACCTCCATTTTTAGAATAAGAGTGTATTGTTTATTCATCTTACATTATATACATGTATACATATGCATGTGTATGCTTTTAGTTTCATAAATTGCAAGCCCTAAAAGTTTTTGTGAGCATTAGTGCAAGTGCAAAGCATGGCACAGCCGTTAGCATGAGAACTTTAATTAGGACCTGACGAAGCACACTGTGTTTTAAAAACCTCAACTTCTTTTCTTCAGTCAATGGAGCTGGACTGATAATTAGAAAATGAAGGAAAGAGAGGAGGCTATTGCAACTATCATCAGGCCATTTCAGTGCATACACCACACCTCTTGATATGTAGGACAATTTCAAAAAAATACACTGTAGTGTGGTGACAATTAGAATTTCTTAGGAGACCTACACCAGCAATGAAATGAGCTATTAAAGAGGAAGTGAGTTATGTGTAAAAGAGCTGTAAGTCTTTTCACCCTAGGCGAGTGAATATCTAGCATATATTTTCACATAAATCAGACAGGAGCAATTGTGTGGCCTGTGGGCATCACGTCTCCCAGTTCAACAGTCTGCATTTTTTGGCACTTACTTGAGATCAATATCTTTCACCCGCCCTTCAGCAGAACAGATTGCACCAACAATTCCTCCAGTCCTGTAAGTGGCCACTATCAGAAGTATAAAAAGACCTTACTGATCAGTCTGGTCTCTGTAGATCCTGAATGGGGCAGAACTGAAAAAGAACAGAATGTATTGTTTAATAAAACTATAACATTTTGAAAAAAAAATATATCCTTCATAGAATTCTGCTAATACCAGAGGAGAAACATTACAGATTTGACTCAAAGTGTTCAAAAGAAGTGATGTGAAGGTTATTTCAATTCACTCTACTTAAAGCAGTGTGAGAACTTACACTTTTCTTTTTTTTATTAACTGTGACTACATAGCATCAGTGTTTACCTCAACTAGGACGGTATGAAGCTAAAGGTCTTGCTCAGTTCTTGTATAACGGAATGGCTTCCTTGCTATTTTATTCAGGGGTAGAATCCATAGAGATTGCATTTCCCATAATTTAGTGTCTGTCCCCGATTCCCATTCCCCAAATGAACCAAGGAGGACTAGCTCATGGTGAAAACCCATAGTCCCTCAGCCCACATGTAGCTGTAAGAGAAAACAGCAGCCACAACTTGCAGTGCAGAGCCCCATATACACCCAAGATGTACACAGACCCTCCCTGGACCCTCAGGCAAGCAGAATGATTTACAAATAAAGAGAAATAAATCACTCCGAGCGGTGTGTAATTGTCAGAAAGAATGAATAAATAATGATAAGCCACTGGTTAACTAATTGCTCTATTCATCAACATTTTGCACCTGTGGACACATCCCTAATACGTTCCTTTCCTTTCTTCTGCCAGGTGTATGGCTGCTGTTTCACTTGCCATAAAACCCAGATTTGCATAGCACCATGAAAGGTGCTCTTTAGGTGAATGAGATTTCAGACACAGGTCAAAGTGATCGTTGTCCTTCTTGCGTTTTAGGAGCTGTTCGAGCCTCAGGATCGCAGTGGAAATAATTATGTCTCTGACATAATTATGACATTATGAAAAAACAGTTTTGTTCTAGGGCCTTTTCTAGAAAATTTGTCATAAAATAAGTTTAATAGTATACATCTATGCATGTTAAATCCAATAGGTGGCATAGTTCATCACTTTGTGATTTCTGTGCAACATCAACCATGGTATTTCTTTATATTTGAGTCCAGCTGCTACCGAGACATCTTTCTAAAGAGGCATTCAGAAGTGCAGACACCTCACCAGCAGCTTTTGGAACACTTAAATAAATATTTTCATTTCAACAAAACTACCCTTTTTTCTGTGCTTATTGTGCTTTAATTGATCAGAGTTCAGATCCTTGAAATGTTAATGCAATCCGTGAGCACTAACCACTCTAAACATATGTGCCTATGTTAAATATTCCTTTAGGCACCTGATTTTATGACATTCAAGTCTGAAAAAATTAGCTTCAGTTCCAAACTTATATACCTCTAACCTGGTCTTTCAAAGGTGACTTAATGGGGTGAATTACGGTTTTAAAATAACATGTACAAAGTGCACCTAATAAATCAATTGGTTTTTTTCTTTCATAACAGGTTATCTGTGCATTCTGTTGCCTGCAAAATAATTATGAGGAATTACAGAAATACATGTGCTAAATCTTACCTTTCAACGGATGGAGTTATTCACACTGTGCAGTAAGCAACATCGTCACAAATAAAACAAGTACAAACTTTTCTTCCCTTCTTCTTTAACCAAAAAATAATATGTAAAACAACCAACTTTGGAATTTCCAGCACACCAATAATTCTCTGTCTACTTCTCACAAAACCTCAGGTGCTTCAGGGTTTATTTTGAGTTTGAATGAAAGACCTGATAGAAGACAAAGGGTAAAAAAAATAATAAAATAGTCAGTTTAAGATTTCCTGTTGGAATCTCTTCTGAGATTGCACTTGTCTTTGTGGCTACATATCTCACAGACATAACATACCTTGAAGATAAATCTCATTAATTGTGGTGTTGAGCAGTCTTGCACTGAAGATTGTCAGCTGCATTTGAGATATCCGGCAGGATACATGCCTTTAAAGGAACTTTCCCCCTGGAATATTGTGAAAATACATTCCCTAAACTGTGGGTTTCTATTTAACAAGTAAAATTTATATTTCAGATACTAAAAAAACGTCATTTTTAGTTGAAGAGCCTTTGGGCCATCTTTGGGCAGCTCACTGTGTGAGCAGATGTGCAGACCCACAGATGGGTCTGTGCACCTGCAGCTCAAAGCTCTGGCCAGCCGTGGATCTCATCACACTTCACCTGGCTCGTGTTCTCGGAGAAGTAGGGCAGCCTCATCACTACTATTAAAACAAACCTAGTTGTGCTTCTGCTAAAAAAGCTTGCCAGGTTAAATATTGTCTGGAATTTTTGAGTCACTAAATCTTCTAATAATGTTCCTGCTCTTCTGGCCTGAGGGAGCTTAAATTTTGAATGGTCTTTAATGACATGTTTGCCTACGATACTGAAAGACTGATTTGGAGGCAAAGAAAATACCTTTGAGATCTGTATGACAAATGCTCCCTAAGCACTTATCTTCACCGGGAAAAAACCTTCCCTGTCCATACCCTCACTGAGGTTATCTGTGGGGAAGAGGCTTTCAACTGTTCAGGCTAATAAAAACAGATGCTTATTATCTCCTGCTCGCTTTGTGTCTTTCCTTGTTGGAGCCAGCCAGATGTTGTGAGTGACCTGAAGGTGTGGAGAACTGAAAATGAAATCATGAATAAGAAAGTTTGCTCTCTGCTTAAACAGTGCTACCTCTTGACTTAAATTCTTGCCCTTTTCTTCCTCCCTGTACAAATATTTTATCTGTAGCGGTGAAACTGTCCTCTGCTGTGGTTAAAATGCTAAGTCTTCACCTCAACCAAAACAAGGAAAACTTGTGATTCTGAAACAATAATTCTAGAAGGACCGAGAGCAGGAGGGAAGAGTAGCAGAAAATGGCAAAAAGACATCATTGGAGTAGCATATCAGAGATGTGGCTGTAAAGTATGGATGTCTGTGAGAGCACACGAGTAGAATTGGGGACCTCCTTCGAACCTGGGCTGATCTGAAGTCTACCTGCTACCTGGACCAGGGCTAGAGCATGACGAGATGGTCAGTTCTCAAAATATTACTCTGTTCTGTTAAGGTTAGGGATGAATCTTCACCCGTGAAAAAGCAAAACATTTAAATTAAATCCTTCAAGTTAAAGTAAGTTACGCTCATGTTTTCCAACCCAGATAAGCATATGTCTCAACTGCAAAGTTAAGGCCAGGTAGAGCCGAAGCTGATAATGAAGGAGAATGTAGACTTGCAGTGTTTCTCACTAAAAATAACGGTTCATCTACTATTTCCACTCTAGTTAAGCATCCCACACAGAGTCTGCATAAAATACTCAAATTACAGTTGTCATATTAGCATAAGAATACAGCTAGAGGTGTATTTAAAAGAAGATTATGGATTCAAGATATAGAATTTCATTTTAGACATAACAGTTTCTTTCTTTAATGTGGCCATTTGCAAATATCTATTTTTAAAATAGTTTAAAAATGGAGAGGTACATGAGATAAGAACATATCCTTTGAAACTCATGAGCATTTACTATGAACCCAGATCTAAATTTCACATGAATCCCTGTATATAATAATTGGACTTAGTGTCCTTGATCTCAACAATCTTCAAGTTCAGTCAGCTTATTTATAGTCACTTTTGTTGTCTTAAATCCATCTTATTACCATGGTCTTAAGATTTGAGAGATCACACTACAAGATCTCTAGAAGCTTTTTAAATATGAGTTCAGTGAAGAAAAAAGAGGGATATTAATGGTTAGCATATAAATAATGTAAAGCTCTGAATTTAATTTGTAAAACTTTATGATCATATGCAATTTTATTTCTGAGTTTACACTCAGAATATATTTTCAGTCTGATTAATTTTAAGAAAAATAATTAAAGAATTAAGAATATCCTTAATAGCTGGTAAGTGTAGAGCTGAATTGCTATCAATATTTTTCTGTGCAAATTGAAATATTAAGTCCCTCTGTTTCCCTCTGTAAAAATTCCTGAATTTACGTTGTTGGGTTTTTTTAATGTTTCTATGTGATTAATATTTTAATGAAAACTTTCACACTTTTAGTAATTTAAAAAAACAAAACCAAACACCAATAAACAATAAAGGAAAACTGAACATTGATTATACTTTCAGATATAGTTGTATTAATCTAAGTGTTAATTAATATCTTTAAATTCCACTCCAAAAATTGTATGGAAAAAAAATTATTTTAGTCATTCGCAGCCATGGCACAGTTCCAGTGAAGTATCACTGTACAGATTTTACCAGTTCGGAAAACCATGTTCTTTCCATGTAACGCCCTCCATAACTTGCTCCTAACAAACTGCTGAGACCTCTGCATAAATTACTAGCTATGGAACGGTGTAAACAACTCTGGTTTATGGCATATTCTTTTGAAAATACATATAATTATGTCCTGTATTTTTGTGAGTTGATATTTGAGAACCTGTCTGGGGAAGTAACAGATAATTTATTTCACAATAACCAAACATGCTATATATATGATTCTACATTCCTTTCTACTTAATGACATAGTAAATTAGAATTTGTGTCCTTATATCCCTAGAGTTCAATTAAATCAAATATTTGTAAAACAGATAGTAAAATAATTTTATTTGAGCAACATTCAAGAATATTTTCCAAATAAACAGGAAGGCAATTTATCTAAGACTCTGTGCTCTGCATACTAAACTTTTTCTCTTTGTTTAACATTGTTACCTTGAAAATATTTTTTATGTGGGGTATATTTTCACTGTAACAGATACGAGAAAACCTACAAGTTGCAAGAAAGGTGTAGGCTTTCATAGTTCAATATATCTGTTATCTTCACAGTGTATGAAGATTTCATCTCACCATGCATACCTTTTACCCTTTTACGGGTTTTATCAGGAACATTTGGAATTACCTGAAACTACAGTATATAACATCTATAAGTTTCTTTAAATGTGGATGCAGTTAACATTGTAAGAAACAACTGTGTTCAGAATACTATAAATAAATGATATGCCTTCTCTAAAAACAAAGTTTAATACCTTTGGGGTTTTTCTCTCTTTTGGGTTTTTTTTTTCCCCTAATATCCTTGCTTCTGGTAACGTGATATATGTTTCAGCAGATTCCTCTGGGAATCAATGTCTCCTTTCTTCTGAATTAATAGGTGTCTCAATTGCATGTGAAATGTTACACTGCATTAACATGAAGGTATGATCAATAAATGACCAATTCAGTCAACATTTGGAGAGACCTCGCAGAAAGTGAGGTCATGCCTGATGAGAATACAACAGCAAAAGTGTCACCAGGCAATTGCAGTGATTTGACAATAATTAGGATATTGCTTTTACTTAGCCACAAGTCCTAAACAACTCTGCTAGTAAACTATTTGTCTAATGCAAATACCACAGGTTTGAAAAGTACTGTTGATCAATCCCTTTTGCATAAAACGAAGTCAAATTTTCTCCTGAAGAATCTAATGAGAGTTTCATCATTTCTCATGATCTCCATTTTTACTTTCACTAATTTGGACAGTCACCGTTCTGTCTGTGGTGAATGTAAATTACATTTTCATTTGCAGTATTATAAATCTAAATTATATTCAAAAAACACACCACAGAATTAGCAAAAGTGTACTCTTTTCAAGTGTGGCATTCTAGAAGATGAGTGCATTTACTTCTTCTATAATGCCTTTGATATTATGTAAAAACTTAAGTGAAATTAAGATTCAGCATTTTGTGGAGTCAGCAAGCACAACAAGAAGAAAATGGAAAGTGCAACGTCCTGTGGATTTTTCACGCCTCCATCAATATTATCATTTCTGCTCTTTCAGCTGCCTACTATCAGAACAGTAAGTAGAAAACACTCATAGAGCTCAGCTGCTTCTCTTGTATTGTCTTACTCCCTCTTTACGCCTCCATAAAATCTTGATTTTTAATGTCCAGTTTCCATACTTTGAGGCTGCTACTCCTGAGAAATAAAGCCTCTATCTTGCATCTTTGAAGACAAAAAACCATCTAACACAAAGTCTAACTCTCATAGGTAGACACTGGTTTTGTACAGAAATAGGCTTCTTTCATCAAAAGAAGCCCGCATGCCATTTTGAAAGGACAGCGTTTTGCCCAAGGTGAAATTTTTGTTTAAAACCTAACAGGATAATAACCACCGCAAGGTCTGAGCAGCAAATCTACTGCCTATTCTTCTTCCAGGAAGTATAATTCAATTATTTAGCAAATCAGATTGTGGAATAGTTACAGAGAGTAGGACAACGGTGGCCTTTCTCACACTGTACTACACACCACGAGCGAGCCTTGGCTTTCCAGGAAAGATGCAATTTCATTTGGATTTGCACACTGAAGTCAAAGGAAGCACTGCATGGTGTGCCAAACATTCTGTGAGAGCATTCTGTGATTGGTGACATTCTCTGACCAAAGCAGGACCGCAATGCTTCTTCTCATCCTGAGTCATACAGATGAAGACACCCTCTCTGAAAGCCACCAGTAACCACAGATCTCATAAAGCTCACAAGCCATCTTGTACATCTCAGAAAGAATGATATCTTTTCATTTAACTACAAAAGTACCTTTTTTTTTTTTTTTTAACTTATTTACTTGTTGCAATGCTGCTGAAAAGAATTTTGGGCACCTTAGAGGTAAAGAAGGAAACCAATCTCAAGAACACCAGTTGTTCACTCTTATTTCTCTCTCTTCCCCAGAGTTAAACAAAAAATAGGAGAGAAAAAATGTAGCTTACCATATCAGTTAGATATAATCATATTCCCCTCTTCTGTGTCCTCACTTGTATTCCTTGCTGAATGTAATCACGTACCTTTCATCCAACTACATACAAAGAAAATTTTCCAAATATTTGACTTGTGTTCTCCAGCTGACAGCCATCAGCAAACCCGCATACTTGCATGATAATAGTATAACCTCGTTCTAGATTCTGGGCAAGTCAACTTGATGTATCCCACAGTATTTAGATGAAATATTTTCTCATACTCTAGTGTGTGGCTCCTGTTTCAAATGGCTCCATTCGCCTTTTAAGGAAAGGAGGTGAAATGTGAAAAGCAAAAGGAAACGAATACAGAAGTCATTGATGCTACTTTGAAAAAAAAAAAGTTTCCAAAAAAAGCATGAAAAAAAAGAAAAAGGACATATCAAAGGTAATACATGACCACACACAGTCCATATTTACTACCCGGAAAATGCGTAAGTGGGAATTATGAAGTACTTGCAGTAATCTGCAGGGAACTCGAGCAGATGTTTGGAGGAGATACTGGAAACTCTTCTGTGGGGACACAGACAATAAATAAGTTGTCTGCTGCCACTTCAGGTACTTCTTTTCATGACAACCTGGTTCTGTCTTAAAAGCCTCGAGTCCTTTATGAAGAGAAAGTGTGGAGCAATACTGTTTTTCTCCTGAAACTGGGAAGCAGAACAGTGCAGTAAGAGCACGTTTAGTTCTAATCTCATCACCTGCTGACCAGCCCTCGCTACTAAAACAGGAACTAAAAAGTCCAAGTCGCAGTAGTAGGACAGAATTTAACGTGTTCCTATGACTATCACTGTCATTGCTTTGGTTCCGACTAGCAAGTGCTGCTACAGGAAAGGTCCAGTGTGGAAGGTTGGACCTTTTTGTACGAAATCATCATCAAAAGTTGAAGACACTGCACTATAAAAAACCCACTATTGTCGCTAGAAAATTGATTATGCCAGAAACTAAAATTTTTCCCTTTTTCTCCTTTTTCTGTCCAATGCAAACTTCTGCACAAAACTAAGCAAAAAGACCAAAAGCGAGTTACGAACCAAAGGAAACAGATCAATAAGTAATCTAGATATTATTCATATTTAGAAAGCTGCTGAATCCACATAATTGCAACCGCAGTAACTTCATGGTTTCCTACTATAAATGAAAAAGATAAAAAGTTGCCTTGTTTATTTTACTTGAAGAGGTACTGTTAATTGCTTTCGTACAGACACTTTGATTTTTCTCACTCCAGGAAGCATGGATTTTGGTTCCTAACTCACCCAAACACCTGCAGGAAAAGAAAAATAGCTTTCTTATCTCATGTTCTTCTGTTTGTAGGCTAATTTTAGGGGTTTAGATTTATAAAATTAATTTACAGGGGACAGAAAAATATTCACAAAATGGAACACACAGTGTGTTAAATGGGGGTCCAAAAGAGTCTACGTCCAGTTCTAAATCAAGGAGACCACCATCAATGGCCCTCTTGGATCATTGCAGGATAAGTCTTCACTGTGGAGCAAGATCACTGTGGTCACCAAAGTTGGTGGCACAGCTGCAGCTTAGTCTTCATGAAAGGTTTGCTGCCAAATGTGCTCTCAGCCCAGTGCTCTCATTAGATGTGGACTTTGGCCCTGCTGATGCGTTCTGCTCCACGCAGTCTTTGCTTTTGTGAGGGGTCTCAACAAATACTGCGGTAAGATTATTCGTAGCACTCCATCAGTGCATGGTTAGTACTGTAATTACTTCACGCTGAAAAAAAATCCAGCTGAAACTGTATAATACGGTATACAAACCCTATTTATAATAGCAAAAAAAATTTCTATTATCTCAGAAAAATAGAAACAGATATTAACTATAATTCAGTGTTTAAAACCCATTAAAGGAAAATGTTAAACCACCTGGGTCACTGTAATTCAATCTTAGTTTCAAGAAGAGGAAAATATATTTAAACTCAAAAAGATGATCCTGGTACAATTAATTCAATTAGAGATGAGCACGGTTGCAATAATTTATAAGATTGTTAGCATGAACAAGGTTAATCTAGTTTAAAAAAAAAATAATTAATCAATGACATAATCAAATTTTTAGACTCATAAGCTACAGTCATAGAAAGTCCTGCATGGAAAGAAGGAGCATGGATGGAAAAGGGAGTCTTGCATTTTTTCACTGGGTATCTTTTCACATTGGTGTCAGACTTTCATGTAATTCTGCTCTTGCGGTTATCGCCTTTGCAGATGTGAAGGGTTAGCACTATTTGCTGTTGTGAATCTTCTTTCAAGATTATACAACTTTGCAGTGAAAATTCACAGTGAAAAGCTGGGAAATTCTCTTGCCAAAACCTAGGAGAAAAATATTTTTTTTTTTTTTTGCAAGGGACAAATAACAAGCAAGTTTTGAAGAACTTCATGTAGGAATAGCTACCATTGTAGGAATGCAAAAAGAGTATCCAGTGCTTCCAGTATACACTAGTTGTATGAATTCCTTTCATGTTCATTTTCTCTTACAGCGAGATTGTCTAGCTCTTCTAAAACAATTAATATTAATTATGGAGTATATATAACAGTTTGAGCCAACGTATTCAATCTGCATTTGAAATAAACTTAAAGAATCACAACCTTGGTTACTGAGACTCACCTGAGAAACAGTAACTTGATAAATTGTAGTAATGTGGTCATTTAGAACACTTTGTTCTTACTCTAAGCTTTGCCTAACAGTTAATAACAGCACAATGCAGGAAACAGACCCACGGAAAATGAAGTAGCCTGTTGCTCAGTTACTCCTTCTGCATTTCTCTTTCTGCTGTCTTTGCTCTTTTACCTGCCATCTATCATTTAATTCTTCCCTCCCTCTCTTGTGGCCCAAATTTTAAAATATTAATCTGCTATCCATGTTTTAATTAATGAATTTAATTAAAATTATTAAACTGCAATGAGAAAATATTTTTTATTTACATCTTTGGAGGCCACAGCTGTGAAAAGTAGGTGCCTCACTTAAGAAATTCTTAATGAGGGTGTGTAATCAATAATCTTCTCCCTTTCAGTGATTTAGCTTTCTTTAAACCTTTATTAATATAAATTTATTGTTTGCTTGTTCTTTGTAACTGTATTAGCTAATATGGTATGCTACAGTAGATCTAGACCCTAATACACAGTACTATAATTTAAAATACAGTTTTAAATAGGTGTAGATTTTAAAAGTAAGCCATGTTTACTTATTTTTAAAGAACTGCAGCAATTTCAGAATAAACCAGTAAAAGTTTTTGAAGTTATTCAGCACTCTTCCATAGTAATTAAAGAGAAAAACCTGGAAATGACACAAAGACAATAAAGGAAATATTACTGCTTCACTAATGATAAAGACACTGATTAACCAGACAAAACTATGCAGAATTTTTGCTACACTTTTTCAAGAATCCTGCCAGATAAATGAAAGAACTTAATTATCACCACACTTATCAAAAGAATTCTTTGTGCATAGTATCATTTTCATATGACAGATGGTTTTGTCTATTACTGTGACAAATACAGAAAATATCAGAAAAATCTGAGTTAAAAGGGGGAAAAACACATTCTAAAGCTATTTTAATAATCTATTAATGTATTGTGCATCTAAGAAAATTAAACTGCTTGGAATAACATGGTATACATTTTCTAGCCAAATTATTTTACAACAACAGTGCTCAAAAAACCTAAGTGAATTGTGTTCTCTTAACAATGTACATTTTTACAGTTACGGATTTCAATTATAACATTTCCATTATGTGTTTACATACAAGATAGAAATTCATTTGCCTTTTTTTAAAAAAGAAATATTCCATTCATTTAGGATGTGCAATCACTTCACAATATTTAAAGGTTTTTTTCATTAGCTTAAGATGAAGTGCTAAAATAAAAACTTAATATAATCCTTGATCTGACTACATGTTCAATTTCTTCTCTAATATTTTTCAAAATTCTACATCAAATACTTTTGTCTTTCAATCAGTGGAAGGAACTGTTTGGATAACCATGAAAAGTGAAATCTTGATTCCAATGTTTTACAAATGTGTTGTTGTTTCAAACTTTAAGGAATAGTAAAAATACAGTTACATATCTATTGATTAATAAGAATTATTGAAAAAAAATAATCTCTGAATTGACACCAAGATATCAACTCTGTTATTAACAAATAATTTTGTATGAAAAGACATGAGGCTACTGTCTCATATGCTAGACCATAAAAATAATTAAAGCAAAAATTTAATTGCTTGAAAAAAATAATAATGAAATACATGTACCTTGTTGAAATGAAACCTCAGTAAGTTACCAACAGAAGACTTTAATCAGCTGTGTCCAAAAAAGCCATTACCCTTATGAATATAGCTCAGATCTCAATTCAGAGAGATCAAACAAGTCTGACCAAGTTAGAAGCAACTGTTTGCTTAAACTTAGGAAAGACTGAAATAATAATCATGAGTCTTTACTTAGGGAAGAACTTTGGAAAAACAAAAACAGCACAGCCCAATCTTCTGATTTTAATGTCTAATTATAACTCTGCTATTCCCCATTAATACCTTTAAAACTGTAAATGTTGATGATTTCATTAAATCAAATTTATTTATGTCATCTTCTGTTTTACCAAGAATCACACTTTTGATAAATAATACTCGTTCCCTTCCACGCATATGCTCTGTACATGCCCTGCAAGAAATGTATGAGTTATTCTTCTGTTTTCATGTTTCTTTCATGGCTTGATCCAGTAGGAGTTCGATACAGACAATTCCTGTACTCAGGGAGGTCACAGCTTTAATTTTGCAATATTTTCTAGAACTTACTTGTTACTTTGACTCCTAATCACCACTTCAGGTGATGCCTTTCCATCCAGCTTCGTGACAGGGTGCGCTACCAGGACAAATCAAATAATTGCCAGACTCTCCGGGATGTGCTGAATTATCTCTGCTCTACTGCCCTCTCTGGATTTACTCCTATTAGACATGGGCAGTAAGTGACCCTAAAGTCTTACTCTAAGCTGCAATGTATTATTTCAATCATATCAAATATATTACTATTTTCTGCTGTAGGTTCTCTCGCGTGAGTTGACATATAGGTAAAGCATGTGACGCTATCTGATATATTTTACATTCTCAGGTAATCTAGAAGCTAAACTAAATATTTATGAGTTCCCAGTGAAAAATGAGAAAGGCCAAGCAGAACGCCACAGAGCAGTATCATTGATTTTAAACTGATGATAACAACAGCAACACGCATTTTTCCTTATACGAGTATTTGTGTTCCAAGTTATGGTCCAAATATTTTTTCCATTATAAATGCCAATCAATATTCAGAGAGTTAATCCTTCTCTAATCAAAGTCCTTGTTACTGATATTTTTATTATATTAATTTAAGTGGAACAAAAGTAGGACTTGTCTCATAGAAATAAAAAATGCCCCTGCACTGGAAATTATTCCACTGCTTCCCACTTCAAAAGCAAAACTTAAATTTCTATTTATAGAGTCAATTACATTTCCTGTGTCTTAGGATAGATTTCTGTAAGCTGGCCTTTGTCTTTCACTGAAAATCTTTTGCTCAAAGCTGCTAGATGACTGTTAAGGACTAGAGAGAACAGTGTACACCAAAACATTAAGAAAAATAATCAAATTCAATGTTCTCACAACAAGCGGATGAAATCAGAAAAGACGACAGCCGCCAATGATATTAACTTATTTTAGAAATGGTATTTAGAAGACAGATTTCTCAGCACTTCTCAGGACTACAAGACTCTTTCCTAAAAGTGTGTTAAAGATGTAATTGAGACAGATAGGACACGGACACTGCATCTATTAACATTCATATTGCCATTAGCAATAGAAGCTCAGGTGCCTAATGTTTACCACACTAAGCATCCATACCATACAACTGATAGAGTTTATTTTTCAGTCTGTAATAGTCCCACTATGGACTACTAAAAAGAAAATTCTTCTTTCAAATCATTTTATTTTAGAATATTTTCTGGGCAGTGTTGATTTCACAGGACTTTCTTGTTTTTCTTGCTTTATAGAACATATATTGAAATCCAAGAACAGAAAAAATAACATTATTTTTATGGTTAGTTTTTCATTATATTTTAAAATTTTGTTCACAAATCAATAATTCACTTAACAAGTGCATTAAGTATCAGTTATCTGTTGTATTTCTGTAGTGAAACATTCACTAAGACTGCAAATATTGGTGGCAGAGGGTACAAACAGTGACTCAAAGATTTCCAAAGCTAGAGTGAAGCAGACTGAAACTAGAAGTGGGGCTGTCACATATACATTTCATAAAAATCTGAATTTCCGGTTTTCACTCCAAGTTGAAATTAGAAAAAAAAAAATCACCAAAAACCAATTACGTCTCCACAAGCAGAAAGTTCTAAAACAGTTAAATATTCAAATACATATCATAATACAAACTGAAAGGAAATGTCATGAGTATAAAGTAAAAGGAAGTGGAGAAATCTGCAATGAGTCAAAATTGAATGACTAGCAATTAATTGCCTTATTTTTGAAGCAGAGGAACTTATGAAGGAAGAAATACAAACTCTTGATCATGCTAATAATATTCTGATTTCCCAGTAAATAAATGAAGCCGACATGTGAAAAGGCATTCTATGGGAGTTAGGCAGGCTGGTGGAACAGTTTGCACGTTTGGTATGGCACACATTTGTTTTGATTCTGTATCATCATTTCATTTTCTCCCCATCATCACCTCTCTCAAAAAAAAAAAAAAAAAAATTAGAATTTTAACTTCAAGTCTACAAGGAATTGGTATCTTATAGCTGAAACTAAGAGATAAAAGATTTTAAAGACATTCATGCTAAACATTTCTTTATCGCGTTTTAGGTTGGAGGGGTTTTTTCCCCAGTGGAGTCAAATGCAATGCTACACCATAGAACCTACACACAGGAACTTTGTTTTAACAGGGTAGATTTTCATTCCTTTTACTCTAGCAAAAGGTTAAAGATAATAATTTTATGACTTTATAACTACAAGGTTTTACAAATTCTGTTAATGAAAGAATGAAACAACTTAAAAAAAGTCAAGTTATTAGTTGATTTTGAAAAGAGGGAAGTTAAGTTCATATCTTAGGGACAATGGAATGTTCTTATTCCTGAAATGACCTCTTTTTAGTACACATCATTTCTGTTGAAAATTACTTAACTTTTAATACAAGTATATAGAACCTATCTGAAAATAATGTAATTATCATATATCTTAACTTATTAATTAGCCCTATATTGATAATACATGTAGGGAAAGCATAAAAATTCAATAACAGAGATGTTATTAGCGACAATATTTTCTAGGCATCAATGAAAGTGTCTCACGTTGAAATCCATATGCTTCTCCTGTCAGAAGGCAATAAGTAGTTTTTCATGGTGTTGTAGTATATAAATATCATGTTAATGAGAGTACCTATATGGAGAGATTGGTTTTTTATGTAACAGAACACTGATCTGGTCCTATTTTCATCAGCTACTTGGAGTCACATATGTACTCATGTAAGTATACACACATATCTACATGTACATACACACACACATAATATACATGTCATTAATATAAGCTTATAAGCTTATTGGCAAGGAGAGGTTATGGCTTAGTAAGTAAATATGTTTAGAATCACGTTCCAAATATTCAGTCTGTACCTGCAGCATAAATGTACTGTAAATACAAAGTAATCCAAATAAAACTTATTTTGACATAACAATATTCGTCATATCACAGGGGTTTGTCTCTTGAGAGTCCCGGGAGACAGGTCACTCTCTTCTGCCTTCGTGGCAGCTCTTTCCCTGCCTGTTTGTCACGTGCAGTAAGGGGCACAGGGGTGGAAAACAACTTTACCATCGTTTGTCACTGCAGAAGACATCCTTCATCATCCAGTTCTTTAAGAGCAGGTTATCTCTGCCTCTTCTGGCATTCAGATGAAAGACAACTATTATCCTTTTTCTTGCCTTTGTAAATTTTTTGCTCTACTAACAGTTTCTGAAGTATTAAATTTTAGTTCTTGTCCTCAAACCAGGACAGTTCTGTTTGCAGCTCCCCTTACCCCTTTGCTCTAGTGATTGATGGTACGTTAATTTAAATGGCATTTTGGGGATCAACAATAACAGGAAAGAACACCAATGTGTCAAACAGAACCAAAGCCTCTAGACTGTGTGCACATGGAGCCAGGATTAGCTTCACACTTTAGAATGACAAAAAACTTCAGTGTTTGGCTTGCAAGTTCATGATATGAGAAGCAAGTTTTCCACGTTTGCTCCAGATTTTGTTATTTGGCTGCACAGACACCTTTTGTATGGACTTCAGTGAGCAGCTCTCCGTGGTGATAGCCTGGAATTCAGAAAGGAAACATTTTTCATTTAGCAACTAGAACCCTTTTCAAAGGTAACCAAGGAAAAGGTCCAGGGAAAAACACAAGGGTCCCGTAACATATAACTGTAAAAAGCATAACATAACCCCTTCTAGTTGTGGAGAAAAAACCCTGACAGAAATACTTCCCTGACCTTTGTTAGTTCTCTGGTTACTGGAGCACTTCCACAGTATGATTCTCAGTGGTCAGGACTGCAATTCCTTCAGGGGTCACAAAAGAGAGCCAAAGGAGTTCCGAGAAAAATGTCTTCTCACTGGCGCTTATCAACCCTGTCTTTGCCGAGAGGTTAAAAATCCAGTCTACAGATTTAGCATATTGAATTTTCACCATGCAAATCTTATGTGGAGATAAAAGTTGCCTTATGCAGAACAGGTACTCCCTACCATCCGTACTAAACATCTATTTGTTGCTGTTATTTATTCATTTTTAATTTTAGAGTACAAGTATTAAGGCAGAATATGTGTTTTGGCTTAGGAGAAACAGTCACCAAACGTGGACAAGTTAGCACTGGGTTATGTCATGTTTCATTGCCTGAAGTAGTACAACTAGCCAGAAAAAGAGGAGACCCTATTTACATTTATCCAGTTTGGATATAACATCGGAACCTCACTGTTTTATTCTTACTGCATTATAGTGTTGGTTTAAAATTCTGAGACTGAGGTGGAGGCATATCTGTAACATTCACGCTATAGGCATTTTTAAAATGTATTATGTATTAGTCTTATATCCACAAACATGTTAGTAATGGAATGAAATTCTCCTGTTGCACTGAGCTTTTGTAGTTGTTACATGTAGAATTCATTTGTAGAAACCTAGCCCAGCCTGTTACAGAAGCAATGAAACGAAATGCTTTTCCAAATTAAACATTCTCTAATTCTCTAGTCTAGTTGCACATTTTAATTATGAATCTAATGAACTGTAAATGTGACATCAGAATTCTTGTCTAATACCAAGAATTTGGATTTAATTAAAAAATAAAATTATACTAAGCAGATATGTTTAACGATTATAGTGCAATTAAAATATGCAATCAAGCTGGCATAAAATACATAATCTTAGGATATATTTACACAATGTTCTCCTTATTTAACTAGAAACTATACTAGTTTCTAACACTGTACTAAAAAACTGAGATGTTCTCCTAACGGCACCATAGATACACTCTTCTATAATGACTCTTTGCTGCAGCATCTTGACTGATGTTTCCATGAGCAACGCAGATTCCAGTTTGAACTTCTAATTGGATACACCATGACAGTCTCTTTCTTTTTCACGTCTTGCGATGTCCTATTAGCTTTGCCTTTTACACAATTAACATCTCCTGCATAACCTATTCAGAAATGACTGACAGTTCAATTTGGGCTGAATTTACACTATATACAAGGGGCGATTTTGCAGCATAAATATTTGGGGAACGGGAAGTACAAAAAAGAAATAATTGCCTTGGACCAATTTTAGCAGGTTTTGAATTGGCCAAAAAAAGGTAAATTCAGTTGAAGCAGAAGACCATACGTGTTCTACATATATTGTAGGGAAGGAGAGTTTGGCATTGTTTAATCAGGATTTGGGTTTTCTTTCTTCTCTTCAGCTCTTGGTCAGAATTGCATTTTCAGACATTTCTGTAAAAAATGCCGAGGCTAGGCTGGAGATGTGAGGGAGGGATCAAATGGTAACATTTCAATGAACAAAAGGCAGATTTTCACACACATTCTATAGAGACTATATAATCTCAAGCAGTGCAAATCACCATTTCATCTCTGTCTTCCCTTTGAATTCCTTGAAAATGGACCTCTTTTAACGTCCATGGCTCCTTGAACGATGATCACCACAATCTTCAAAAAAGTAGTCAAGGTGATCACTGTAGGACAGAAAAGCTGATTGAGGTATAGAGTCAGCTCCCTCAGCCAACCTTCAGAAAAAACACTTGCATTGTACTGCATGAGTTTTTTAACAAATCCTCTCTGTTTAGATCAAATACTTTGGAGCAGGAAAAATATTGGTCAAATCTGTAAAGGTGCAAATTTACATGGAACTCAAACCACCTATCTTTGTGGGAAATTAACTCACAGTCCCCTAAGTTTTGGTAAGCTGTACAATATTCAACCAAATATAGGGACATTTAAGAAAATCCTATCTCCTTCTACCATATAGAATTTGTTTTATTCTTTCTTTCTTAATTACAAGTATGTTTGCAACCAAAGGTAGGTATCTATACGGCTTTGTACAAAGACTTTGAGAACAGTACTGGTTTTGTGCCGCATCCCCCTGGGGGCACTCATTTGCTTTCCAGAAACCTGCAAGGGCTTGAACCTTGATAAATCAGAGATGTGTAAACTTTGCAATAATTTTAATCTCACTATATCTGTGACAGGGAAAACACAGAAAGTATTGAACTTACGCATTTTTGGGGAAAACGCTTAAAAGAATTCTCATGAAAAACCTGACGGGGTGGAAAGACATGTTAATTATTATTTTTTTAAAAATTACGAAGAGAGGAAGTTCATTTTGAGAAACCAGTAAAATTCTCTCATATTTCAAGTGTCATTAAAAAACATTAAGCTCAATGGAGTAAAAAGTGAAGTAATTGGATTGTGTGCAAGTTGGATTAAATGTATTCTGAAAAAGTTAACTGTATCTATAACACAGTTATTTAAACATGTATCTCATAAGATGCATGTGCCCTTTGGTTCCTTATTCCTTCAAATAAAACAAGGGATTGTTTCATTTTTCAGAACTGCTGGGTGCCTAAAAAGAGCAAAGATGGGCTCATAAGCAAGCTCACATTAGCTTAATTAACACATACGTATAATGACTCCTTCAGAGATATAGTGACCGGTCTAAGAGGAAAGAAATGAACAGTGTTTGTCTTACAGCTAGAATAATAGAAAAAAATAATTTGGGTAGGCAGCACAGTCTAATACAGAAACAAAAATGAATCCTGGCCTTTATAGCTGTAGTGTTGCTGTAGACACTGAGTATAAAAGGGTCATTTTTAAAAGAGACTAACCACTCTCTTGTGCCATATTTTTTCTAGACTTCGTTTACTCAAGTCTGTGAAATGCAAGTACTTATATTTCTGTTGTTTTGCAGCATGTAATCCACAATGAACTATGCTCTCAGTGGTTTTATTTTTCATTTGGGCTACTTTGTATTCCCACAATTGACAGGACATTTATGAGAATATCTTCATAATCCAGGACACTAAATATTCTTTATATAACGGACAGAAGAAAATTTTCTCTTTAATACAGAAAGTGTCGTGGTACTTAATATTTTGAGTCACAGGAAGGTCCCTGTGTCTGAATCTCTTATATTCCTTGTTTAACAAAGACTTCCAACTTCTGTTTGAACACAGAAGTCTATGTCAAGGTAGTTGACATAGCTTCTATGACAAGAAGCTTTAGTCGAGGTAGATGAGGGTACAGTATAGCTGGTCATAGAGAAGCAGAAAGGAGAAAGAAGGAAAGTTCCACAATTTTTAATAAATCAGTCCATAAATACAAGATGTTAATACAGTAAATTAAACCCACAGATTAAACACAAAGATGAAATTTGGCAGGAGAAAAAAAAAAAGCTTGATTTGAATAATATATCTTTAGATGTCAAAAAAGTCAATAAATTCCTTGTACTTCTGCAAGGACCATCTTCCAAACTGAAAAGTATAGTAAAATCAATCTTTTCATGATGCTGTTCCCTACCTAGTGACAGTAAATACAGATGCAATAACTGAGAGCATTGGCTGAAAGAGTTTATACAGATTAGACGAAAAATGTAAATGACTGAAAAAATGCAAAAAACCCCTATTTTATTCCTAAAGTATTATAACTATTTCTGAATTTCTTAACTTTTTAATGTAAATAGTGGAAATTAAAAATCAAAGACGAATTCATAGTTCAAAAAAGTGTTTTTCCTGCTTTCAACCCCATCTTTTGATTTTTCTTTGGATGAAGAAAAATGTGATAGGAACAAAAAGAACATGTAAGTCTGCAGTTTAGAAGAAAATGTAAATCTTTTAGTTTCAAGTTCACTTGAAATTATAGTAACTATGGTTGGATTTTTTTCCTTATTAAGAATTTGATGAGTTGGGTTTTTGTTTTGTATTATTGCAGAATATGTATGTTCATTTATAACTTTTTTTTGAAAAATAATTAAAAGAAATCATAAATCATTTATGAAGTTATTTGGGTCAGTCAAAAGTCTCAATTAAGCAAAATATTAAGCTGGGTTTTTCAGTTAGTCTGTAAATAAATATCATCGGTTCAGATATAAATACTAAGGGAGTACTAACCCCAAAGTGTGACCCATTGAAAGACACAGAATTTCATGCCCTGGTTTCTATATCGACCTTTTCATCTCTCCAGGACTAAGAGGCACATTATTGCATCATTAACATTAAATATTTTCATAAGAAAGGAGCTCATAAATACTTCTAAAATCTGGTCCTTAAACTTCAAAACCATTCAAATGCTTTTAAAGTATACCTCCCCAGCTACATTTAAGAAATTTTTTTCACTCCATTCACGTTGAATGTTATAAAAACAAACAGATTATAATAATATTCACTTCATATCTGCCATATACTTGTATAAAAAGCCGGATTTGATCTGGCACTCAGGTTTTTGAGATGTCTGCCTTTCTTTACTGATTATTTTATCTGACTGTTTTAGCAATGCAAAGATCAAATTGTGGCAGCCAGAGTGATAAATTACATGGAACTAGAAACAGTCAGGCTTATTTGTTAAAAAACATCTGATCCTGCTCACCATCTTTTCTGCATATATTCAAAATAATGGCTCACAGATTCACATAAATATTATCAGAAGGACTGAGAAAGAAAAGCGCAGAAATGTCACCTAAGATCCTTAGCAAAGAAAAACTAGCATAAAAGGCTTTAATTTATGAATCTGCATTCTCTAAAAGCAAGTCAGATGTAGAAATATCTCCTCACTAATTATATACAATGTGGGAACCTGACTAAGATCAATCACTTTTTGCTTTTATTGTAATGCAAACTCTAAGATCTTGAGGGGAAAAAAACCCCCACAAACAAACAAAAAAAAGCTGTGCAATGATTTCCATGTCATTTTCCTGAAACAGCTTGGAATAACCCTTTGTGATCCAAGATAAATTACCATGGAGAACATAATTCTGAGAAGTTTTGTCCAGCTGAAACGGTAATAAGATCAACAGCTTGGCAGTGATAAACAAACCTGTAAGGGAAAAAAGTCCCCATTTCTGTAGATTACAGATTCAGGCTGGAGGGAGAAAAAATGTGCATCCCTGAAGTAATTCCCAAAGCTGACATGGTGCTCATACCGCTCATGGGCTACAAGAGGCCCTTCTGCAGTTGCAGCCACCCAAGAGGGGACATTTCATTCTCAGCATCTAACACAAACAGCAGCGATGTCCTTTCCTGGCTGCCAGCAAAAACAATGAGCAGAATCAAAATCAGGAAACGCAAGAGGGTGGGTTAGAAAAATGAAGAGGGGAAATGCCAGTTTTCTATGTTCAAGGAGTAACAGAAGCAGAATAAACCAAACCCAAATGTCAAAAAGTTCCATGTCCTCACAGCCCCAATTCCGTCCCTAGAGAGAGCTGAATAACCCCACCAGTTTCACGAAGTCATCGTTGGCATAGCTGAGACCAAAGGGAGCTCCTTTGCCTTCTTTTTTTTTGTCTCCTAGAGAAAAAGGACTTTGATACAGAACTAATTAAAGTGCATAGGGCACTTTTTAGGTAAGTCTTAAAATGGTGCGAAATAACTGGAAACCTGTTCTCTTTGCATGTGGGATAATAGAACTTGCTAGCAGTTATTTAAAGCAATAATGAACTCTTTGATCTCTTTAATCACATAATCCAGAGAAAATGATTCTTGACCACTCAAAGAATAAGTTCCAAATGATTAATAGCCAACTGCAAAAGACTTGTTTTAACCTGATTTGCCCTAGAGACAAAGCTTTTAGCTAGGAAAGTTTTTTGAACCAAAAAAATTCAATTCATTTTCATTCTAATTTGTTCTATTTCTTTTTCATTAGCTGGTTGCTTGATTTTTGTGATACTAAAAGTGACTTAGAGCTTTAAGTGAAAACTTAAACAACTGGGATCAGTTCTTTCAACTGGACTTTAAGTAAATTATGCTCTTCTAATTTTTATATATATATATTTATCCAGTCTCATAAAGCAGGTAATACACCATGTGGACTTGAAGGAACAGGTTTGAAACTATAGTCATAAATTGAGGCTTTAGAACTGGAGAGCAGAGACCCAGTGGTAGAATTTGGACAGAAACTGTATTTGAGGAAGCATAGTCCCACAGTCTTGTTCCTAAGAGAGAAATGTCAAAGCATAATGTCTGTTAGAAGCAGCAATGGCAGTGGCTGATGCAGATTTAAAACAGGGAAAAAGACTTTTTTGTTGAAGCAAATAGTTGAATAGCACATCTTTCCCTCATCTGTGACTCAACCTAGTCAAATTTTGCACTGTAAGACCGTTAAGTCACACAGACTCACAGATTTGGCTTCAAGATTTCACATGATTTCTCTAACTGCCACCTTTAGTCAAAAGTAGTCTTTTAGTACAGTTCGCTTCTGCAGTATAGGGGGGACGTCTCCTCTTACCAATCCCTGTAGTACTGAAAACAAAATGGCAATTCCATCTCGGAGTAACTAGGCTTCAGGCTTTTCTTTCATTTACCACCAAAAGGTAAAGAAACACATCAAAATATTTTGATGGAAAAAATTGTACAGAATCAGAATGGATGTTGAAATGGGTACCTTCAGGTGAGTAGAATCAGTCAACAGTTTCATATGCTCTTTATTTTCTATAAGTATAAAAAATAATATGCTTTCCCTCTGTCCCCTCCTATTCCCTCTTAATATTTTTGGAAGAAGCAGAAAAGGAAAAACGTCAATTAAAAGTGCTGGAGATTCCTGAACTCATGAAATATAGACTCCTGTTTCCCAGCATCAAAGCTACAGGTAATTTAATGAGTGCAGTGCAAATGCTGAAAGACCAGAGCCTCTAAAGTTCTTTTAGGATAGAATGTGTGCTGAAAGGCATGAAAATGGACTTGGTGAAATACATATAGTAGAAGGCTCTGTTGTAGTGGAGTTCAAAAGCATGTCAGACTGCCAGCAAGCCTTGGCGCATCGCTGCTAAAGCACGGATGTAACTAATAAAAGTTGCGGAGATTAAGTTTGTCTGCTGGCATGAGTTCAGTGGTCCAAACTACTTGGCTTGGTGAAGGCAAACTCAACGCTGAGTTCCTGAGAGCAGCGCAGCTGCGGAGGAGCCCTGAAATAGGGCTGAAATACTGAAACAGACTGAAATAACAGTGAAAGCTTTTCCCTCAATCAACCAGAGGAGGGACATCCACATTCCAGAACCGTACCCTAACATTAGCACAAGTTCATTTTCTTTCACTAATCAAACATGAGCAGACAAAACAATCTACATGGCACAGATGGGGAGTTAATTTCTTTTTCCATGGTGTTAGCAATACTCTCCATGATGCAGCAGCAGCTGTGATGAGAACAGTAGATGTCCCCTGTCTATGCTTCATTTAGCTCCTGGATTTCAAAGGCATTGCCCTGTCTCAAGAGTGAAAAGTCCTTTCATCTCTGAAGCGTGATCTCCTGAAGCACTGTTAAATTTCAACAATTTTTTGGATTTCTGTCTTTTGTATTCTATGTTTCTCTCCCTTCTGACATCGAAATAGGGCCGGTTGACTTCTAGAGCTCATAATAAGCTCTATTTGCTACGACTCTTTTCTTTTAAAAGGAATTTAAGAAAAAGAATTAAAGAAATAGCAGCAGAAAAGGGTCAGGCTGCTAAGATGGCAGAGCATACATTTCTGCATTAGAATGGTGGCTGGCACAGATGTGGCACTGTGAAGAAGATCTGAGTCCAACCTGTGTTTTGCTGGGAGCATATATAAAAGCACAAGTGAAGACTGAGTCCTCTGAGCGTTGTCACACTTCTTATGCAAAGAAACCTGCTTGCATAACGAAGGTGTCCAGCAAAACAAAAGGTGGCAGAAATAAACCACGGAAAAAATGCATTAGTGTAAAAGGAGCCATTTATGAGGCTAAATTCCTTGACTGCTCCTTCGTCTTATTTTATAGAGAAAACTTACTTCATTTATTGTTGCAAAAGGGATGTTCCGTTATTTCTTCTTACCCTAACTAGCCTTGTCTGAGTTTCTGTACAAGTTCCTTGGAAGCTATGAGTTACTTGTTTACAAAAAGCAGTAGTATGTAAATAAATGCCCCTTATCTTAATTGCGTTTGGCTTTTACTCATGAAGTCTGTGCAGATATGAAACTGTATTTACCATAAGAGAATATTGATAATAATTCTTTTTATAAGGTGCTGTAAGCCCTTACCGAATTTTAAATACAAAACTGCACATGCGACCATTAACTGGATGGCTACTTATATCTAGGGAATATGTAAATAAAAAGAATATACCTTGCACTGGTGAGATTAGGAAAGTAATGCCCTGGAAGGAAAATGACAGTGCCACGCTGCATAGGTTAGTAATGTCATTTCAGTCAGTTGCCCTGTAGATATCTCCCTGTAGTCCTGGTTCAAACACTAGCAATATATCACCCTACTTTAAATAGAGAAAGCTATTATCACAGCTGGAAAAACTTGAAGTATATTTTCAAATGGAAGCCTATAAACCTCAGATTTTCTATTTGATAGAAATTATTAGAATTTCAAAATCAATATGAAATTACACAGTAAAAACAGATTTGGTGAGGGTAGGGATGAAGTCTTGAGGCAAAAGGAAAATTTGTCTTGATTAACATAAAAGGGTTTCCAGCTCCGAGTCAAAAATTTCAAAAACAAAGTAGTGGAGCTTTTATGTTAATCTAATCTTTATAAATCTAATTTCAGTCTTACAAAGAACTTCCCAGTGCTTGGCATATTTTAATGAGATAAGGTAAAGAATGAAAGTCTCATTAAGAGAAAGGAGTAGGCATATGGCCTTAGAGCCACTTTTGTTTAGATGTCCAGGAAAGATACTTCTGCCTTTAAATACTTCTACCCTAAAGAAATTTTCACCTAATTAGGCACCTAAAGAACAAACGAATTTTTAAAGTACAATGTACTTTAAAAGCTCCTATTAACAGCTTTTGTCAATGAGCGCAGCATCAGGACAGGCAAAAGCATAAAACATGTCCTAGTTACAAGTACGAATTTTTCTCACTGATACTAAGTATTGCAAGGTTTGGAACTCATTTTAACGTTGAAATGGAATTTTAGATTTTCTGAAAAATCTGAGCCTAACACTTGTTGCTTAACATTTATAAAAATACTCTTTTTTGTTGTTGTTTTCTTATTTGTGACTTTTTTGTGAGGTTTCTAGGACAAGAAATTTTAAGTGCTGTTGGAGGACATTTCTGAAGTATCTGATTTAACCTCTACCTTCCTTCATTCCACCCCCAGGTTTTAAGAAAATAAAATTTAAGTCCCATAGCCACCTCTACAAATCTGTTCTTCTAGAAGGTATTGACAGAAGCTAGGAGATGTGAAATCATGTTACCCTTTTTTTGGAAAAATATTACGTAATTGTTCAAAGTAAAAACTAATATCACAAGCAACATATATGGGGAATGCTCATATGGATTATTATTGTTCAGGCTGTTAGTCCCAATACAACGCATGGCTATGTCGACGCTGGGAGTTGGTTAGGCTTTTTGTCTTGAAGTAGTGGATCTCAGCCAAGTGTTCTGCTTTAGTTTAGTAAAACTCATAAACTGTAAAGTGAAATCTGTTCTGTACAGGCTTAGTTCTACCTTAACTAAAGAAAGTAGACTTTCTCAGTCTGTAGCTGAAAGTGAAAAAACACTTTGAATTAGATTCAAAGCCCTAGGTTTTTGAAATTTTGTTAGGTATGTGAGGCAGAATGGTTTTTATGACAGACATATGTTGGGCATCCAGCACATGGATGACCTCTCACCTTCTAACCAGCTATCATCCCAGCTATCAAAGCTTGATATTTTATCATGATAACTTTCAACAACTTTCATGACAGCCCCAGAGTCGTCATCAGATCTATCAACATCAGATCTATCTTTCCCACATTTTGTCCAGCATCCATACCCATTCTTTCTAAACATCTCACTAATAAATTAAGCTTTGTTTTATCTACACTAAACTCTTGTTTTTAAGGCTCTCTCCAGTTCAACAGTGCTACAAATTTAGTAAGCCAATGACTCATACCTTCACCTTTGTCACAATCCTTGTCCTCTGGCCTTCTTGAAGTTTCAGGGCACAATCTAACGGTTTGTGTATGAACCACCAAAAAACTGCATTCAACCAACAGCAACTAGAAAACAAAAAGATAATTATGCCTATGCACTGATCTTTATTGTATCCTGCACTCTGAGATCAAAATAACCTGTATACTGAATATCATTCTATTATACGCCAAAGGATGCTTTGGAGCATGATGTTACTATATGAGTATCATAAATCGTATATCACTGTCTGAGATCAAGACCAGATATTCCCAGGGGGCCCTTGCTCTTGTGGGACAGCGTAGCATGTAATGTTGGCCACTTTCAAACTAAAAGTTCACAGGCAAGAAATCTCCTGATTAAATGTAAATGGAGGATCACATTCTTCTGAGCAGAAGGTAATACAGGTCCAGAAGTGTCCTTAAACAATATTCCTTTCTAAATGTCATCACGCAGCTATGACACCATCTTCCCTACAAGGAGGACCTTGTAATTTTACTTCAGCTATTTAATGCTCTCATTGCCTTGTCCTGAGGTAAAAGCAAAATGCAATCAGGTAGCTCATTTTTTTGGCATAGTAAACTCACCAAGAGTGAAGTCACAAAAGAGTTCATGCCTTTTACTGACTTAATACATGTTCTATAGAATATCTCAACAATGAAGGGTGATTGTTATATTTCTTTCATGAATACTAAAGTTTCATAACTGCTAGGCATCACAAGTGCCTTCAGAGTTTGAGAGTTATTAAGGTCAGTCATGAAAAAAAATATAACCACTTTTTACTGGTGAAATATTAAATTTATTTTATGAGAAATATTTTTTATTGATTGCCATTCCAAGAATAGCAGGCAGCTAATAAAGCATTCAGGAGTCTTTTGTCCATCCTTCCATCATCCCATGTTGAAACTAAAAGTATTGCTTCAGGGTTTTTTTACATTAGATAGAAAAGCTTAGAAGTTGTTTAAGAGAATACTGTTTTATTTAAATGTCTAAAATATTTTACTTCTCATATGTTAAAACGTATTTGCCTTTCTTTCTTTTCTGAATCCAACATAAGTGTTTTCTCACAGGTTCTAGCCATTAGAATTCCTTAGCTGTACTAAGCATTTATATACATAGTATATTTAAACTTTCATCCTTAACAAAATGATTACAGAATAGAGTTGATTCTAATAAAATTTTCTAAAATATAGTAAGCTCTATTTTAGGTCCTGTCTCAGCAAGGTTTATAAGTCCACAGCTATCTTTTAAGTGAATAATACACTGTGTTTTGTGCAGATGTATAAGCTACGGATTGAAACAAAAAACAAAAAAAAATAAAAATCAGAGATTTATCACAAGAAATTCATTGGTGTAAAATAAGACATCACTGATGAAAACATGTATTTAGATGAGTAAAATTTCAGGAAAAGACTCCAAAGATAAAATGAATGGAGGATGGAGTACTGCCAGACTTTCTCATAAATAGGATGTTGTGGTGGGAGCTGGGGTGCTTACAGGCAATGCACGGGTTTGGAACTTTTATTTCACACTCTGTCTTTAAACACAGCTACACTCCTGCTTCAAAAATTACAAACATACATCTTAAGCCAAGATTTTCATGGCATGGATGTGTACAAAAATCATTCTACCACCGGGTGAGATGCTGAAGCTTTACAAGGTGACAGCAGATGAGCAAAGTTCTTGTATTTCAAAATTGGATTCCCTGGAAATTAATTGAATTTCTAGATTAAGGATTTAAAACTCCAAGTAATGCATTTTATTAGTACAATCATTGCACGTAGTGGATTTAAAGTACCACTCCTGTTAACAATAATGTTGTACCTCTAATCTGCAGTGTACTTGTAACTATTCTGTGGCGTGAAAGGCTCTGACTCAGCTAAGATAGCCAGGGATCTGGAATGCTTGGCTTCCTTCCAATATAGTCAAATCAGCTGCCTATTAAAGCCCCTCAAAAGAAGGAGCTTCCAGATTTGGAGGCATACATAAACCAGAGATGGATTCCAAACAGAGGGTTCAACTTGCTGTGACAAAACCAGCATGGGCTGACTATGTATTATGCTGAAATACAGGAGCCCTAAATACCAGTTACACCTCATTATTTTTATTTAAAAATGAAAATTCTGGTCCAGATTCATGGGAAATTGACACTTTAACTGGATCTGCATTGCAGGAAAGACAGTAATTTAGAAACAGAGATAGAAGATAGATACAACTGTTTACGCATTCTGAAAAGGCAAACCTTGACACGTGAGGAATGGGATTTTCAAAAAGCATTCAACACTACTTTTCTGCTCCCCTGAATGTCAGAAAAAACTCCTACTCAGCTGATCAGACCAACCATTTCTTCCTACATTAAATGCTGTAGATAATTATTAAAGATAACCTAATACTGTCTCTTGGCCATAACAGAAATACAGAACCTTTTCTCATCCCGTGCTAGTTTTTCCAGCTAGTCAATGTCATAGCTTTCAACAGAGCTATTACCTGCACCATGGACTGCCAAAGTAGGAAGTTTATTCAATTCACCTGGAAGCTGAATACATTACAGCACTTGAAACACAAAATTCAAAGTATATGCTTCTCTCAAAAGTCAAACAGATTTAGATTTTTCCACCTCAGTTCTCCTTAAGTCTTACTTTTTCCTGAGTGAGAGTACGCAGACATGTTTTACTGATGTTCATTGACTTTGACACCTCAGTAAAATTAACATGGGTTAGCTAAATATCTCCAACCAGACAAGCCCTTAGAGACAAGAGCACCAAGTGTCACAGGAGTAGGTACAGACGAGATCTATAACTTCTTATGAATCCCTAGAGAAAGAAAACTCTTCAGACTCCTGCTGTCAGTACCAGTGATAGTATTTTAATTCCTATGTTTTTGTTTTGCATGCTCCTAAAACAAATGCCCACTGAGAGCAGTTCTTTTTAGGAACTCTGTGAACACCATATTAGATGTTTGGCCAAGTTATGTACTAAATAAAACTAGTTCGGATCCAGAATAAATTGTATTATGTGTCTTTTATCAAGGGCATGAGAAATTAGCATTGGGACCTGCCAGTAAAACTTAAATAAATAAATACTTAAAAACTTAATAAACTTAATACTTAATAAACTTAAATAGTACAAAACAATGCATGGAAGGCTTAACTCATATGAAGAAATAATGTTCATTAATTAAACTGTCAATCTCAGTTTATTAATGAATTTATCCTCCCATTTGTCTTTACTGTTCATTTTATTTCGCAGTATTTCAGTATTCAACTGACTTCTGTATTTAATAGTAGCAAAAATATTTGTATTTGGATCCTAAACAAAAACACTCGTGGAATGTACCTGTAAGTGTATGTACACATGGATTAAAACAAATAATGCGATACTAGATTTTCAGCTGTTTGGGTACATTTTGTTATTTTTAATGAATGATGAAAGGAAACTTGCTGTTTACATAGATGTTCATGAATTTTAATGTTGCACTAGAAGGAATTAAACCAAAGAACACATTTAATATAGCAAGAGTTCCCATAGACAGCTATCACTGATATGAATATTTAGTTTGAATTTTTTCATTAAATGAGACAATCAAGAGTCTTCCCCAGTCGCAGCTTAATACTGGTATAATAAGTATGCGAACTCAGGATATGCAACAAAGCCTTTCTATAAAATGCAGGCATATTCCAGAAATGCATTTAAGCTTTAAATAACTTTAGAAGAATTTAAATAATCATAAGTTACTATAATAACAAATAAACTGAAAACATGAAATTGACAAATTTTTTTGTGTGAATAACAGTCATGAGAAACACAGCAAAATTTCATGAAAATATTAATGGGTTGTTTTGTTTAGAGCGTTCTTTCATTTTTCATCCAAGTGAGTGTTGGCCATTTACAGGAAAAAGAGGTTTAGAAGTTTGTATTTTAATTCCTCTTTCAAAACACACTTATCATCATAGAAGGCTTTCAATTCTACTTCAAAATAGTGATTTTTAAAGTTCATACATGCTATTTATATGCTCTGATCCAAGGTACAGAAAACACTGAAATATAAGAGAGTTCTGAACTTCAGTCTGAAGGGGTTTGCATACAACTAAAATCAGGAGTTCCTTAAAAATTTGGATTACATTCCATTGATTATACTAAATAGCAATTTGTCTCCTGATAACCAGGATGGACATCACAATGAAAAGGTGTGTTCAATGTTCAGTGCTTTTCAAGAAAGAATGTATGATCTCATTTGATTGTGCTCAAGAGAAGTTAAGCATCCTGAGGAAAGAAAAAAAATTTCACTAGTTTCTTTTAATTAATCCTAAAATAAGCATTAATGGAAAGAAGAAAACCAAAGAAAATATAACTACCTCAGAAATCAGACACTCCCTATGGCATTTCGTGGTATCATCAGGTTCTTTGCACATGAGACAGCCCGCTTTTCACTTGTAATAGATGAAGATGTGAGAGAAGACCTCCATCAGGTTTGGCAGACTTAAAATACAGATGGCAATGCAACGTGGCTTGGCATGATAATCGGAAGATATTTGCGATGTAGAAAGCTCAGGAAAGGGTTAGATTTATCTATATTTATCTACCTACAAAATTCAGAAAGGAAGGTGGAAGAACAAAGCTAAATATATTTTAGACATAAGAAGAGAGATAATTCAAATAACTTGCCAAATAACATGAAGAAAAGGGAGTACTGAGCAATAGCATGGGAAACAAGCTGGTTTTGCAGATCTGTAGACAACTTGTATGTGCGTGGTGGTGCTGCTGAATCTACATCATTATAATGTAGTCAGCAATCACTAGTGACAGGATTCACCAAAGATGACAGGAAAAAGAGGGGTCTTTCCAGAAATATCCAAACTTGCCTAATATGACATTTTTTGACAATACATGAAGCCTGGTTGCTTCACTTGGCACAGGAACTTATTCTTACCAGGTCTGCTTGCAATCACTCTAAAATACAGGAATGGTAATAGATCGGTTAGAGCCTCTTTAAATGACATATAGTAACACATACTAGAAACATAATTTTGACCACTGCTTATTTTTTCTGAAAGTGCTAGGTATAAGAACATACTCAGCTATGCATTTTTTGTATGAGGAAGTTAATGTTCTCTGCCTTTTAAGAATGAGCACAGACTCATTTGCACATACATTCTTGCCCCAGAACAATAATGAACAAAGTTCTTACCTTTGTCAATTGCTCCTTAGTCATCATTATGCCTTCATTATCTATGGGCCAGCCAGGGGTCAGGCTTTTCAGACAGAACAGGAGCAGCCAGAAGATGTTCAAGTTAGACTGCTCTAGCAATCTGTGCATAGTCTTCTTTAATGATGTGTTCTTTATTGAAGACCTGGAGGGAACTGTAGTTTGGCAAATAAAACCTAGAAGCAGAAGCTATTTAATAAATGGTTGGTCTATCTGGTCTTGACAATGCTTTTCCTCTTCTTATCCCACAAGATTAACTTAGACATTTCAAAAACTTAAGGAAAATCAGACTGATCAGATCAAAAGTCTCTCTAGCTCATAGTCCTGTCTCTCACAGGAGCCAGCCTGAATTGCCATCAGTGTGCCCAGGTAGCCAAGAAGGCCAACAGCACCCTGGCCTGTATCAGGAATAGTGTGTCCAGTAGGACTGGGGCAGTGATCATCCCCCTGCACTGGGCACTGGTGGGGCTCCGCCTCAAATACTGACTTCAGTTTTGGGCCCCTCACTCCAAGAAAGACATTCAGGTGCTGGAGTGTGTCCAGAGAAGGGCAATGGAGCTGGTGAGGGGTCTGGAGCACAAGTCCCATGAGGAGCAGTTGAGGGAACTGGGGTTGTTCAGCCTGGAGAAAAGGAGGCTGAGGGGAGACCTTCTTACTCTCTATGACTACCTGAGATGACATTTGTAGAGAGGTGGGGGTTGGTCTCTTCCCCCAAGTAACAAGTAATAGGACAAGAGGAAACGACTTCAAGTTGCACCAGCAGAGATTTAGGATGGATATTATATTAGGAAAAATTTCTTCACCAAGAGGGTTGTCAAGTATTGGAACAGGCTGCTCAGGGCAGTCGTGGAATTGCCATCCTTGGAGGTATTTAACAGCTGGGCAGATGTGGTGCTGAGGGACATGGTTTAGGGGTGGTTTTGGAAGTGTAAGGTTGATGGTTGGACTTGATGATCTTAAAGGTCCCTTCCAACTAGGGTGATTCTATGATTCTATCCTGTGAATTGCACTAGGAAAGTTTGTAGAGATAGAGCAAGTGGTACTTCCCTAGAATGTAGCCCACCCTCCAAAAATTTGGGCTCAGGAACAAAATGAATCCCTGCCTATTGAAATAACGTTGACCTCTTTACTGTTAAGTCATCTAGCTCACTACAGTATATGGTAAAGCATGACAATACCCTCCTGGGCTACATATTGCAATAAGAAAAAGAAGAGGTGAGTTAGACTGGAAAAGCTAATTTCTAGTTACAGCTGCTTAAAATAAATAAAATTGCTGTAACATGGTGAAAAAGCGGGAAAAGGTTTTTTTCCCCCCTAGTTTTCTAAAGAAAACATTATTCAACTCTTTGGAAAAGGATTCACGTATGTTATAGGGCTGAATTAAAAAGGTAAAATATAGCCAATTCTTAGTAGAAATAAAGTACTGCAGCTTCAGTGTAATCAAGACTGAATGGCTCATAATGTAAGAGTACAGCATTTCTTTCACTTGATTGTTCTCACCTGTAGAGAAGCTTGTAGAATTCAAGTTATCTGTTAAAGTATCATACATTAACACTTATTGATTGATTACAACAGATCCATGCCACAGACCTAAAGGAATGTGCACAATTAATGTATTTTTATAAAATATGATAGTTAGGGATGGCTATGCTTTGTTCAGTGCGTCTCCATAATAATGAATTTATTGTTTAAGATTACCAGGCAGTTTTGTTTGAAAGAATAAAAATGTTCCTAAACGTTAAATTGTTGTTAGCGTTTGTCATCTTTATTTCCATTTCAGTGATTTTCCATTTGTAAATAAACCCCCACTATTTGTACCTCGATTTATTATCAAATAATTAATAATTCATTGAGGTATAAATATGGCTAACAGTATAAAAATGTTTAATTGCTTACCGCTCTCAGTTATTTTTAATTCTTAGAAAAAGGTCTCTGATAAGTGAAAAACTTGAGAATTCAGTTGTGTCTGCTTTAAAACTAACTTGAGCTACTATTATTCTTTGCATGACCTTTGGCATTGATAAGGCTGCTGAGGGAGTACACCTGAGAATCTAATCTAACCTGCCTTCATGATAACATACAATATTTGCCAGATCTCGATGGAATTTATATTCACTTCCGTGAATTCCGACTGATTTATAAGCCTAGATTTATTTCATGTCTCTACTATATGGCACATTACTCATCATTTAGAAGGTTAATATATTATCATATTTACTCCAAAGTACAGTTTATAAAAACGCACAGGTTCTAGATAGAAGGGCACTGCCAGGGAAGAAGAAGTTTTCAGCTTCTCCGACTTCAGGCACATTTGAAAATAGACTACAGCAGCTGCAAGTAATGACTTATAGGAAAGACTTCCAGTGAAACATCTTTGTGTACATGGTTAAAGATTTAGTAATTATGTTTATGTCTGAAACAAACATGACGTAGAGAACTAAAAGGTTCAGACACTTCATAGAAAAACCTAACTTCTATGAGTATCAAAACTAAATTCAACAAGACTCAGACCACCTTGATCATCCAAACAAATGATGACACAAAGGTTATATATGCAGACATATTTCAAACACCACACTGATTTTTCATTGCTATAAAAGGGCTTTTGGTACTAGGATTTTCTGAAAGTTCTAGTCTCATAAATCTAACTTCAGGTATCCAAGTACTTTAACAAGGACATCCATAACTTGAAGTCTTTTGGCTAATTAAGGGGTGGTGTTACAGTAAATCATCAGCAGTAGGCTAGGTTTATAACGACTAAAGCAAGAGAAATCTAATGAAGTATAATAGTAACAATTCAATAGTGAATCTGCATAGGCTGGTTACACCTGATACTTCCCAAGTTCTATCTCTAAAGTTATTGCGACAGCCATTTTAATTACTGGATATATTTAATTTGTCCTCAGACAAGCTATTTCCCATGGATATGACTTACAACTATTACTTAACTTATAAGTAATACATAGAAATGTATGTCAGCTGAATCTTTTTGTATATAGTGTTGTTTCGCACAGAAATTTTAATAAATGCATTCTGCGCATGCTTCTGTTCTTAATGTCTGTAGTGCCTAATCTATTAAATGCAAAATAAGCTGTTAAACAGCCTTCTTGCATGTCATCCTGATTAAATGGGACCCTATAATCTGCTGAGTAGTAGAAGACATTGTTTAACACACATCAGCTGTGCTTACATCTCGGTGTGGCTCCGTAAGTTGTTGAACAAACAAAAAATGCATCAAATTGAATGAGAATTTCCTTTCTTTGGAAGAGCACAGTCTAAATTTGTGATCCATAGCTCATTTTTTTCCTGAGTCATAGTTCATATTTCATTATAAGTTCACCCTTTTAAAGCGCTTGGCTTGCCACAGTGACTATATGGGGGGGGCGGGGCGGGAGGTAGGAGTGGAGAGGATTGTGGTTTATTTTTTGTTTGTTTGGAGCTTTATATTCAGTAATTGTGATCAGGCAATTATGAAGACCACGATGATCTAGGCAGGTACACATGCATTGATGTATGTTTGGAAAACACAGTCTCTTCACTCAGTAAAGACTTTTCATTATTAAATAGAAACATGGGAATCCCTTGTGTACCCTGATCCAACTCCACAGAGATGTGAGTCCTCATGTTCAGCTTTCCTCTGTGTAGTATTTCAAGCTGCCTTTTAAAAATAAATTCCTCTCCAAAGTTACAAGATTTTCTAATTTTCATTTGTCCTTGTAACTGGAGATGAGGCAGACTTGAAGGTTTTCTAAGTTGAGTTATTCTAATACTTTCAATAATGAACCCAAAAATTAGACATTTAAATCATGGCAGTGTGAACGGAGGGTGCTACCCAACAGTATTTGTGTAAAAGAATTTTTATGTGGCTGAGATGGTCAATAAAATAATGACTTAGAACAGTGAAGAGGCAGAATTTGAAAGAATTGCACGCATAACTGACCAAATCATTTTTTAAACTTTCCCCCTGCCTGAGTTTTACTAGCTCTTCTCTCTAAAGTGCCTTAAGATAAATCAGGTAGGCTTGATATTTTCTCAATCAGAACACATCAGAGGAAGTCTCACAAACCTACTGTGTGCCAAGGAGATTTCCTAGGGGGTTTTGCAAGCACATATATCTTTCTCAAAAATAAATGATGAATCATATACTTGCCTAAACAGACTTTAATGATGGGTGCTATTTTGTCTGTTCAAATCAAGCTGATTTATGTATCATGATATGCATGTATCTTATGCATTCCCTTATTCATTTGACTCTTTCCTGCATATTTCTGAATAAGTTGTTGAGGAGAGATAATTGCTTACTTAGAAGTTTTTATTTATTTATTCAGCTTGAACTGGTCTTCACAAAAAAAATCGTAACCTGAAAACTGTCTAAAAGAGGAACACAAATGCCTTTTTCTACCTCACATGTGAAAAAGACAAAAGAATATTTTCCAAAAAGTTATAAAAAGAAGTCACTTCTGAAGGCAGGCAAATAGACAAAAACATGATAGGAAACAGCAGGTAAGATTTCTCCGTGATGCTTTTTTGTCTACTGTAACCTTTTGTTGTGAACCTGCACATCCCCACTGCATGGAGGTGGTGCTCTACTTAGTATTGGTGGATCATAGCTTCTGAAAACTTTGGAAATTTTCCTGAGAAAAATTTGATAAATCAATTCATGCCAAAGCTATTTCAGGATATGTTAATGGAGAAGAAAATTCTCAAAATCTTGTCAATCAAAATTACAAAATTGTCAATTTATGCAATTTCACTGGGTTTAGTAATTCTGACAGTTTACATGGGTAATGACGCTTTCTGAAGTTTTTTAATACTATGTGTCTTCCCCTATAAAATATCAAAAGAATAATTTACCAGTAGATGGACTCAGAACTCCAAAATATTATTGTTCTGAGGCTTTCTTCAGTATCACAAATTCTTTCTGTTAAGTTCCTGAGAAGTCTTAGTTATGAGAGATGTTTTCTTTCTCACAAGTCATTAATGTAATGCCCTGATTGTGCTCATATTATGGGTTGGCATTATATGTTCCTCCTCCTGTTTAGTCTTTATTCCACATAATAATGAGTGATTTCTAAGCCTCTGTTTACTGCAAAGGCTCAAAACACCCTTTTGTCTGATTTTAAGACACAGCTCACTCATTAACCCATAACGTTCAAGCTAATTATTTGTTGTCTTTTTTTTTCCTTTGATACACTCTCTTCAAAGTCCTTCTCTACACCAACATTCTACTCCTTCACAAGAGTAGCCTTGTCCAGAAAGAACAGCCAGAAGACCACTTGGTATTTCCTTCTTTTTTGACAAACTGAATGTCAGACTCTTTTCTTCCCTCTCTTTACACTGAGAAATAATTCCCTGATCTTCATTTGTAACATTAAGCACTACGACCTACCTAACTATAGCCACTAATCTGTCCTCAAATAATGTCGTTGCTCTCTCTTGTATTGTAAAGTCAAAGAAACTCTAGTTTGCATAACTAGCTATAGAGGAACTGCAGCAGGGGAGGAATCTTCAAGGTGGCACCAAACTGGAACATCTGCTCTCCAGTATTAGCCCCCTCACTCCTGGCCCAGCAAGTACCTGGGGAAAATTAAACACAGACAGGATTCCCTGAGCACCAGTGTCTCCAGGCTGCTCCAGAAGCAAGCTAGCACTACTAGCAACTGGCATATATCACGGTATTTGAGCAGCTGTAAGCTAGGGGAAGCAAACCTTTTCAAAAGAAAAACATTTTAGGAGAATGAAAAAATCTCTAGACCCCTGTTCAAATAGCCCTACTACAATGAGATGATGAGTTTATCACCATCCTCTGTTGCTGGATATTATCACATTGTAATATATTTGTATAAGTTTATACTAAACTTACATGGAGATTGTGTGGGGGTTGATGCAGTAATTCAAATACATGTATTTAGAAGGCTTAATCCAGTGGGGCGACACCACACACTGAGAAATCAAGTTGATTCCAGCAAATCTGATAAACCCGGGAATAAACAAGTAGAGCCAAGCACAGGACAAACTACTCCGACAAGAATAATCAACCATAATAATACATAACTGGGGTAACAACAGACTACACACAAGAATAATCAACCATACAAATACATAACTGGGGTAACAACAGACTACACACAAGAATAATCAACCATACAAATACATAACTGGGGTAACAACAGACTACACAGTTGCTGTTAGTCTGAGATTTTGTGATTTACAGAGAAAGACTCAGCAGTTACAGTCACTGGTTGGAGAAGACCAAAGAGGGATGCCATAATAGTAAAATATATGAAAAGCTTCCTCAAGAGCAAATATAAGGTTGCTTTCATAGAGATTGTGGATAAGACCAAAGCAAAAAGCATAGGATAATATTAGGAAAAAAGCTTTCTTGTAGAAAATGTAATGAGATAATGGAGCAGCCTGGGGAGTTGCCAGTGCTCCAGGTCTTTAAGAACAGGTTAGACACCCATGAGATAACAAAGTAGAGTTACGGCTATAAAACCTGCTTCAGAACAGGGAGACAGACTGAATGATCTCTTCAGGTCTTCTGCAGAATTGTGAATCTAATTTCAGTCACTGGCACAGCTAATATTTTCAGGTTTCTGGGTTTTTTATGAAAACATTTATTCAAAGGACAAATAAATAAGACATATATAGGCATAGTTCTGAAGCCCGTGCAAATTCCATTATTTTAAGCTAAATATAACTGCCATGTATAAAGTCTGGGATCAGAATAAAAAAAAATACAGAATTGCATTCCTTCATCTCAGTCACAAACTGAATAACATATTGTAGAAAAAACGTGTAACAAACCCAGAAGGTAGCTCTGTCCTCCTCCCATATATTTCAATATATTTATTCTAAAATCCCAGTATTACACAAAATCACTAAGATTTCTTTCTAAAAAAACCCAACCTGCTGTTTTGATGCTGCCTTTCTATCTTGCTGCGAAGATCTCTATACACTTTGTCTACTGATAAGCTGGGATAACGTCAGATTATTCCACTGCCTGTCTTGCAGTGGAAGACGTGAACACATTCCTAGTTTCAAACCTTTCTGGCTATAGCTTGCTACACGGCGAGGTGGAGGTAGGACTGGCTCTTGTCTCAGCTTGTGTTGCTGACAGACATCAGCATGGTGCTGTGTGCTTCTGAAGTATACTTCTGCAGTCAGCATATCAACAGCAGAAACATACTTGGCTTGAAGATTTCTGTGATTCCAATGCCACGTCTAGCCTCTGGGCCAGCACACTAACAGCCTGTCTTCCACACCAGGAGCTTTAGCCACAAAAGGGTTATCTAGAAATTTGCCCAGGATTCACCCGGCATAGTTAACTCATTTCCCAACCTGAGCTTTACCAGGTTTCTTTCTCTTTATCAACCTTCAAGAGGAAGATTTTATACATCCTCTGCCTTTAGCATTTGGCAAGAGACTAATGAGTGGCCACCTCATGCCAGGCTCCTGTCTACCCTTACAGTGCTGTGGATATTGTTTCTGCAATCTTTTCTATTAGCCTAGCTTATGGGAGCTGATTTATGCAGTCAATCATTCTGTATAGGCATTTGTGACTCTTTCTGAACCACAATCACTTTCAAACCCACTGGCAGATTTCACAAATTTCATGGAAATGCAAAAGATTCAAATATAATTAAGTTGCTTCAGGTTTAATAAAAATGTGTGTTTGAGAAAAACAGAGAGAGGGCTTTGTATATTTGCAAGTTTAACCATAACTTTTGTTTTCATTGGGCAACTTCTCCTATTAGCTTAATATGTTACTGCCAACTTAATCTGGGGTCAATATAGCTCAACACTCAATGCGCAGCCAGTTCTTAGTTTCCTTGAACTGATACAATCACTATTAATTTGCTTAATTTTCTTATTGAATAAAATGAGACTATCAGATTTTTTTGGGGGGTTGGGATTCCTTTTATTATTATTTAATGCAAATATAATTTAGGGGCAGAGCTACCTTTCTAAAGGAGCCTTATCATGGTGTAAATTCAAAGAAGGGACTAGGCTTCTATACAAGCCAGCTTAAAAGAGCTATAACTGCATCTACTGTACTTGTATGCTATTTTACCTCCCAAAATATCATGTGTTTATTCTAAACATTTTTAGGGATAAATATAAGCAGGTATGAATATGTGAGAATAAGAGTTAATCACAAAACTCCAAATTTTCAGATGGGTTTGATCTGAAAGATGACATCTTGATTTATACTATAAAAACCCAAAGCCAAATCCATAAAGATTTGTATTTATCATCACATTCTATAAAACCTTCTAGGGAGAACATTTATTTAATTCAACAGTTTTCTGTGGTTTGTTTTGTTTTGTTTGGGTTTTTTTGTTGTTTGGTTTTTTTAGGAAATTTGGCAAAGGGAAAAATGAAACATCACTGATATATTCTGTCTACTTTGCAGAGCTCTGCCTGTGTGACTATATCATTTTAACTTGAAGAGACCCTGTCTGGAAAAAGAATGATAAACAGCTTCTGGAATAAAACCGTGTTGTCTCACTACAACAGTGAAAAACAAGCAAGCAGGCAAAATCAAATACAGAAAATGCCAATGAAAGCAGGATCGTCCAGTGAAACCGAAATTGTATTGAGCCACATATAAGGCATGTTTAAAAGTGGATATAGCACAAGTGCTCCATAAACCACAGCTTCATGCAAATTAACAAAACAAATAGTAGCATAAATGGTGATAATTACATTATTTTCTGTTCTCCTCTTTCTGCAGCTGTACAGAATACTCAGCCTATACTCAAATACTGAATAAATCAAAGCAAAGTGAATTTAATAGGTCTATTAAAAGTGTACTGCTAATGCATCTTTATATAACTTAGAACAGCAGTACCACTTCTACAGAAATAAGGATAAATATAATGTGTCCTAACAAATAGCAGTAACTGATTTTAACAGGTACTTAGAAAGAGAATATTTGTTTAGATCAATATCCAATTAAGAGTCTAGCTATTCAGAGTCTACTCTTTGGTTTCCCTTCAAATTACGAAAGCAAAAGCTATTAGTAAATCTTATTAGTTTCATGCTGGTCTCTTGAGATTTTTTTCCACCTGACTACTTTGTGTCCCTTAAAAGATAATTCTAAACACAGTGTGATATTGATTGTTTCAAGGCACTAATGTGAACTGATCAAACACAGCAAAATAAAATTTTACTGTATACATAGTCAAACTGAAGACTAAGATCTGTCAACATCAGAGGTTAATAATTTCCACTTTACTAAAAAATTAACATCTAATCAGTAACTCAAGAAGAGAACGGAGCCCTACTTACATTTGTAATCACGTGGACTCTGGGTAAAGTTACATTGAATTAGCTGCAGAATCATCAGGAAAGTATGAACTTCAAAGACTGTGACGTCTGCAGGTATATTATTTTGAGGGAAGCACAAGAAAATAACTCCTTTCTTCTGTCTTCTCCCACATTCTGTGCATTCCTTCTGCCTAAATGACTAACAGTAATGCAAGAACATATATGCAGATTTCTTTTACGTACCGAAGAATCACACAAGATGAGAAGTGAGGCTAGAATTAGGTTTCTTTACTGTAATAACTAGCTATAAACCTTTCTAAATACTGCACATACTGAAAGGTGTTGTAAGTTGCAATGTTGAGTGAAAATTATGAAATTTCCCCTTTCTAGAATAGGAACTGAGGTCCTGGAATATCTCCCTGTCTTTCCCTTCACAAGGTGAGTTTTTAAGGCATAGTTTCTTTCTCTTCAGTCCTCCAACAACCACCTTGTTATGCAGGAAAACAAAAGTTCTCCTAGGCTTCAATATTATCCCATACTTAGTGTGAACATTTCAGTTAAGGTATTCAAAACTAAACACCACAACTAATTCCTCCTTTTCACTCAGTTTTTTTCTATTGTGCCTAGATAAAAGATGGACCATGGCTGGCTGATTCCCCCACAGGGATGAAAGCCTTGTATGTCTTTCCTGCCTGCCCTCAGCTAATAAATGTCAATTGACATAAGTGGCCTAGTGTTATCTGCTAATTAGACTATCACTTATAGAGTTTAACTAGATCACTGTGACAGCATGAACGCAGTTAGAAAAAGAATCTAATACTGTAAAAGAAATATTAAAAAAAATTGCTTTTCCTTATTAAATATAAATATACACACTGTTATAACACAAAAACATTTTTAGTTCAAAACAAAGGGGCGGACATATTTTAATTTCACAATCAAAATCACAGTGCATACTATCATGTTTCCCTAGTAATAATTGTTTTGATGAATGATATGACCAGCACATCACCCACTTTCAGAAGACCTCCTGATTGTCAGCCCCTCGATATCAGACAACGTTCACTATGGCAACAGTATTATATAGTCACGCTATCTCAGTAGTAGTAAGAAAAAGAAAAAGAAGAAAAAAAAAAAAAAAGATGTTACTAACAGGAACTAGAAGACAGAGAATTATTATGTTACAGAAATAACAGCATTGGTAGAACTAATGAGAAAAAAAGCCTTAATTTCATTATATAGTTATAAAATTGTTTGTTTGCTACAACCTATGCTTTTGAGAAATGGACTTTTGGGTTTTTTAACATAATTTAAAGGTTTCTTTACCTGGTGTATTTCAAAGCATACCAAAGGAACAGAAAAGTTGTCACCAATTCTAAGAGGTTTGGGATAAAACACTAATTTTATAGGTAATAGGAGAAGACAACACTTATTTCACTATCAAATACAATCTTCACTAAACACTTCAGTAATATACTAGTGTCACAACAACTATATGGGTTCAATCAGAAAAAAAATTATAAGTACTATCTTTGCAGAACGATTCTAAGTTGTGTGACATTATGCCACTCTTCTGTGACGCTTCCTCTGCATGAGAAAGAAATGTCTCCTGGTTACAGAATCTCCAAGCTATGACAAAGGACACGGTTTTGTGCTATCCATTTGCTTATCCCATACACAATATTTTTTAACACTATTTTTCACAGACAGTACCACAGGATTGTCAGGGAAACCAGCATGGTAAAAGCCGTGCAGTTTTCCAGCACTTTAGCTGTAATGATACTAGAAGAGAACGCAGAGCCTATTGCGGCACTCAGCATACCCACAATCAGTATATCTAATGATTTTAAACAAGGAGATGGTCTTAAGTGTATGTCAGCAACTTCCACTCCAACAAAACTGAAGTGAATTTCACCTGAGTGCAGAAAAGAATTCTTTCCAACAGTCGCTGCTGTTCACACTTGAAGGATGTTTATTACAGCGAAATGTGAAGTGTATGAGCGAAGGGAAATGGCTAATGTGACATAAAAGTAAAACCAGCATTATGACCTACTTTTGTTGTTCTGCCGAACGAAGTTATGTTTCCTCTTGCCTTGAGAGACTGTGAATATCATTACTTACAGAGCCAGACATACTATTTGCTTACCTTCACCGACAGATCAAAGCATAGAGGTAACACAGGGAAAACAGGATTCAGCTGTAGCGGCAGTTGTACACAACAATGAACTGTGAGGAACTCACTGCGTATCACAGAATCACTGGGGTTAGAAGAGACCTCTGGAGATCATCCAGTCCAACCCCCCTGCCAGAGCAAGTCCACCTACAGCAGGTTGCACAGGATGGCGTCCAGGTGGATTGGGAATGTCTCCGGAGTTGGAGACTCCACCACCTTTCTGGGCAGCCTCTTCCAGTGCTCTGCCACCCTCAAAGGAAAGAAGTTCCTCTTCATGTTGAGATGGAACTTCTTATGATCAAGTTTGTGCCTGCTCCCTCTTGTCCTATCCCTGGGTGCCACTGAAAAAAGACTGGTCCCCTCCTCCTGGCCCCCTCCCTTTAGGTATTTATAAGCATCAATGAGATCCCCCTTCAGTCTTCTCTCCTCCAGACTGTAAAGGATAAGAAAATAACATAAAATATCATTGCAGATGCAGTGGAAGACATTGAAATTGTCACAAACATGAAGCGTGAGGCAGGAAGACTCACACTTGTAGGGGCTCCACCAATTCCTTGGTGACTACGAAGTCCCACTAAGTATCCCGACCTTTACCACTAAGGAGACTAAGTGAAGAGGCTAAACGGGTTAGGTGATGCAAGTGAACACAATGACAGGTGCCAGATAATCTCATCTTTTAATTGTCTGTGTTAAGAGAAACCGATGAGCAAAATACTAGCTTCTTTTTGAAAAGAGATTCATTTGATCAGTCAGTTGATCATGTATATGCAGCATTAATACACATTAATTATGAGCTATCATAACTCCTCAACGGGTGTCTATGTATCCTCCAAACATTCTGGCCCGTAAAGATTTTTAGGCTCACGAAATTCAGACAACCTTGTTTCTGCAGTTTAGACTATCTTGAGCCATTCACAGCTATGAACTTAATCTTTGCTAGAGAAAGGAAGTTTTTAAAATGAGGTGGGAACTGAATAAGATTATAAAAGAATAAAGTTTATTCTGTGATGAGCCCAGAGTTCCTGACACCATACTTTGTGGACACCGAGGTATTTGTTATTCAGTAACCTTTAGTGCACTTTCTAGTGTAAAGGACATAAAATATCAACCAATGCAACTTTTAGGTCTTTTTATTTCATATGACTGCATCTGTCACAAAGGTTAACTTACTGATTAATGGACTCCAAAGATATTCTGTGAAATTGTGTTCAACTTATTGATCATTTTATGACATTTCCAACTGCAAATAAAGCTTTTTTTCCCGTTACATCTCCTATACACTTGCTGCCTGCAGAACATGAAAATATATTTACTACTACGTATACATACAGATAATTAAAGTGGTATCTCCAGTTATTTCAGGATTTAAAATATGTTTTAGCTAATGTACCAGCAGAGGCAGGGCTAGTTTCTGCATCATTCAGTACACTTGTAGCAAAAGCAGTCAGGGGCTTCAGTTTTGGTAGAAACAACAGGTTGACTCAAGAGATATGATGCCAACCTTAAAATTAATATGTATGAAGAAAATTGATTCGTTTTTAATTATTTGCTTGAATTTGGAATCAGTCTCTAAAATCACCACTTTACCTGTTCCAACATTAGTAAGAGTGTAATTGCATAATCCTGATTTAAATAAGAGTAATTTATATTACAAAGCCAATCTGCATTCTTAATTTCAATAAAAATCCTGCTCTGAAATTAAATTAGAGGCTGATTAAAAAGATTTGGAAACATTTGTGTGCGCAGATCTTTATGGAAACTTTTTTCTTTCAAGAAAAACAAAGGTTTTGGTGTCCGAAACTTTCTAAATTGTCTAGCAACAGTTTAGAGTTAGTCACAGAACTAGGCAAAAATATGAACCATATTTAACTGTAGATAAGAAGTTGCAACTGACATTTGAAAAGTAAGCGAGTCTAGTCATTATTTTCAGTTCTTCCAAGTCTGCTTATTTATATTTAGAATGATGTGTATAAAATACAAAGTCTGTAACAAGTGCACAGTATACATAATGCCCCCTCCAAAAAGCCCTTTTATTTCCGATGAAGTTTTGATCTATATTTCTGGCATACTACCAGAAAAAAAATCATACCAAAAATTGTACAGATAGTTCAACAGATGACACAAATATTATTTTATGTTAAATAACAATGCTTATGCAAATAAAAATAAAGTTCAAATTGTCGTATGTCACCTTTTAAAAGGATAACACATATAAACTTCTCAACAATAGAAGCTTTCGTGTTCTGTAATATTCCACAGCAAATCTAAGAACTTTCAGGGATCACCTTCTCCACGCTCAGGAGAGGTGCATCCCAAAAAAGAAAAAGTCAGGCAAAATAGCCAGAAGACCTGCGTGAATGAATAAGGAAGTGTTAGATAAGCTCAAAGTCAAAAAGGAGGCCTATAGAGGGTGGAAGCAAGGACAGGTGGACTGGGTGGAATATAGAGAAACTGTCCGAGTGGCCAGGAACCATATCAGGCAGGCAAAAGCCCTAAGAGAACTGAATCTGGCCAAGGACATCAAAGACAATAAGAAAAAATTCTATAGCTATGTCAGGGAAAAAGGTAGGACTTGGGAGGCTGTGGGCCCTCTCCGGAAGGAAACGGGAGACCTGGTCACCCAGGATATGGATAAGGCTGAGGTACTGAATGACTTTTTTGCCTCAGTCTTCACTGGCAAGGGCTCTAACTGCACTGTCCAAGTCACAGTAGGTAAAACCAGGGGCTCTGAGAA
>VZSF01008943.1:154585-248448 GCA_013398295.1 Chionis minor | reverse complement strand
CGGGGAGACCTGATAGCAGCCTTTCAGTATCTGAAGGGAGCCTACAGGAGAGCTGGAGAGGGACTCTTTGTCAGGAAGTCTAGTGATAGGACAAGGGGTAATGGTTTTAAATTGGACGAGGGGAGATTTAGATTAGATATTAGGAAGAAGTTCTTTACTGTGAGGGTGGTGAGGCACTGGAACAGGTTACCCAGGGAAGTTGTGGAGGCCCCATCCCTGGAAGTGTTTAAGGCCAGGTTGGATGGGGCTTTGAGCAACCTGCTCTAGTCAGAGGTGTCCCTGACCATGGCAGGGGGGTTGGAACTTGATGATCTTTAAGGTCCCTTCCAACTCTAACCATTCTATGATTCTATGATTCATTCTATTTCACAGTGTAGCTAAGATGAAGTAGTTGGCACTATTTGTTGCGGTTTAAAGATACACAAAGTTGTTAACAGAACTCAGCTGAGGCTTTGTGACTTGTCATTAACTTCATCTTGAGAGTAACCTTAAAGAAATGGAGGTCAGCTAGCCTTTGTTTTACAGGGATGAGGTACAATTTACAGTTCCAAGATTTTGTAGCCACTTCATTTAGCACTTTTCTGACAATTCTGAGAGAAAACACTGAATGCCAACCAGGAAATTTCTGTTATATGTATTCAAATAGCGAAAGACGCAATCAGATTTTTGTTAACTACAGGTGTAATTGTTATCTTGCCAAGACATAGCTTAGCCTTCAAACAGTGGATTTACCCACATTCAGCACATTTTTGGTTGTAGTTAAATATGCCAGGACTCTGGCTTGGGTTTGGATTCAGAATAATTTCCAAAGAAGACTGGCAGCAGGTGGGTCTGACTTGCATATGCAATTTGTATAAACTCAGTATAATTAGCTACATATAATTTTTACTTCTTGTCTAACAAAACAAGGAAATTACCAAATAAAAGAAGGAAATTTCTGAAATTGCCCTCCAGGTCTTTCTTATCCAACAACAGCAGTCACCATAATTGATGCAAATTTCAAATTACTCTGAAGATACAAAATCCTGCCTGAAAACTCCTGAATCAAGGCTTTTTCCAAGGTATTGACAACATTTAGCTGCTAAGGTGGCAAAACTAAATCAGTTGCCAAAAGAATTTAAAACTACACAATAACAACAGAACAACAACAACAATAAAAGTCATGTTGGTGACCTGAAAATATTTTTTAAAAGTAAACAAAATTACAGACATTCTCAGCTCTACATTTCTGAGGAACAAACTTGCCTCATTTCAAGTACTTTAAAAAAAGATCCCATTAATACACATATTCTCATCATGAAAAGCATATATGACATTGAAATCCAGAGAGGGAAAAAATACATCTCTACGTTTAAGTTGTGTCTGATTGGTGCAAGGTACTTTTTTTTTCCCCTTCATCCTCATAGTCCCCAGTAAGCAAAGGAATTAGCTCTTTCAACATGGGCCTATATTCAAAGGCCCTCATTCAGGTAGACAGGTGTGTAAATATTCACAGTGCACTTAGTAGAACATCTTGAGGGCTGAAAGTTAAACAGAACCACAACCAACAACTATGCTTTACGTCTCTTTGTGTGAACATACAAATGTTCATGAGACACGTGTGCAAACTCAGACCATACCTAGGGCCCCAGCTTCTCTCTTTTTGGTAGAACAATGCTTTCCAAGCCCTTTTGTGAGTCTGGCCTTCCAGTTTAATTTTCTGAAATATTTGAGAAAGTTCTTCCTACTCATTTTATCACTGAATTATGACAGTTGACCCACCAGAAATGAACTCTGTCAGCTAATGATTGCCAAGTGGACAGGAGTGAACCAAGACTAATGACATTAGACAACAATTGCCAGATAAATGCATAGTGAGTAAAGATAAACAATGTCAACTCGAAATGATGACATGATGAAAGGCAAAAAATAATGAACAATGTCAAACAGAGATTGCCAAAAAGATTAGGATGAGCAATGTCCCATTGTTCAGCCAACTCAAGTAAATGAAGATAAATGACACTAGACGCTGATTAATGAGCAAATAGACAATAAAACTTGTGTAAGATGTTGATTAGGTTAGATTAATATTTTAGTCTTTTTTATATGTAACATACAATAGAGCATGACTATGCACTACAGTATAGTTTTTCTTCATATATTTGTTCTGTAATTCTGGGATTATACATCCCAACACAATATACACTCTTACATAAACAAATGATTTTCAATTTCACCCAAACGGCCTCTGCTTTCAAGACATTTTGTTCTCATTCTCTACCCCTGAAGACTTGTAATTGCAGTTCATTGACAAAACCAAAAACTCTGTGGTGTCCTTACGGATTCTGTGGGTTGAGCGTTCTTTCAAAAAAAGTTACACTGGGGGAACTAGTCAGGACTTTCAATGAATACTTTTTAGAAACAGTACCTGTAAAAACTGAGAATTGTAGCTATGAGAGAAATGGCTGTGGAATATGAACAAACAACAGCAGATCTTCTCTAAGGCTTATGTAAGTGATTCTCTGCTAGTGACGTTCTCTGAAATGTTGACCAAAAAAGCATGGCAAGTCGACCTTTCTGTGGTAGAACGGAAATCCCATTAAGGCTTGTATAGCTGGACTGTTTTGTATATTAAATATATTACAAGTGAACAATTCATATAATGCGTGCTTGCTTTCATACACATTATCTTGTTCACCCTCGTCCAGCAGCTTTGAGAAAGATTATTTTATAGCTTTGTGGAGCATTTAACATCAGCATTAGGGAGTCTGGGATGATCTTAAGGAAGCTCACCAAATCTCACAATAGCAAACTCAGTAACTGGTGATCAAATGGACATTTCAGTTCAGAAGCAGCAAGCCTTGTGCTAGCTGGATAACTCCATTGCCCTGAATCCTGAGTAGAGCAGTGTACAAAGCACGCAGAGTCCTAGACACTTCAAAGTTCCATATTTAGTCCACCAAGCACAACAGGGCTAGCAATACCACTAATACCAAAAGAAGGGCTAATTTCACTAAATGGACACAGGCTCACAGTGGTAGGACACAGAGCTCTAGTACCCTTGAAACAACAGTCACACCCTATTTTACTAAGAAAGCGATGATATACACATTCACTAAAAGAAGATAAAGCAAGAGAGATAACAGCCAGTTGTTGGACTGAGAAGGGACCAGAAATGTGGCGCTCTCCCATCTTAACTTTACTGTGGAATGGGACGCTACTACCGAGAGACATTGAGAGGGAAGAAGACATTCAAGTAATTCATTCAATGAAGAAGATTGAAAGGTCTATATTTTGTGCTGCCATTTGTCAAAAGGGCAAAGAGATGACCCTTGCTTTAGCTAAGATTTACTTGACGCATTATTACAAGCACAAATATTAAGTATTCAAAAATTTTGTACCAGTCCTTACCTGGTCTTCTGAATGGCATTTATCTTTAGCAGTCAAATCAGCACGTGGAGACAGGGAAGAAAGACATACAAAAATTCTGACTGTGTGACAAGTGCTGAGAAACCAGTTCCTACTTTTCTCACCCTGGAAATATAGATGTGCACTGCAAAAGCTAATTTCCTCTTCCACAGCTGTGATGCAATGGTAGGTTTTGTTCTTCTTGTATTTTGTCGTGCTAATGAGCTTCCAGTGGATGAAGAATCAGTTTTACATCTTTCAGGTAGCAGGTCGAGAGCAGTCAAAAAGAGATACAGAATTGTATAGAACCATAATTCTACTAAAGTTATCATAAATGGCTGAAGACAATATGTTACCAAATAATTATTTAAATTATAAATAGAATAAAAATAAAAATTCAGACTAAAACACAAAATCAAAATTTTACAAAGTAGGAGCTGAGGTTCAATGAGATTGACACGATTCTTCTTACATATCTAAGCTGCAGGCACCTACCTCTAAATCCAGCCATTCTAGCTCTGTGCCGTAGTCAGCAGAGGAAAATAAGCATGTCTAAGGGCAATTAACTCCACGTTGATGAGGCCCCTCTGTTAGTCAATGAAAGACGCTCAGGATGACCAGTTTAGACATAGATATCTAACTTTTAAATGTCTAGCGAGATAAATTGTCCATAAGGTCTTTGTCACTCAAGTATGGCCATTCTCAGCTTAACCTTTACAAAAATCTTTGTAAGAAGAAACCACACATTAAGTTAATGCTTACATTTTCAACAGTTTGAACGTGGAATTCACACTGCCTGGTTGGCTGAGCAGAGTCCCCGAACCTGTTGGCAGACAGCTCTATGAAAGGTGTCATGCACAGAGCACCAAATACTATTCCTAGTGAGAAGTTTATAAAAAGAATCCTAAATGCCAAGTAAAAGTTCCTTTCTGTGAATGGACAAATAAAAATGTTCTTTAAAATTCATCATTCAGTCAGGCAATTCAGCTTTGGTAATATGATGGTAGTTTGAGACATTGGTTGAAAAAAGAACTCTGGGTTCAATGCTGGCCACCATGCAGTTTCTAATCTCTCCTCAGTGTCCTAACTGCAAAAAAAGACTTACTATGCAGAGAGTGCTGGTAAATGCCTTAACCACATCTCAAGAAAAAGAAATGGCAGCTTTTATAGAGGAAGTCATAAATTCCCTTAATTTCAGTGCAGTGCAAATCTTTCATGCTCACCTATAGTCCTTTGAGGATATTTCAGAGCACGTGGCCTTTCCTTTTCTGCTTCTTTACACAATATTTGTGGGTAGTCACTTAAGAATGCTTGAATGAATCATGCTGAAATGCTTATGAGTATCTCTTTTCCTCTCATTATTTATGGTGAAAGCTTCTCTTTACTGAGGTCTTACAATTATCTGTGGTAAGCAAAAATTTGTGAATCCAATCCACAAATTGTATCATCTTTTTTTTGTTTCATTACTTTTTCCCCTGCACGTGCTCCACCTAGAAAGGGGCAAAGATGCCAGTACGAATCCAATAGAGGATGTGCAGTTGATGTAAGACTTCCCTATTTGAGTAAACGGAAAGATTCCTTGGCAATCTAAAATAGCAAAGAATGTTCCCATCGTGAAGGCTGCATTTTATTTCTTCGTTGCAACTAAATCATGAGATGACACAAATACCATGCTTATCACAGTTCAAGTTAAATTGAAGTGGCATGTTACTCTTTTGTTTGCTTTAGTGTCTGTCCTTAGGTGCCAAATGGCTGCTATAACTTGATCTGTTCTCTTGTGCTACTCAGTCAAGATATTTTCCTAACTACAACTTCATCCATATTACTTATGTATATATAATTTCTAATTATTAGAAATCAGCACACCTTAAATTTCAGAGTCAGATCTTTAGCTGTACCTTCAATGAAATGGATGTTTGCATCAGCTACAGATATGATGCTGTGTGATGAATTTAATGCCTTTTCTTCTGATAGTTAGAGTAAAATAATATTTTTTTCCACTGCATATTGAAAAAGAACCTAGAATATTTGCATTTCTGATTTTACTGGTGCAGTTTGCTTGGTATAAACTGGATGAGGCTCTGACCATATGTGTTTTGTTGATTCTGCATGTAACTAAAGAGAGAAAAAAGGAAATTGACATCTTAAAGAAGGAAAAGGGGAAAATGCCATTACTTGCATTATGACATATTTCAACTTGTCTTTTAAGGGGTCATTTCTTCTTAAGGTGAATGATGTGGAGAGGAGTTTCCTTTTTCAAATATTATTTGTACTGCTCCCAGTGATATTTTCAGGTTTTTTGTGTTCTGGTACGTCTGTTTCAAAAGAAAAACAAATGAAAAAACAGTTGAGTGCTTATACACTGTAATATATAATGGGTTTATTTAGGCTCATTCAGATGAATAGTGATTTGCTGCATTATTAAATGTCATCTGTTTAGTAGAGAATTGCACTACAGAAAATCTAAACATCCTGGGAAATCAAGATTTGTCAGAATGGCACTTTCTCCAATTAACATGTAATATAGTTCTTTAAATGGAATAATTATGCATATATTGTTTTCTATCTTTTATGTGTGTGCATTTGTTTATATAAAACCACAATGAAATACAGGGAAAATACATTTTAATGTGATTAAGTGAAAAATATCTCAAAATGAAATTAGTCATAACATTTTTTCTTTTTACCTGTGAACTTTTTTTGATGTACTCAATGCATCTTAGCAATATTTGGCTTAAGATCAATCAGTCTGCCACACCATGAGTACAGCACATGATCTGATGGATAGGTTTCTGAGATAAGTAGGAGAAAAGCTGTGTGTGATAAAGATACATGCACCCCTGAATAAAATAATATGATACAAATACAAGCTGATAAATGTAATTCCTAACAACATAATAAATTTTCTTCACATTTGTAAATATTAAATGCCTGTAAATTTGAAACATCCTTCCAATTTTTTTCTTCTTGCAGCACCATGAGTGGTTGCACCTCTGTAATTACATTATCTTTCGAAATATTTTACAGTGATAAAAAAGGATAATATTTAATTAAAGAGGTAATTAACAAGTAGCAGTACCTTAAAAATCCCTCCTCAGGTGGGGTTCCAGATGTTGTATATATTCATTTTAGTCAGCTCTGACAGCAAGTCTGCTGGTTATGCCAGTCATAATTGAGACTCTGTCCCATTACACTCTTATTACTGCAACAGATAGTTTGCTTTTGAAAGAGGTATCAGTTTCATGTCACAAGAAAACATTTGTACCACTGTATTCTTTATGTTTCTTCCTTACCTGTTGTTATTCTCCGTTTTTCTTTTTTTACAAGGACATTTTTCACCCTTTTTTTTTTTTCTTTTTTTTTTTCCCGCAAAGAAAAGGAAGGATTACCTTAAACACAAGAACACTGGTATTAATGTAAAGGCATTACAGAAACCAGAAATATAATGACTGGAATTTGAATGTTAAACATAGGAAGGTATCATAACTAATGATAATAACATATTGCTATAACTATGTATGAACACATATTTATAGATCAACTTTCTATTACAACATCATAAATGTAGAGAATCATTACCAGTCACCTAAGATCATTAGAAGTCTGTCACTTATGTTAATTTTACCACTGCTTTGAAGCCACTGATACAATCTCAGTGTAGTGAGTCACATCAAGAAATCAATGTCAGTCTTAATAACTCCAGAGCAATTAAATCTTCAGATTGTATTTTGAATAAGATAATATTGGTTGAAATTAACTATCTTTTTTTTTTCCTTTTGGAGAAATTTAAAAACATCCTCTATGCATAAGCCAAGGCAAAATAAAGCTCATGAAACACGAAGATGGAATGGCATCAAGTGACAGAAGTGGTTCACGTACTCGAATGCCTCTGGAAGGTTGATGGCAGCCGTAGAGCTCACGTGTTCTTGTGCCCAGTGCACTGGCTAGAAAAAGGATACTCATTGTTCAAGAGCAAAAACTCTCGGCATCTTATGCTACATCATATTTGCATTTAAATGAGAAAGGGTTTAATAAGATATGCAGGGTTGTTCTGAATGAACAGGTGGGAAGCCAATCATATTTTTCTTTTAAATTGTATGGAAAACCATTTTACTTAATTACACCATTATCTCAACTGGCATTTTTTCACTGACTAAAAAGGAACGTGAAAATGTATGAATTAACAAATTGATGAGATGAATGGTTCATTTGTTCAGCATCTTATTTACCAGAATGGCCAGTCACTGGCACTTCAGGCAGACGCACAAAACACACGGCAGCCTACAGGTGTTGAACAATTTTTCCATTGGAAAGGTTTCCTCCTTTCCCTCGCACGGAATACATTAGACGCTATCCAAAACTGCCGTTCCAAACATTGGTTGCCTTTGTGCCTGTGTTCAGTTGTTCATACCTATTAGCTATTCATCACTTCAAAAAGCCAGCTCAGCACACTTTAGGCTTCTGAACTTTTCTCCCTCCTTCCCCCCCTCCAATTATATTCAAAAACAGGGGGAAAGAGATGGCTATAACCCTCATATCTTATATTGCTGCTCCCAGCAGGAGGGAAATTTACATTTCTAATGTATTCTGTTCTATTATCTTCTATTCCTTATTCATATTTACAGTTTTGAGGAGAAAACAGTTTTTGACATACTTCCTAAGTCATATATATGTTAACCTTTCAGTTCAAGATAGGTTAGAGAATAAGTATTTTAACAGTGTAACTAGTTGAGGGAGGGTGGTTTCCTTAAAATGGATAGAGAAGAAAGTTAGTATGTGTTGTTAGCTGAAAGTGCAGGACTCTTGTTTTCAGCTTAATTTTATCAACATGTATTCATTTTTGTTATGGTTATTTACACACAAGTCCAGATTAGTTCTTAAATACTTATTAGACAGTAGGAATAAAACACAGAGGAGACCTTCATGAGAAAAAGCGCTGTGATGCAGAAGGCAGCTTGTGTATTTTCATTTTTAAATCCACCTAAACAAATGTTACCCTTCCTGCTGACATTTTTAATCCTTTTCTCCAGCTCCTGTAGTTAAAATTTGCAAGTAGGTCATGCTGCAGTATTACCTGTTATGGATTCTCCATCATAGCTGGAAAAGGAGTAACTGGCTCAGCAAATTGATAAAATTAATTAAAAACAAACAATCATAACATACGAGGCTTTCTTCAATGCAAAGTTAACACTGAAGTCACATAAGCAGTAAGTAGGACAGAACCCCTCACAGAGAAGTTGATAGAATTCCAAAAAGTCAGAGATGCTCATTTCTGGCTAAAAACTTCAAATTCAGCTTTCCAGACACTACATTTCCAGACACTATAGTGTTGACTTTACGTATGAAGCACTGATGGCTGATACAAAACCTAACTAAATGATCCCAGTCATCTGGGAACTGACTCATGACAGTCATCTGGATGTTTATAATCATCCGTTGTGTTAATTTTTCCAAGGCTGGGCTTAATAGTATGGAGCAATATAACATTAGTCACCAGTTCACCTGAGCCTCTGGACTCAGGGGACAAAGAAATTGTCCTGAAATTCCATCCATTCTTTAAAAATGTGCTGGATCAAAACTTATCAGTTGTCCTGGGCACACAGGTTTTGATATTTGTTAGTCCAAAGACGCATGTTACACAGCGTATCTGCAACAGATCAGTGCCAATGTGAGAGTTATATTTATTTTTTTTTTAAATAAGTTTATACATACCCCCCCACACACACGTATGTACATATATTGCATAGGCAATGTGCTACATATTATTATTACATGGCAGGATGGGAGAAGCCTTATTATGTAATGTTGCAGAGAAGATAGATTACTAATAGATGATTTTTAATAAGTTCCCTCACTTGCCCAATAAACATAATCTAACTCTATATTACGTGAAAGGCAGCTCCTGCATTCTCTCTAAATTCTTAAGAAATTTACAATGACTCCATAACTTTTAAAATCTTCCAGAGCTATACCAAGCCTTTGGATGCATAATAGATTGCTAAACAACACTTCACCATGAAATCTCCTAACAGCCTCTTCAATTTTTCTACTGGATTCTCTGCAACAAGATACTTTGACTTCTGCACGTTTTGCATAATATAAACACCTGCATATACTATGACTGCAATAATAAGTTAATTATGTCATAAGAGTTGCAGGTTCTTAGTTTGGATTTACTCTGAGAAGCAAAGCCAAGTCCCAGTTGCAGCCTGTCAGCTTTCCTTTGAATTGCCCCAGTAATTAATATCCTTTTCATCTAAAAGCGTGCCACCAAAATGGGACAGGTGGTTTAAACAGTTGCTAAAAACTGCTAAATATCGCTGGCAATGGTACCCTAATGTGACTACAATGATGGCCATTCCCTGGAAAACTAAACAGCCACAAGCCTAATTTAGTTATTTTAAATGTGGTTCTGCTGGTTTGTTTATACATGCATGTATATAGAGATGGGTTTATGTTTACATATCTATGGAAGCAACAAGGATGATTACTGAATGTAAAGAAACAAAGGAAAAGATGATTCAACATTTCAAGAATACCAAGGACCTAAATTGCAAGCTCTGAATCATAGCTCATTGTTCATCGCAGAGCTTGAGCGCAGACCCTCTTCTCAGCTTGTAGATTAGAAAATGTCAAAAAATGTATCTCTGTTCAGAATAATACAACAGAGAGGGAGCCAAGGGGAAAATAAAAAAAAATAAAAATAAAAAAGAAGCCATTGGAATCCTAAATGCTAACACTAGCTCTGAAAGCAAATTTCATAACATAACCAAATTTTTTTTCCATGTGGCATTGGTGAGCTGAGAACCACGGAAGTTAAATTAGCTGCAAACTAATACCAAAGTTTTCCGCTAATATAAGCAAAGCTGCTGTGCCACATTTTCATATGCAAGAGTCTCTTTTGCTGTATTTATCAATATAAAAGGCTAATTCAAGTAGTTCTTGTTCAAGTATTTTGTTGATATTTGCATTAAGGCGTGTGAACAGTTGCAACCAGTAATGAGAGAGAGAGAATCCTATCACCACAGAGCACTGGTCTTTTGTCAGTACATAACTAATGTGCTCATTATTTTTCAGCAATAAATGTTTTAACTTTAGAGAAAACGAAGAAGCTGTATTTGTGGCTTATGGCAAATTTCACCTTGTTTTCAGCTCATGAATTGACCACAATCAATCGCAACTAATGATCAAATTATCATTAGATGATCAAACTTGATCATCTGAATGTATTCATTGTCAATATTTCTGTACTGAGCACTAAATAATCCTTGGCTCATCAGCTGTATGAATCAATCTGTTGAAAATATTTAATAACACTCTGGGATTAAATGCTATTCAAAGTGTTAAATCAAAGCTATCATAAACAAAGCCCACAAGATGGGTTGCTCTCTTGGCAGATAAACATCAACCTTTGGAATCCAATATCCAGAACAAAGTCTTCATTATATATCTGAAATGTACGCTCTGGAAATACATTGTGACAAGTATTTAAAAGTACTTTTGGTCCATACCTTTGCCAGCAGACACTGTATTTATGAAACTGATCGCAAAAAGTCATTAAATCCATCAAATCAAATTCACATCAAAATTACCACAAACCTAGATGGGACACAGACGGGCCTGACCTAATGCTCATTGTGCAACCCCAGTAAAAAGACAAAAAGACAGAGAAAAATACAGAAATGTGGGAGTCTTAATAGTCTTATCTAGAGGATGTAAACCTTGCTTAGTGACTATTTAGCATATGTCCTCATCATATTTCTTTTTAATCTAATAGAAAAAACACTTTTTAATGTTAAGGAAGTATGGGCTCAGATTAAATCTTGATTCACATTTCATGCTCTACAAAACCTACCTTTGCAGAAGACTGAAGGAAATATTTTCAGAATTTTAGAGAAGCTCAATGTTTAAAGTATGTCTTGGCCCAATATCCATAAGGGATTTTAGTCTCTCTTAAATTGTTCTGTTATCTCGATTTCAGTTTAGGGAAAGTCATTTTCTCCGTGCATTGTTTCACCCACTTTTGTTGATTCTGTCAGACTGATCCTCTTTTTAGAATTGATTTATATTTTCTATTGACTTCTGTGTAGTTTCAAGTGTTGGACCTACCCCTGTTTATTTATTATTTTTGTACTGAAGGCAGGCAGTTTTCTGTGTAACTTCTGCATGACAATAAAACTAAATCAACCCCTTTATATAGAGGTCTAAATTATTTGTGTAGGATATTGTGTTTTCTGATATAAAGGAGTATCAGATTTTGGTGTCCAAATGAACTTTTTAAATAATCCAGAAAGGTATTTTCTACAGTACTTTCACTAGGTGAATAATTCCAGTATAAGGAGTTATAGTTTTCAACTTTGCTCCCTTCAGAAATCGTTTTTCATATACTAACCAAATAACATTTACTCTCAACAACATAAATCTTTTTTGGCATAGATGTAAAGATTACATAAGATGGCAGGTATGCTATTAGCCATTATATGCTTACACAGGCTTTCTGTCTGGTATCTAAGGCACAGCCCTTTATAGAAAGGAAGTTAATTGAAGTTTAGAACTTTATGACAGAAAGAAAACAGACATTTTCCTTTCCTAGAAATTAAAAGTTTCCGGATGAAAAATTTGTCTTTGCTAACAAGGCAAACCCAAGGCCTTATTTGGATAACATACAGGAATTTTCTGTATTTTTTCTTTTGGCTTCCTCTTCAGAAAATGCGATCTTCTCCTCTTTTGCCAAGAGTTTGACAATGCGGCTATCTTGAGTTGGTATTTGATTATATTTGCAAACTTGGTGTGATAGCAGGCTACGGGCATGAGTCAGCACGTTACAAAATATTCTTGTCAACTCCCAGGTGGGCATATTTGTATAACAACTGTCAATCCTCTTTTGCTTACTCTCACATGTGACATACATCCTTTATATTACCAAGAATAAAATTAGATTATTCTGTCTAAAAGAGGCCCATTAACCAGCGACCAGTTTGTTGCAACCACTACCATTTCTAGGGACTGATATTCTAAACTTCTGGGACAGATTCTGACCACCCACCACTTTTACACCAGGCGTAGCCTGACTGACTTCACTGAAATAACTATGGATTTGGATGGAAAATGAGAGTGGACATTAGCAGATGTCATTGGGGTATGCTCTTTTTTAGAGGAAGACGATGTAAACTTCTCCTCCAGCCCTTATCTTTCCAGATTTTGTAAATGACATCTTGAGCTAAAAGGTATCATCTTCAAGCCTATCATGAATTTTGACATCTTAAGCCTATCATGAATTTCAACCTCATCAGACACATCATTCTTTCTATTTTCAGAAAATACTTCACACTTTTATTTACCTTTCTGCACCTTTTTTTGTTAAGAAAATTCACCAATACTGGTGTGAAGTAGACGCCATTTTGCTGTTGAGTTCTACTCGGTGTACACCTAAGCTGCATTGGCACCCTAGTTATTTCTATGAGTTGGCTGCTACTGACAACAGCTTTTCTGTTTATACTGAAAAGTGATGAAGCAGTTGTTTGACTGACTGAGGTTCTATGGTGGGAAATCAATACTAAATTGCTTTTTTCATTAATTCAGGCTACTAAAATACAGATATATTCATAAACTCACTATGAAGAAAAAGTGTTTTAAAGAGGTAAGAAATAAAACTTAAAAATACCATTTTTTTGCTACAATTACAGTACATTCATAAAAGAGCTACCAGAACTCGGTGCTAATATCAAATTCTGTATTAGAGTTTCAGGGATATCAAAAGAAATATGCCTCTTTTTTTTTTTTTTCTTTAAGTTTACAGTCATTACAAACAAATAGCATTCATCATATCCACGCTATTTCTCCAAAACAACTTAATGTATGAAAATCCCTATCACGATCAGTCACAAAAGCACCTGGGGATGTGAATTACATACAATGCAGACTATTTTCACCTAGCAGAGGTGCAGAACACGGCAAAACAGATGCATAGTTCACTTTTTTATGGAAAATGCTATTGACTTACGAAGGATACAGAGCTACTATAAAGCTAGAATTTCTTTCGGAGCAAACTAGAAGTGGGAATGCACTTACGTCTACTGTGCGTAAAGAAAAACATGTTTATCACATTAAGACACTAAGGCTGGAGATATGCTTTGTCATTTCCCTACAAGCAAACCCATGCGTCTGGGGAAAAAAAGAAAGCATGCTGTCAGACAAGATACACAGGAGGTCTGTGCAACGACTGTGGTTGATTCTTTTTCATAACAAGAAGACACGGTTCATTACAGTTAGATCATTATCATACTAGAAAACTGAATCCTCCAAGAAGTAAATCATTGTTTATTATGTCTTAGAATTGCTTACAGAACAGTTCTTTGGTTTAAACCAGCTCTACCCCACACTTGAGGGAATAGATCTTACGAACTTACTGTACTAAAATGTAAGATTATGCACTTCCTTTACCAGACAGATACCCAGCCAACTTCCTTACTGTCAGATACCAAAAAAAAAAAAAAGTTTGTTTTTCTTTTGGTATGATTATAACTCATATTCACCTTTTACATGCTACTCAATCTTAAATCTTGAATTCTGCAACAGACATGAGTTGTTTTGTGAATGAACAGAAGAAAAACTCTCTTGGAACTATCTGAAAATATAATTTGTCAAATTCTTCAATATTGCCATTCAGACAAGTGAGAAGTACTGTAAAATACTTGTCAGTCAGGCCATGGGATAGAATTCATCCCTCTGCCTCCCCGACTCAGAGATTTAGAATCAGGCTTTTAGTCAGTGCTCATGCAAAAGGCTGTGGTATAAAGTATTTCAGTGATGAATGTGACAGTTAAGAGCTTTAATGTTGTGAGCACACTCACATTTGTAGTGAAATTTTCTCAGGTTTCATGGAAGAAAATGCATCCTTTCCTTTCTGCACAGGCAATCTCCAGTCTCTATTTTCGCGTGGCAAGAAGCACAACTGTTTCTAAAAATATAAAGGATATATAGGCCATACATTCATGTATTCTGTGTATGAAATGGTGTGAAATAAGACATACCTCTGTTATCTATATAATAGGGGCATTTTTATTTTCTATATACGAAGTGACGTGAAATAAGACACACTTTTGTTGTCTACATCACAGCAGCTTTTTAATTTGGCTTTCTGGGGATTAGTTTTGCCTTAAAAAATAAACAAACAGAATAGGAGAAAATCCTCCTCTGATTACCAGCAGTGTCTAATGGAGATCACACCAAACTGTTGGATAGAGCAGTTTCATTCCAAAATCTGCAGCAAACTGCAATACTGCAGAAGGGTGTCAGAGCCCGAAGGCTGTGCTGGTTACCAGCCATCCCATAATGAGGCCTATCCGGGTTTCCCGTGCCGGCTTGCTTTCTTAGAATAAGCCATAAGCTGTCTGATTTTGGTCCTCAGCATGCCCAGTTCTGCAGCTCCATGGTTTCTAGACTGCCTTGCTAGCAAGGAGCTACCCAGAATTTAATGTGAAACTTCATTTTAATTCTTCAGAAACAGATTTTGCCAAGTCAAATTACACTTTTCTATCAAGAAAAGCTTTTAGCTTTGTACTACCCATAGACAGTCCTAGACCAGGTTTGGACTAGTTCCAAACATGTATGTAAAGGCAGACTCTAAAGCCGGTTGTTCCCCACAGTTGCAACCCCACATTTCTACTAAGGAGATGAGATTCATCTCAAGAAATGTTCAGAATCTAAAAACTAAGCAAAAAGCTAGCTTCTTAGATTTGCCAAATTAACCAATGGCAACGGATTGCTCTACCTCTAGCAGGCATACTAATTACTAGCTTAGACTACATACCTAAATTTCAGATGACTAAAACTAGGCTAAATTTATCTAAATCTAAATGGAGGCTTTGCATAAAAGAACAGAGCCAATACCAAAAACAAGGTGCACACCATTACTGCCAAAAAATTTATAAGTAGCAGGAATACAATTTCACATTTTTATAGCCTCATCTATATAAGCATTTTTATAGTCACTTCTATAAAAGTGTCTAAAAGTCCTACATAAATATTAATGAATTACCTTCCCCTGCCTCCGCATACGGTAGGTATTCATTTTTTCACATTGTATAGCTGGAGAAACAATTGCAATAAAGTTAACCTCTGTGCACAAGCCCCGTTAGCAATTCTGTTAGAGAACCAGGAATAAATAATCTTGGACCCTTGTTAGCAGACTACGTACCTTAAGGAGAAGTTATCTATGCAGCCATATGTACCCTACGACTTCAGAGTAATGGCATTTCCAATGACTTTTCCCTTGTGACAGGACAGCTCTCCAAAACCAAACGTTTCTAAAAACCTACATGCCCAGAATAAACAGTGTATTTTTGGGTGCTAGATTTCCACAGCTGAAAGTATTCCTGCAGATGTTGATGGTGGTGGGGCATTTTCCCACCCGTACTGCAGAGTGGGTATCTGCACGACATTAATTTTAGCAGGTCAAATGGACTATACGCACTACGCTGAGGATTTTATACAGCTGTGCTAGCTACAAAGGCAGTATCAATTTCAGGAGGCAGAGAATTTAAAGTATGTTGTAGAGGAGACATCCCTTTTTTTAAAGAGGCTTTGATAATTTATGTTCTCTTTTTTCTGTTAATCCTGTAGATGTCTCTTAGACATTTTCTAGGTGGACAAACATGAGACTGTAGATCCAAGCCAGACCAAAAGACTTCAAAGAGGAAAAGTATAAGCATCAAAATTCATTCTTCATAAGACAGAAATTACGCAAGACATACAGCTCTTCCAACCAAAACAAATTCAAAACTAGAAACAGGCACCAACAAATTGAAGTAGCAACAAACAAAAGAAGAAAAGTAAGTGTTGAACAACATACGTGAAGAAAAATACGTGTTAACAACAGCAGCCATCTGAGGCTCTTGAACAGATTTTGCGCCAAAAATAATCTGACAAAAATAATAAAACCAGCTCAAATAACAAAGCTACTCTGCTCAGATAACAGAGTGTGCAAGAGTTAGTATGAACCTTCCCAAGGAAATATTTTCTCCTGAATGGTCTTTGAAAAGACAAATGCTGAATCTTGGAACATGGCTTGGAGAAACAATTCCACATTGTTACTATTCATTTTAACCATTGCTTTTTCATCCTCCTGTGTGTCCCCCCCTTTTTTTTTTTTTTACTATCTTACTTTTGTAATCCACCAAATAGAAATCCAATGTGGCCAAGATAAGAAGTGCCATTGAAAATAAACACATTTTACTTTTGAGACCCCCAAGCATTTTCCTTAATAACTTAACTGAACAGTACATTGGATGAACAGCGTGCATTTATGGTCCAAACTTTTTCCCATTAGTTATGTCATAAGATAGCAAGAGATACATTTGTTGAAATGCACAGCAGTTAAACATGACTGCTTTCCCGTATTTTAAAGGACTAGCTGATAGATCTGTTGTGATTAAGTACAACTCCAACAGCAAACTTTTATTTTAATTTTAGAATGACCTGCATGGTACTGATATATAGAGGAACTTTTACCTTGCATCGAGTTTACATGTTTCACCCAAAAACACACTCAAAACCAGATTTTATTTTTTTTTATATCTAAAGGAATTTCTGACAGAATTGCTACCAGTGACACACGTAGTGTATTAACATTTCAGACCATGCTTTGATTTATATTGACTTCAAACCACCTTATTTTGATCTATGTTCAAAGAGTTAGAAAATAAATCCAATGTTGTTGAAAGAAATAAAATTTATTAACTACTTCCAAACTCAATCAGGATTACTTTTAGAGATATACTGGTATGCTACTGGCCACGGTTCCTTTGACTTGCTATGAAGAAAAGACAAAACATAGCTTTTATGAAATACAGTCATTCAGGTATCAGCCAAAAGGGGATGCATCAGGCCCTGAATAAAATTGGATTTAACAATGGATAAAAATTAGAAGGTGTTTCCACAAATGCGTCTGAGTTCAATGATGTCATGACTCTATTGCACTTACATATGCAGGTTATGTAAGACTAATATAATAAAAAATGAGCCATTGTGTAAGTTAAGTGTGAAATCAGTGTGATTTTTCTTCAGCATTTCATTTACTCAAAATTACTAAACTAGATTTTCCTTTAGAGATTGTGCAGGATGGAATTAAATTTTTTCCTGACATCTTGATCTATAAATCAAAGTATATTTTTTGTAGGAAAAACCCTATTCAGTTGCCAATTGAATATAAAACCAAAATCAAATACATTATATCTGCATAGGGAAATCAATGCATTCCACAAAGACTTATGGCTTGAGCTTCATTCTGATTAAAGTCAGAGAAAAAGATTTTGCTGACTACAGTAGAGAGAGAATTGGGTAATTAGGCCAAATCCTACAGTGCTTATTTAGGATTTAAGCTTATGAGAATAGTCTGTAAGTGATTATTATTATGATATAACACAAACCTATTATTTTCCTAAGTATTTTGCAAATGCATAGGAAGAAACAGCCAGTGATTGATTTGCTGCTTTAAACACTGGCTTGAAATATGTGGGAAGAAGATGACATGACTTCACAAAAATCACACATCCCATTACCGGCAGAAATGAGAAAAAGAACTTTCCTTTTCTTCCGTGAGGACATAACCACCAAAACCAGAAGCTTTTTGTGCAGCACTTGCCTACCTGTGATGCCAGTGAATAGTGAAAGGGAATTCGGGGGTGTTGGTGCATTTCCATTAATTGACATTGAAGCATATTGCCTGGCGTCCTTGTTACACTGTGCCACAGAATTATCCCAGTCTCAAGGGCAGCAACGTTTGTTCGCCGTTTTAATTTAATTTTATTTGCTTATTGTCACTTTGGCAGCAATAACAACTTTCTCAACATGATAACTTGCCTGGATTCTTTTGTTGTTCTTTTGGGGACTTGGTAATTTTTACTGCGCAAATACCATTAGTGCTGTTTATTTCTGATTATTAGATATTGCAGAGTTTCACTCTGTTCTCTTGTGAACTAGATGACAGAGTGGGGAGTAATTACCTGCCATTTTAGCAATCCTAAGCAACGGGATCCTTTTTTTATTTTTTATTTTTTCCTTGTGTTTTGTGCAGCATTGGGCTTTTAAAATTGTGAATCACCACAAGAATCCCTCTCAAAAGATTCTCCCCTTAACATTTTGGTCTAAAAACGTCAGGACATAATTTCTAATATACCTTTCTCTCTTATCCCTCCCTAAAGACATTTTGGATTACATAGGCTCGGGGAGGCTTCTCCTGTGATGCCTCATTGAAACATTTACCTTTTCATGCTTTTGCACAATATGAAGCACTTTCATTTCATCCCTTTGCAGTGAAATACCGGTTCTTTCTGACTCTCCTCAAATACATACGGGTTTTTCTTTTCTGCTGCACTGTTAATTCTTTTGAATTATATAAGGAACAACTTCTTATTAGGGAAGTAGGAACTTACTGAGATCAAAGCCCTATTTTCAGCTATGTTAAGGTCCCTTTATACCAGCCTGAATGTCTAAAGGTATTTTAAAGCACAGCTCGGTGTCTCACACTAAGCATATTCAGGGACACATTTTTTAACGTTTTGGCATGAGATTCTGATGCTGTGCGATGAGTGGCCTGATTCTTTTCAGATAAGTTATTTTTTAAAAAGGAAAGACATCTATCCTCCCTATACAAATAGAAAAGAAATATTTATGAATTTGCTTGTGAAGAATATTGTTCCTTTAGCATAGTGGATCCGTTTTTGGGGTTTTTGCGTTATGGGAGCAGAAAGAATGTGCTGTGTCACGATTGTCCTTAGTATCTGCATCTATCTGATGAGCAAAAATAATACATGCTAGCTGACACATCTGTCTAACAGAAATAGTCTGAGGAACTTCAAGCTCATCATTGCTGGTTTCAAGGGTAAGCTTAAGACATTTCTAAAATACGGAAAATTCCAACAAAATATGTTCATATTTATCATACATGGTCAGAATCAGATTATATTTACAGTCAAATTATAATATGAATATGACATTTATATTGTAATAAAATATTGCATTTGTAATCTGGCTCTAAAAGCTGAATGAGATAAAACAGAGATTTTTCTCTAACATTTTTCCATATCAGACTCAAAGTGCTTCACAAAGAACTCAAGTATCATTATCAAGCTGACAAAAGTGAGATAGAGTGGAAAACTCAGTCCCAGCTTCATGCTGCCTTTCGAATATTTTGAGCTTCACTATATTGTGGGTACAAGCAAATGTAGGAGAGAGAGAAGACTAGGTCTATCTAATATCTAGGTGCAGCTTGGATGTATTTGTGTAGCGCTATGAGCAAACTAAATAGCATAATGGAAATAGCCTAGATGTCTAAGAAATTCTACTATAGATAAGAACTACAGTTTCCAATGTGAAATAGAGGAGCCACTATATTATTATAGTAAAGATAACAGAGTACACTATATTCTTATTAAAAAATTAAAACCATTTTATCAAATTATTTTTAAACTATTTTTAAATTTATTTTTTAGTAAATCGAAAAGTTTTCTCAGGGATAGATTTCATACTTTCAAAATGTCACATGAGAAATTCAACACAGGATCATTTCTGTCATCATAAAAAAGTCATAACAAAAAAAATGCCTAATTTTGCCTATGGAAAGGGAAAGCAAATAGATCTTCTTTAAGAATCACTCTCCTGAGTATTCACAAATGAAAATTAAAAGAAGGTTTTTTTTTTTAAAAAAAGGTATTGTTCAAAGATGTTGAAAGACCATTCTATCAAGACTGTCTAGGCATAGATGTTTGACTTTGAGTGGATTTGCTGTTTGAATAAAGACCAGAAGTGCTCTGGTATTTTAAAATTCCTAAATTCTCATATATTAAGATGTCAAGCCTGCAACAATCAGAATGATACCCAGACAATTGGCTTGCTATAAAAAGTTATCCTATTCTCCCTGGTATGCATGGTGTCTGACAAACCCTTTCTGTTTTAAAAATCTATGAAAAAATCAAGATGCTAATCTGGTCAACAGACAGACTTGCAAATCTGCTTTAGCTCAACTTGCGTCGCATAGCCTTAAAGGTGCCGTTACCAGCAAAGCAGGCATATTCTTTTTTCAGAATTATGGCACTCTTTTTTTTGAAACTGGAAATAAATTCAAGTGGAATAAATAAGTAAAGAAAAGTGTATGGATAGTCTCTCCTACTGTTAACCTAGTGTTGGAACTTCCATCTTGGAAAAAAATTAAAGCTCTTCTATCTATGGCAGCTTAAGGTCAAACTGGGAGGTGTCCTGGTGCAAGTTCTAAGTGCGCGGGAGAGACATATGACAGGATTCCACCACTCTCTCCATAACTATCAGCTCCCACCCCATTCAGCCACCACTGAGTCGAAAAACCAAATGTTCAAACTTCACTGTTCCTATTTATTATGTGAAAGCATATTATGTTGTGCTTTGGAGGTTGTTTTTGGTTTTTTTGGTTTTTTTTTTAATCTAAAATTAAACGTCAGTTTGAGGTCTAGTCTTCATTAAACCCTTCATTTTCTTAGAAAAATCACACTTTTTGCAGATGACATGGTCATCTTTCTCTTTGTAAACAGAAGTAACTGCTGCAGGCACGCCTTGTATCGTTTCATTATTATTCTGCAGAAAGGGACAGAAGGCCTGATTAAGTCTAGTTAATGCTAACAACCACTGTCATGTTAATAAACATTCATTTTTGTTTATTTTCAGGTCTCAGACACATTTTACATAGAATCACGGAACACAAGGAAAGGCAGCACTCAGAGATCATCTGGTCCACTCCCCATGCCCAAAGGAAGGATCAGCTATAACTTCATCTGTCGTGACAGACATTTGTCTGACCAACAGCGGTGGTGACTCTCTAAGCACCCTAAGCAACCTGTTGCATTGTCTTACTCTCCTTTTTCTCCAAAGTCTAATCCAAATATCCCTGGCTGCACCTTAAAAAAAAAATAGGTTGGCTCTCATCAATATTAGTCTCTTACAGGTAACTATGAGACATGAAATTAAACCAACTGGTCTGCAAATCATAGCTCCCGTACTTGGCTTTTTTGGAGGAAGACATCAATTTCGCTTTCTCCCAGTACTTTAGCTGCCTCTACATGTACAGTTCTGATAGTTGCTATGCAAACACCTCTCAATTTTAATTGAGACTATGGGTTCCAATGCGATTATGTTCTTTATATTAACACAAAATTCCAAGTAATTCTAAATCAGCAGAAAGCTCTGAAAATCAATTTTATAGTAATTATTATTGCGGCCAGCATTATGGTAACTTAAAATATACTTTTTCAAATAAATCTACACGTAAATTAACTTAGTACCTTTAGATATTAAAAAAAAATATCTTTATGTATAAGAAAATATCCTGTCACAGTTTACAGGGAAAAGCTCATGAGTCCTTTACTCATTTAGCCTGTTTGTTTTTTTAATATATGAGGACATCAGGGAAATTTTTAACATATTACAGGATAGTTGCATAAAATAAGTGGTTACGTTCTCACAGAGAGCCACAGTACAAAATATTACTAAATCAATTTTTAATAACTGAATTCTTTTTAATCCCACAAATTACCTGAAAGTGAGATTAAGACCTCAAAATGGACTAAAATACTCTTTTTCAAGTATAGTGTCAGCATCGCAATTTATGACCCCAAATTTTTCATTCTTAAATGCTTGTCTTTTAATGGTAGCAACAGCTATAGTCTGATCATTACCAAAAGCTTCATTTTTGAAGGACTGTACATGATTTATTCTACAACACATTTTTCAAGAAACAAGCTCCAAAATAATTCACTTTCCTAAACTGTTCACCATTTCCAAAATCTACATTTTTCCTTATTGAAGGACAACCACTGGTTTTATGACCAAAAAATGATGATAAAAAAGGCAATTATAGGCTGTATTGTAAGTGGTTAAACTTCCACAGAACAAGGTTAGAATTTTGCTAGCAATTCATTTTTCTTCTAGAAGAATATAACAGATACCTGAGCACAAAAGACAGGTGGTTAACAGAAAGTAGACAAAATGCAGCCAGAAAAATAGGGTCAGCTTTTATAACTATCCTGAGAAACTGAGCACATTTATACGAGGGTTCAATTTGGATCATTCCCTTTAAAGAATGATTAAGCTTTAATTCAAGGCAGGCACAGGTAGAATTGAAGTTATATTGGGGATTAGTGTGATCTCATATCAAGATGCTATGTAAGCGGCACAAACAGGTAGTCCACTTTGCGGAGAAAAAAAGAAAAAAAAAACAACAAAGGTATAGAAGACTCTGCAACATTCACTTTGTAGTAATTGCTTAAAAAAATACGTTTTTGTACATATGCATTACAGTCCTGATTTGTGCTTTCTTCCCGTTGCACATTAGCCATTAGTGGAAAATTAACCTGTTCATAATAACAACCAAAACCGCTCCAGTGACTTTAATGCATTTTATTTACACTCCCTTACTTGAGAACACCAGCTAATACCTCACCTGCTCTAATATAATTCAGTTATGCCTAGCACAGGGCCCATGCATCACATCTGGCCTTGCCAAGCACCCCATTTTGTGGTCTACAGATCTTCGAAGCTTTCTACAAAACTCAAGAGTCCAGATGGCGAATCCAAGGAAACAGACAAGGGGAGGGAGAGCAACTTTTCTCAAAAAGCGGAATAACCATATGGGTGTGGGCTGCCACTTTCCAGTGAGGTTCTAAACTCCTACATTTGTACTGGTTTGATCCAGCAGCTTGGTTTGGCTGCGGAACCTTAATCAGTTCCGTCTTTCGCCCGTACACTTTGTGCGTGAGGCTTTTCAAGGACAGGCAGCAGCCTGCCAGTCAGTCCCCAGATTTGGGTATCAGCTACCAACGGTGCTTCATATTATCAAATGTTTTTCCTTTGAAACAGACTTTTCTGTGCTTCTGACACAGTTTTGAAAAGAAAATGTGCCTGAAGTATGTTGTGAAAGAACAAGGCTGAAAGGCACAGATTTTATTACTTGCTGCCATATCCTATTACAGCTTTAATAATGGGCATTTATATTAAGTTGAAAATGGTACTCTGGCACGCTTCCCTCATATATGAATGTCAGAAAAAGAACTGTTCTTTCCTTTGTAAAACATACCAACAAATGCAGCAACATTCTTAAAAGCTCTTGTTACAAGTAATGTATTTTTGACTCTGTACAAGTGGATCCTTAGGGACTTTTTTGTAAAGATCAAGCAGATCATTAGAAGTCCCTCTAAAACATTTTATATTGACTTTCTTATTTTCTGAAGAAGCAGTTTTCATTTACATTCTCATCTTGGTTTACTTGACAGCTACCTTTCACACAATTTTTAGATATAAATGTGAGCCACAGACTAACATGGAGACAAAGAACAAAACCTCGTGCGCATCTGAAGCATGTTAGTATTTACAAAACCTTTGCCACTGTAAAGATTGGTACATGACCATTACCTCACCCGTCCCTTGGACAAAAATCTCCAGTACGTGTTCCATTAATAAGATTGGGTATAGCACGTTAGTATTTTAGCATTCTGTCAAAAGTGTTGACATTTTAGGAGGACTGTCACTAAGGTTATGTCATGAGCATTTACCCTGGGCTTCCAGCTGTGTAACTCAACTGACTGGTGGATTTCCTTCTCACCTACGTGGGGACAAGTGAAAACAACAACAAAACATTAATTTCTGTATTAAAAATTAAAGTCTTTAAAGCCTTGTTCTTATTTTCATGGTACTCATCTACTACTTCTTTGCATGGCGAGGTGGGGGTCAATCTCTTCTCCCAAGGAACAAGCAACAGGACAAGAGGAAATGGCCTCAAGTTGTGCCAGGGGAGGTTTAGGTTGGATATTAGGAGAAATTTCTTTTACCAAAGGGTTTTACAAAAGGGTTAAGAAGCATCAGAACAGGCTGCCCAGGGAGGTGGTGGAATCGCCGTCCCTGGAGGTATTTAAAAGACGGGTAGACGTGGTGCTGAGGGACATGGGTTAGGGGTGGTTTTGGCAGTGTAGGTTTATGGTTGGACTCAATGATCTTGAAGGTCTCTTCCAACCCAAGTGATTCTATGATTCTATGAAAAGCCAAAGCCTTAACCATTTCAACATACCATGTAGTTGAAACCTGAGATAGTTGTCTAAGAGTTGGTCAAGCTAAACTACGAGTCAGCTGTACACAAATTGTGCAAGTAATAGGCTGCAGACATGGCTCCAAACATCCTCTTTGTATGGTTCAGCAACATACTGCAGAGTATAAGCCCCACCAAAGTGAAAACTAGTTGTTCCTCAGCTCTAACTATTCATTCAGGATTCACAGAGAAGCCTTTCTGCCCAAACCTTATTCCTGACAGTGGGAAGTGAAGGTGCCCACATCAGCTGCCCAGAGGTGCACATGCCCCAGCCAGTACAAATTTAGGCTATATGCCAGCAGTATTGGGGGTTTGCATTGTAGATGCTGTTAGGAAAATATGAACCCACTCATGAAGCCCACGGAGAAGCTAGTAGTATTTTATAATTTTTTTGCTCTCAAGGTGACAGATCCTGTGAGGTTACAAAGTACCAGTCCTGGTTCTAAAAGACAACTCTTCTTCAACTTTCGGCATATGAAAAGTAACAAAAAATTAACTGAGAACAAATATTGCTACTTGAGATATGGTTGAAGCAGTTCAATGTGCTTATTTGGTGCATCTTCCTATTTTTATGGGAACCTTCAAAACCTCCACAGTCTTTATTAAAAGCCAAATATTTAATTGTGAAATAACTCAGTCACAATCAGCTCAAGCCAAACAACGCAGTGATGTATTTCTCCACCCTCTGAATTAAAGTCAGTGAGAGCTGAAGACAAACTACCTCATAAAAAGTGTTTGGTCAGAAGCCCTGATGGAGCAGCCTAAACCTTTCTGTATAGCTTTTTTTTCACTATGCTTTCAGCTGAAAAAAAGTACTAACAATTTATGCCAGCAGCCACCAGATTTTGTTTGCCTGCCTGTAAGAAATGCCCACATCCCTGTATCTGTAAGTGCGTGTATGTCAGAAAGAGAAGGCAACAGCTATGATGAAACCACTTAAAGTAAATTTGAAGTCCTGCATCACTGACACCAGAAACATAAAAAAATTCTGCTAATTAAAACTTGAAAGATCAAGGCTCTTCATAGCACTCAGTTGAAATGTCTTGTCCCCATCATTCATCTTTGGGAACATTTCCGTTTTTGTATCGGATGGGGAGTAGACTGGAGCCTAAGCTGCTCGATTACATACACAGTCATTTACCCTAAATTTCTTCACCTTTTACACACCTTTTATTTGTTTTTATTTCTTTTTCAAAGTCAGTCCTCTCCATCCTTTCAGTGGAAGAGGTAACTATGGCTAAAGCAGGGCATGTCAGGCAAAACCAACCCCTCTTCCCACTGCTGTTAAGGCCAGAGAGGAGCTCCCCTTCCCTGGGGGAGTGATGCTCTCAGGGGCTCTCCCCTTCCTCATCGCCAGGCTGAGAGCTCCCTCTCCTGTTTCAACCCAATTTTCACCGCTGTACTTCAAAAACCAGTGCCAGAGAGGAGCAAAACACAGCTGACAGACAAAAAATATCTAATGAACTAGAGCACTACTCTGCTCAGAAAAAAGTATACCTTTCAAGTCCCTAATATCTAGAATATGGCAATAACTACTTACTTCTCAAATTATAAAATGTCTTTTACCACATCACGGAGCTTTGGTATCAGCTCTGGCAATGGTACAATGATTGTATAAGCAGAAAGACAGACAACCAATGAAAGTTCATCCTGGGGCAATCATTAGAGCTCCTTAAAACTTAAAAGCAAATAAAGTAATAACATAAATTCAGCAGATACTCTGTATTTACAGAGAGATTTGGCAATTATAGAACATGTAACATAAACAATGAATATTTGCTTTTTGTTTAAAATCTGGCAGAAAAGAAATTCACTGAGATAAAACATTTCATCTATAGGAGAACCACAGGGAAGGAGCTTACATGCTATCAAAAGACAAAATTAAAAAAAAAAACCACCTCAGAGCAACTGAACATATTATACTTAATCAGCACAAATGTATGAATATTCTGTGGCTTCCCATTGTTTTAAAATGAAAATATTTGCTTTTAAACTAACCAAACACAATTTATATTATTATGAAGAAGAGTTAAGTGAAAAGGAACACAAATCACTATTTTTATTTGAACTAGATTAAAAAAAAAAGGGGGAGGGGGGACAAAAAACTCACCACAAAACTACACAACCAGTGAATAAAGGCAAAAAACCAGCCCCAAACTGTATGTATAACAAGGGAATATATTAAGTGATCTATGCTAAGAGAAAATAAAAAAATTTAGTCAGACAGTTCTGGATCTATGATAGAAGCGTAATACTAGATCAAGCTGATCTACCTTGAACTTAAAAGCAAAACTTTCACTGCCATCAGATAAATCAGCAAGTAAATAAAATAATGAAAATGTGAAATATAAAAGAACCATGAATGACTCCAGGAGAAATAACGTGAGTCAACAAGCAATGAATTTAATGGAAGTCTTTCCAGTGACATTAATAAAATTCAGAGCTGGCTTTTGTGCCCAAAGATGATGGCAGTTTTAGGTGATACAATCATTTTCAAGCATTAAAACACAATAATGACAGCCCCTTCTGTTTGGCTGGTTGTCTGCGTTGGCGGGGTGGGGAAAGAGGTGTTAAGATTGCTATTAGAGAAAGATGAAATGTTACACCACTCCAGATTAGAACTGAGCGCCAATGAAATATTTCTGGCAATGCCCTTGAGATAACCACCTGTCACATCACTAGAATGTGCTTCTGAGTTATTTTCTGATGTAGTTACATTCCTAACTCCCTATTTTCAGTATAACATATTACTTTTTAGTAGCTGGTACTCTATACAGCACATGTATTAATTTTCTTTCTTCCAATGGAATTTTTAATGAAGATAAATTATAATCATGACATTTACATCTCAATGATTTTCACAATTGAAACATCCTTATAATACGGGTGCACATGCTGTAAGTGGGTTACACAGCCAGATACTAAAGCAATCATTTTATCATTGTCAGAATGAATATAATGCCTACAGCAATCAATTGGACTTTTATGGGAACAGTTAGCTCAGCTGTTTTTGCATTGAAAGAAACACATTGAAGTGCCCATTATCCATCTCCACTGTCAAATGACAAGCCACGATCTTAGTTTTCATTCCCAAAAGCATGAAACTGTCTTATCAACACAACTAAGATAAGAAACCAAGAAAGGGCCAAGGTGGCCTGGAACAGCCAACAGCAAAAGGACCATGAGCCTTCGGAAGAATAACCAAGGGCTAGCTGACTCTGGGTACATTCATTTGGGTCAAACAGAGCTTTCATCTGTAGTTTCTGTACCCATGAAGAGGAGGAGGCAGAGATGGCCTCCTCCTGGCCAAGGTGAAAAAAACAACTGAAGGCAATGAAGGTGCCAAAGGAAAAAAAATTTAAAAATTAAAAAATTAAAAAATAAAAAAATAAAAAAATAAAAAAATAAAAATGGAGGTTGCAAGAGTCCCAGTTGAAGAAAAGTCTTAGAGGAAACATCAGTACTGGTGTGGGTGAAAAATGAGGACCGATTGGCCAGTTTTTCCTAGTGACACTATAAAAAGTTAGAAGCCAGAGTTTTACAATAGCTGGCAGAATAGCTAGGACAAGGTTTTTCTGCAACTACTCACCATTATTTCTAGCAGTTCCAGAAGTCAGGTGTCTTCACTTCTGTTTCAGGTCCTCAGGTCAGATGGTCCTTTGTTGTTCCAAGCTGCCTCACCGTCTTAGCTTTTTCATAACGCTTTTTGTGATTTAACTACTGTTAGTTCAGCAGTTCACACACCAGTTGTCCAATGCATCAATTCCTACGTAGAAATAGTTTCCAGAAGAGAGCAATGTGTCTGCATTTCCTCATCTTCTCCACCTGCCAAAGATTGACAAGAAATATTGTCCTTTGCTTATTATTGAGGGTAAACAGCATCATTAATCAGTAGACATTCTGTGAAAGAACAGTGGATAAGACACAGAAGTCATTAGAAGGACCACTAAGCTAGGCAAGCACTTTCCCAAAGTAAAGGTGAATTACTCCCGTGGACTAATTACTGCGCCACTCTTAGTAAGCTACAACCATTTATCCCTATTTTCGAAGGGAAACTGAACATGCCCTCATCTCCTTCACCCTTTTCTGTCTGGTTGATCTGGGGGTTGGTGGGGTGGTGGTGTTGGTGTATCTTCTAGCATCTTCTAAGCTGACATCTTTCTAGAGTGCCCTGCATAAGGAATATCCCCAGAAGACACATTTCTTGAGGATGATGAGGGATTACGCTGTATGACATATCTGGTAGCTCTGTAACTTGGCGCAGTCTCCTCAAAAGGGTAATAGAGTTTAGGGAGATTCATTATCTTTCCCTGTACCCCAACATAAAGCCAGTATAAATTTGATTCAACAATAATACACTGGAGATGCCCCAGTAGAACTTATCACAGAATCTGTAGGTATTTCTAACTAGACTGGGAGAAAATAAAATGTGGAGGTTTTTTTTTTTTCTTTCATATTGTGCCTGATAACACAGAACAGATCCTCTGACTTATTAATATCTAAGCTAATGACATCGATAAAGTCCCTACATTCCTAAGCTTTGAAAATATCAGGCCTACAGGAAAGATGGAAGACTTACAGTGACTTACAGCAAGAGATATTATAGTAATAAATCTTTTTATACTTTTGAAGAAAAAATGAACTGGAAAGGTTAAGGTTGGGAATATACTGTTTAAAATAAAAGAGTAAATACTTCTGCCAGCTATTTAAACATTTAATGGCCAGATACACGGAAGAAAACCTGTCAGTGTTTCTGTTCACATGTTCCTTACTCAGAGCTTGCAAGTTCTACAAACATAAAATTTTAAGTCCTCAACTTCTATACTTCAAATTTGCAACATTTTCCGGAATTTATTAGTAGAGAATAATTCTCTGAAGTTATTCTAAAAAGGACACACGGGTATTGAATGGACTTCAAAATACGCAGAGAACAACAACAGGAATTAAATACTACAGAGGGTTAGGCAAAGCCAGAGCTTCCATAACACAGTGGTGAAGATCAGCTCCCATCACAGTCAGATAGACTTTCTGCATCGTATTATGTCATTCTAATGAACGGGCTTCTTAATTCATTAGCAAACACAGTGCTCGAGGTGAATCAGGTGCACACAGTGCCTGTAATGCACAGACAGTACTCCTAAAGGAACTGATGATTTTTAAATGAATGCCATGCAGGAATCTCTCTACTGGCACTTGTCTCAATAAGAATTATTTACTTGCCATTGAGTAACATGGGTTTTTTAATTAACGTATTTATCTGGGCAGATATCGTGCATAAAAAGTAGTCTAGTAAGAAAAAATCCACATTTACATCAATTCCACAGAGGAAAACTAAAAAAAAAAAGACTTTGATATTGCCAATATTAAAAATAATATTAATAACCATAAAAGTCAACTGGATACGTAAGGGCAGTTCAATTCCCCACTCGGTTTGACAATTATTGCCAAAGCTAGAGAGCACTTATCTCCACCTACACTGGTCTCCAAGACACAGTTCAGTAGCTGGGAGGAATCTGGCAGACTCCCAGATTTACCCACTCCCTAATTTACCTGCTCTGCTTAGGGCAGACTAATCCTCCATGCACGTTCACACGCCTGGTAGACTGGGACCTTATTGCTCGCCATGCCATGCCTCCAGGTCTGCCATCTAAATGGAGAGCAAGGAGAAGCAGAACTGAGGGAATTTCAAAAAGCCATGACAGATACTCAAGAGAAAATCCATGGACATCTGGTTAAGAAGAGACTCACTGTTTAGAAGCCTAAACCTACATCTTAGGATGCTAGCCTAGGGAGAGGGAGAGGCAGAAAGATATTTATCTCACAAAGGTCCATTGGAAAAAGCCAAATACCACAGTGTGGATGATTGACCAAAAGCATGTCAGCCTTCTGTGAGTTTTCATTCCTTTTCTGCAAAGGTTGCGTATATTTTCCCTACCCTACCTTGAAATGGCTCATTCTTGTCTGTGATTTCAGCTGGTTCAACTTGATACCCTTTTTTGCCCCAAAAGCAGTTTACTCACTCCTTAGCTAAAAAACCTACCGTGACCCAAGAAATACTTTTTCACACTAAAAACCAGAGATGTGGAAAATGCCATTATGCATGGCAAAAGCTTAAGATGCTGGGAATATTATTCAAAGAAGAGAAATGTGAGAAGTTTGAAGCTGCCAATTGAAACAAAGGGAGCAGCAAGAAAGAAGACTGTAGAAAATGTATTGTCAATGACTCCTGGCCTGGAAATGAATCCCTAGGTGAGTGCTGAGACAGTCCCTTGAATGCTAATGACCTGCTTAACATTATCTAGTACTTTGGCTGACTTTGTGACTAGAGAAAACAGAGAGCAAGAAAAGGAAATACAAAACAGCGTTCGCAGATCTGGGAGATAGAGCATCCAGACCACTGCGGGGTGGGGTGGGGGGAAACACACAGTTTTACACCAACACCAAGAAATATTTTGTCACTAATATTCTAGTTTGATGTGTTTTAGTATCGAATATTTTTAGATCAATATCCTAGCTATTACATATCTAGTGTTTTCAGATCATAACCAGCCATCAAAAATAGTATTTCAGTAACAAGAACATAAGAAATATAATATATTGTAAGAAAATAACTTGGGAACTAAATCTGGAAGGAAAATTTTAAAACATTTTTAGAATGTTGACTTGTTTTGGATCTTCCCTGGAGGTGTTCAAGGCCAGGTTGGACAGGGCTTGGAGCAACCAGGTCTAGTTGCTCTAGTTGCCAGGACAGGGTGTTGGAACTAGATGGTCTTTAAGGTTCTCTCCAATATAAACCATTCTATGGTTCTGAAATGATAAAGCTCTGCTTTTAATGAGATAACATAGAAAACACTATACATATATATAACACAATATATTACATCTCATCTAAAGAGACATTGTTGTAACAATTCCATAGCGATGAAGTTGTCAACAGTGTGAGCACATAACATACCAAGGATTCAAAACACTGGAGATATAAAAACAAAACTGGCTTTGAAAAATATCCACCCTACTTTTAAAAATAAAGTTTTGAACATGTTTTAGAATACCACCTGACTGTACAACCACAAATTCAGGTATTCTAAAAGTAATCAAATTTACAACTATTAAGTTGAATAGCAGTAAAAGATCTATGCATATACAGTTGCCATTTTTAAACCACTTCATACATAGTAGGGGCCGTATCGCTTTCCTCCCATCAAACAGCATATAAAGAACAAAAACTGGTAGACATTTCCTTACAGAGATTACTTCAATATGCTGTCAGACTTGGAAAACTTTTTAAAAAAATTTTTTTTTTTTTTTTGAACAAAAGCCCAAGAGATGTCCTTCTCAGAACTTCAGAAATTTGTTGAATTTGAATAACCTACCAAACCTTGCGAGAAGACATCAGTACAAATGGACAGGGAGCTTAAGCCTGGGAGTCTTACAATCAATTCTCTGCTTGTCAAAAGCCACCTTAGACAAGTTGGATAACATTAGACAGCAAGTTTTAGAGCCAACGTGAGATTTCCCTACCTGCTGGCTTTTCAAAGTAAAATGCCAGACTGTTGAAAACAAAATATTCTGTGGAGTACTGTCAATTCTGATCAACTTTGGAAGTCAGTAAGAGTAAGGCACCTGGGTGCCTTTGTGCCTGGGTATTTGGATAAACTCTTCAAGAGCAGTTCATCTGTGAACAAATGCGATTCTGTAACAACGCCAAGGTCAGCCATGTGCTGAGTAAGTACCACTGGCAAGTCAAGATGCCTGAGGGCACCTTGAGCTCATACACCCAATTTTTCCACTATGTCAAAATTGATATGAGAAGAGATTACATCATGTAACCTGCTGTCTCCTTCCTTTTTGTTAAATTTTTGCCCTGCCCCCGCCCCCCCCCCAGCTTGTGAAATCCCCTCACGCGCCTGGCATGCTTCCCAGAACTTGCACCGAGTTTCATTAGAAAGGGAGAATACTGATGTGGGGTGATCCGGTCTGCATTGCCATAAAATATGTCACTAGCTACTTATTCAAGTTGTAGAGGAAATCTGTGATCAACAGAGCATGGGTAAGATCAGGAGCCCTTACATATCTAATTTCTTCCTTCAGGTTAAAAAAGGCAAGAGGTAGGAAAAAAGCCATCTCCCTGAATATTGTGTCTTTGGTAAGACCGGATTGGACCCACGCTGATAACCATCTTGCAACACAGAAGGCAACCTCTTAATAAACACTAAACCCTTCTAATCTGAAAGATTGCAACTACTCTAATTACCAGAAATTAAATCGTTCAAGGAAAGCTTACAAAAATGTAAGTCACTGTGTGCTCAGAGAATAACAATATTTTTGCCTTTCTTTTTCTTTTGACAGGACCTAATCCACTGGGTGGCATTACAGCACACATGACATTAGAGAGATATGCCCAGAAATATAGATAGTTACTAAAAATAGACCTCAGTGAAAAGCGTTTGCAAGATTTTGCCATAAATGAAAACCAGGGGGTTTTTTTCCCCGTAAAATTTGTATGTCCTCTTGCAAATGCCTGTGGCATGTTAATTAGTCAGAGGCTGTTGTTTTATAGAACATTTTTATACGGGGGCATTTTGGTCCTAGAACTTACATACAAATATGATTAATTAAAAATTCATAGATATTGTAAAATATCTGTAAATGCACCTGTAAATTATGACATGTATAGCTTTTAACTTACTTTTCCTCCCTTTTCTGCTCAAAAGAAGTATTACTTTGACAACATTAGAGGCAGCAAGGACAGCTGCATTAAAAATTTTCTGGTAATAACTTAACCACATGGACCAGCCCATGTAGGAACTGTCGCTACAGAATATAAAAGAAATCATGTAATTATGCCCAAATAAAAAGTCAGTCCTGCCACCAATGGCAGTGGGAATTTTGTTATGCTGGAGTAAGTGGATAGATTCTAGATAGATAATGCCAGTTTACCACAAGTAAATTATTACAACAAAATAAATAACAATTAAATTGACTATATCACGCCATATGCTTTTTTTTTTTTTGTGGGAATAAAGTTCTGTTTTCCTCGGTAGTCTTGTTTGCTGAAGGTAGGGATCAGAGGATCACACTAGAGACAGCACAGCTTCAGTTCTTATGCCCTGAAAGTCCTTTTTCAGAGACTTTTCTCCCTTAACCAGACAAAAAGCATATGCTTCCCTGTCGCTAACCCACATCACCACATTTCATATTCTCGCTGCTATACTTCAGTAAGTCCTCTGGTGACAGAAAGGCTTACTCAGGTCTGGAAGTGTCTCTGTTGAGCCCTGGCAAACATATTTAGTTAAGTCTTTTTTGGATTATACCATTTGGAAAAGAGTCCAAACTGTGTTTCTGAACCTCGCAGATGCCCTACAGCGCACAAGATTTGAAGACAGCTGCCAAACTAGCAAGATGCCAAACCTGCTGACACTCCTGAGTTCATTCAAACTGAGGCGCAGCCATCGGGGTCAGAAGCAAAGAGGGGGAAAAAAGACATCTAATACCTAATTAGGAGCTGAAGACTAGCCCTTACATTCTGAAACCTTCCCTCCTCTCTGCAGTAAATATTTTCTAGGTTAAAAATTTAACAAGTTATAAATTTAAACTTTTTCAAAACTGCTAAAGGGTCTTCCTTTATCACTCACTAAAACTGCCTCAAAATTACGAGACATTGGCTGAAATATTAAGTGTTTTATTAAAATGCTTGGAGCTGGCTTTAAAATGTTGCTCTCCCCTCCAAAGGAGATGTGTGCCTATCAAGATCTATACATATGTAGCCCACAGTAGGAGTATGATTTACAGTCTTCCAGGTGCATAATATACATATTGTATAATATTACACAGCTTTATTATCCTAAATATTTCCTCTATACTAAAGGTTGCATAATTAAAGACAAATTTCGCATAGATCAGCATCAGAGAGGCTCATACACACTAAGAAAAACACTGATTCACCCATGAAGTATTTCTTTCTAAAACTCCTACATTGCTAAAACTGCAATAGTTTCTAATTTGCGTATAATATTGACCACAGATTGCACATTCTGTTAATGAAGAACAATGGCTTCTAGCTCTTTTATCGACTGTTTTAGATACCTCCATCTAAATTATTGCTTAATTTTCCCTTGCTGAAAAACTGCGATCCTTTCAATGTTCTGAGATAGGTACCCTCGGATATTGAACCACCTTTTTGTGACTGCTTTGGGTGTTTTTGTTTTAATTAAAGATCTCAATTTTTGTTATAAGCTACCAGAAATGGGCAGTTAAACCAGCTGTCGAAAAATCTGTGCCATATCAACTGGCAGTGCACATCACTTAATAAAAAAATATTTGATATGAAGATAGAGTATGCACACATAACATTCCTTTGTACAGTTTAAGAGTGACACATTTCAGAGGCTACACATTACTACTAGCAAAAACCAAACACATTTCATTTTTTACCTTCTAGTGCTGATGGTATCTGGAATCAGGGTGACGATGCGGAGGAAAGGCAGGGTCAGAAGTACTGTGTGACTTAAAGTTGAGAACAAAATAAAAACTTCAGTTAAAGTACACAAATCTTTACTAAAATAGAATTATTTAAAAGTTGTTCAGGGAAAAAAAGGTAATGAAAAAAGCAGCGGTTAGTTTTGTACATAAATAATGCAAGAAATTCTAAGGAGAAACAACAGTGCAGGTAAAACAGTGGTTTGAAATGATTTTGAGAAGTAATTTTTAAAAAATTTCTGTTGGGATAGTTTAAAAAGTTTCCTACAAGATCCTATGGTCATATTTGCATATGAATACACATTAGCTGAATTTGTTTGGACATAAATACACTGGAGAATAATATAATTATGGAAAATTCTAAAATGTTCAGATACAGACTGGACACCTTCTCATTTAGTTGGAGAAACAACCGCCTCAGAAAAGGTACTGAGAGAAAGCCCACAGAGAATGAAAAAAAGAACTCAACCAGTAAAGAAGTTGAACTTAGAAGCTAGAAAGTGAAAACTATCAAATTCAGGATGATTTTATGGTGAAATTGAAAACAAATAGCACAAGAATGTTTCATCATGTTAATAAAAGAAGAACAGGAAAAGACAAAGTGGAGCTTTTAGGCAGTAAGATAAAATATAATCTAGATAGATATAGTAAAAAATGAATATACATGAAATTTTTAATAACAGTAGTACTGAACCTGGGGCAACAGGAAAATAGCTAGTGAGAATGAGAGCACAGTCACAGAAACGGCCAAAGCTGAGATTAAATACTTCCTATCACTCAGCAGGATTAGAGAATTACCGTCCTAAAGTATTAAAGTAACTGGTATATAAATTCTCAAGTCTTGTGAATTTACTTTTGGGGTTTTTTTATAATTAAGGGACATAAATTACTCTTTCCAAGTGATTAGAGAGCAGTGAAAGCACTATTTATTTATTTTTTCTAATTGAGAAATAAGTGATGAGTGCAATCATGGATTTATTCTTGCAGTTTTAGTGCCTGTAAGTTTTTAAACACCCTTAAGGAGGAGTGGATACGAAGACCTAGAAAAGAAATGAAAAACCAGGATCCAATGGAGCCTAGGTTTCTCAGGAAAGATTAGTGAAACTGACCTACTGGTTTTTCCTCCCTGGGCCCCCCCAGGAAAACTAGTTTCTTGGAAGGGAAAATGAGATGAATCTAATCTATCTGGCCTTCAGTAAAATATCTGATTAGTTGTCACACTGGAAATTACTCGTTAAGCTAGTCTAGATGAGGCTCAGCAGATAAAATGAGGACGACCAGAGAATCATCTGAAAGAGCCAGAAGAGTGGACTGATGAGTTTAGGCTAAATTTCCCTCTGACAGCAAAGATTTAGACTTAATGACTCAGGGGGGTTATTCCTTTGTCATTCTTTATGCTCTTATAATAGGAAACTACTACCCATCCACAGGATTCTTTCAGGTAAATGTAGAGCTGTGCAGACATGTGTGCCCATGAAGTACCGTTAAAAATAACAGCATGTCGGTCCATATAAATTCTGACTGGATCATATTAATCTTATTCCGAAAATTACATATGAATGAAAAGGCAGGTGCTAGCATTTTTATGACATTGTGGTACGTCGCTCTGTGAATAATGACTGTGAATAAATATTGCATTCACGAAATTTTAATCTTCCTTCCATCTGAAGTTCATAACGATATTGGTACTAACAGATTTATATTCCCCACCCAGCCAGCCTCATCAAATGACAAACCCTGGCATTCAGTTGCATTAAATGATAATTAGTCAGTCTACTTCTAATCTGATGGTTAATATATCATGTCAAAGGCTTTCTTATGAAGAAGATTGAATTGGAATTTCATCTATAGCATTAAGGTAATGCATTACGATAATGAGTCCCAAGCCCAGACCCGAAGCTTCAGGGAAGTTTGGATATGGAAATGAATCTGAACCCAAGCTTTCTGCCTCAAGTGTCTCACTGTGCAATAAGCCAAACCAGAATCTATGTATTTGTCTCCCTCTGAACTGGGGAGAAATTGAGATTTTACATAAATAGGTAATTATATTACTTAACTGAGTCCAGTGTGACAAAGCAGTGCTTCCAAGATTTAACTAGTAATAATGAGATAAGTAGGGAGTCCTAAGAGAGGAGCAACTCATGGTTTCCTACACACAAATTACCAGTGCTGTAAAGGTGCCGGAGCTTCCTGCTTAGCTTCCACTGTGTCCTCTCCACTCCAGAGAAAGGCAGACTCTTGTGGGCGTTTAGTCATACTTGCCAGCCGTGTACAGATGTGCCAAACAAAGTATGGCATCTAACCTGACACTTATGGTCAAGTATCTCTTTCTTTCTTCACAGTCTCCTGAGCTGGAAGCCTTTGGGGCAATAGGTCCTTTGAAAGGTTTGAAGATGCCAGTAGTCCATTTTCCACAATTGATACAGCACAGAGCTCAAGCTGGTAAACAAAGCCAGCTTCAGAGAGAGGCAGCAAACCAACAACTCATGTAGATTTGCAAATTGCCTTCCTTTCACAACACAGACCAATATTCCCATCACACACGTCAACTAAGAACCAGCATGATGTATTAGAGTGATGTGTGTAGCATCAACAAAAGAGTATGAGACATCAGACTATAACGCTAATAAGTTAAAATCTTTTAGCGGTAACTAAGGGGCATTTTGCTAACTATATCCATGTGCAGCACAACTACAATCAGTCATTTCTGATGATAACTATCAAATTGATCACAACCGACAGTCATTAACATCGTTAATGGATGAGTCTCTAAGGAAAGGTAATTTTGTGCTGCCCTTCAGCTTTCTGGAAGACAATTCATGGAAGAGACAGTCACACATTTGACATCCTCTTACTGCCAATTTCCAATCATTTGTTTCTCTTGACCTACACCCTTGTATATGGGACTTCCGCCAGATTTATTGCTGTGATCCTGCCATGTAACTGGGTCTTTGATGACCAATCTTCCTCCTACCAGACTTACGTGTCTGGAAATGGTACAAAATGTTTCTTTTGAAGTTAATCAGACACTGCTACTAATTCTACTCTTACAATTCAAGGCCTCAGATCCAGTAGCATGTAAATCCATATAAACAATAATGAATCAGATGGCACGGAGTCAATAATTACAAAGGTCTCTTTCCTCATCAACAAGTCTTGGCCTCCTTTGGTCTTAAGACTGAATTCCCCATGATAATTCAGTTTTGTCCCCCTCACATGCGTGACAGTTATCCCTGATAAGAAAAATACATACCGGAAAACAAATTATTTACTATTACTGGGTTACTTTCACATATGACTTGGGGTAAGTACAAATGACTGTGGCCCAGTCATCCAAGTTTCCTGTCCTAGACACCTTTAAAGACCTTAAAAAAAAAAATTTACTTGCATTTTTTCTAGTAGGCAACACTTATTCAAAAAGGACATATTACCAAAAAAAAAAAAAAAAAATCGTGATCAATAACATTAAATGTAGGGTTTTTTCTGTAAAGGAAGTGTACAATATAACACCATTATAACATAGGGCATTCTTTTTCCAAACTGCATTCTGAAGTGCCTTACAGATTAAAATATCATAATCACTACATTAATAGCTTATAATGGAAGAGATGAAATATAGTATTAAGAGGCTCAGAGAGTGAGAAAAGCTGCTTTCCAATGAGATTTTAAAAGATACAGCAAGTCAACAAGGCAGAGCGATTCAGAAAGGCTGTTCCAGATGGCAGGGTCTTCAGAGGAATAGGGTTTTACAGCAAAGGCACATTTGTGGAATAGCACGGTGAAGAAATGGTTGTCAGACTAGTCAAAAGAGCAGACAAGTCAATAGACAAACTAGGATGAAGTGCACACAGATGTCTCAGAATCTTCAGTTTCCATCCTGTGTTCAGTAGTAGGACCATGAGGACAATCCCTGTAGCTCTCTCCATTTGCACTCCCATACTTCACTTGAATTGCCTTACAAACTGCCTTACTTTCACTAGATTTAGGTGCAACGCGGAACACAACTGGGCAGTCACATCACCTCAGTTGTTTGGAATTATAAATGAGCTATAAATCACAATAGTAATAATGGCCACAACAAGATCCACTGGAATAGATCACAGGTACAAAAGCATTTTCAAACTGTATCTTAAAATGAATATAGGAAGAAAGAATTATGTTGGAAGAATAAAGGCAATGAGACCACGATGTTTCTGAAGTGGCAATATCATCCAGAAAATTGTACATCCAAGAGAAACAGGACCAGGAGACAGTAATGAAGAGAGGAAAATGAGAATGATTTTTTTTTTTTTTTAACTGTGTAAGCCAAAGACAGACATGGGTGGAAGAGATCTGTTAACAGAATTGAATGTATTCTCTAGAGAAATGGACTTGCAGTGTTACTCAGCAGTCACATTTCTTGAAGATTAAGGAGATTAAAGAGCTGTCAAACTGATCTGCACCTATCCCACAATGATGTAATGTATATTCCTAGACCTACACACACTGGAAGGACTAACGATGTCAAAACAGCATGATTTCTTACAACATGAAGAAATGTTGTCATTTCTGCCTTTAGTTCCAAATGTGTCACTATACATAATCCTCTGGGCTTTGTGGGAATTTTGCCTGAAATGTGACAACATGACTACTCCCACAAAAGAGTAGGCTTGGATATGTTCCCTCTGTGATGTGTCCAACTTAGGAAAATAACCACTGATGGGTATCAATACAAACAATGCATCAGTCGTGTGAACAGTTTTACTGTGCTTTAGAATTGCTCTTGAGATTCAGAGGTGATAATTCAGCAAGCTTCTCTGCAATCACAAAACTGATTAGTACCAACACAGCTTTCATTGACGGTCTCGTTAGTGCTCAGGGGAATTGTCACTTTGGGCACCTTTTACTGAACATTATCATTCATGTAAAACTTTGGCACTCTGGATATGTAAAGTATCTGTTGTCATCGAATGCGATTAATTCACTAACTTTATTTACATAAATGAGGTCCAGTAAACATTATTTTTCTGAATGTTTCTTTTGAGAACAATATTATTATTTAAGAGAAATTGAGCAGATGCTTTAAAGAACGTTAAATTTTAAACAACAATCCATGCTGTCATTTATGTCTAAAACATTTAAACAGCAGGTATATAAACCTATGAGAATGCTCCTCCATTAGTTACCTCACAAACACAGTCATTCTTACTGTGTAAATTCTAAATTCATTTTAAGAAATAAATAATCTGAATACTAAAAACTGTATTCTAGAAAGAAAGAGATGGTCTGTGATTTATTCAGCTAGAGCTTTGAAATAATAGGGAAGGAGCAGGACAAGTGCCGGCCACTAACCTAGTACACAGAAGTTAAAAACTAGTAAATTTGAGAGGTGATGAGGAATGTTTTCTGAGATCCAACCTGAACCTCAGTAAAAATTGAGAATTAGAAAATCATAGAATTATAGAATCGACCTTCTTGTTTCAACCACATAATATTTTATAGGGTTTCAGTCTCCTAAATTTGGGAAACAAAAGTTGTGCATTCCTCAATAGTAACTTCGAGAGATCAACAACTGCCACAGTTCAAGCTTAGGGAAAAAGGCAATCCCTGTGCCACCAAGCAAAGTATATAGCCTTGATCTGGTAAAAAGTTACAAATATAAAACATTCAGACAAACAGACCTATTGATTTCATTTGCTTTGTACTAAATCAATTGTAAGACAGTTTATTCCCCTGCATAACTGCTTTCAGCATTGAGTTCTTACAGAACATCTTCTCAAAAGTGGAAATAACCATCCTAACTGTCAAGCAGAAAAATATTTCAAGATCTAAAAATTACATCCTCTCAGAAATTAATGATAAACAGAGAAGGCAAATATGTTATAATCTACTAGCTGATTAAGTTTGTTAGTTCTGAATACATAGTTTTGCAGGCATTATGGACCGAAATCTTCACCAAAGAAACTCTGGTAACATTTTACTTTAGTGTTACATTTTAAAACGTAATTATTGTTAAATGATAAGCAAATAGATTTACAATTCAGGGGTTTATACAGAACACTATCAAGTTAAATAATAATTACTTTTAACAGGTAACTGCCAAATGAATTACTACAAAGCAAATTTTAACAGCATTACAATGGATCTTTAGTCTTTGTTTATATAAAGTTGGTCATTTTAAATCAGACAATATACTAAGAGATCATGTCCTTCTTGGTGGTTTGGTAATTATAACAACTCAGCATAAATAAGAAGGCAAATTCTAGCCTTATTTGGACACAGACATTTCTTACCTGCAAACCAAGAGCGAGCGTATCTGGTGGTAATACTTCATCCAAAATATTTTTATCATTATAAAAAATCTGAGTAAGTTTGTTAAAAACCACTCCTTCAATCTTCACAAGTTACAGAAAAGGATTGATCTTCTAGACACTTATGCTACTCTGTCAATGCAGATGAGAGCTTGAAAGAAATAAAAATCAGCAAAACCAGTGAATTTTGAACTCCAGACTTTGCTGTAGCTCTTTTCCCCAGCTAATAGTAGGTGATCAGGTACTTTCAGGGGGACTCCTCCTAAGAAACAAAAATTGCCTTTTCTGCAGTCCATTCTTCTGATTCCTAATCGAAAAATCACTAAAAGAAGAGTCACTCAACATTTTTGCTTGCTTTTTGATGGGATTCTTTCCAATCCATGCAACCATAGTAATGAACTAAAGTTTTAGTTTACCTCCATGTTCAGCCCCACCTCTGCCATTGAGAGACCCAGCAGAAAAAAGCCTATTATTTTGCACACAGTAACTGCAGAAACAAGAAAAACTATTTAGGAAATTTAAAATACCATTTAATATATGTGACATCTGTACACAAAGATAATTCCCATCTCAAAGTTTCATTGAGTAAATATATTCAATGTACGAGTTCTGACAGAACTGATAAGGCTACATGATAGAATTATTATAAAGGATTGCAAGGATTAAAATATTGTTTTTTTTCTTTGTATAATATCACCTCTTTAAACTAATTACAATTGTTTGGACGTAATGATTTTGGTCATCTCTATTCAGCCTAATCATTTGTGCCTGAAGAATCACAAAGCATTTTGCATAGTAGAGGCTATCTCTTCCCCTCAGTTTTTTTGTTATTGCAAGAACGATATAGTCAAATATCTTCTTTTTGGAACAAAATGTCATTGCTTCTGAAACACAGCTACCCTGCAACTGAACTAACCCTGCCTACACAAATATCTCCAACAGACTACACTAGAAAATCTTCCCATTCCATGTCTCTGGAGCTCCTGACTGAAGAGTGTTGGGAAAAACTGGAAAATCCAAATTTCCTAGCATTCTCCTCCTGTACATCTTAGCAAGAAAGTTCTGAATGCACAGCTGAGGAGTCAGGGAATTCACTTGTTTAAGAGAACCCTGGACAGCCTGAAAAGAGAGATTAATGACATAGTTCAGTTACAGCAACACAAGCCTCATCTATCTTAAATGTTTTGTCTAAAAGTTGCATTATAAGTAAATAAAACCTAAGGAAATATTGACACCACCTTCTGCAAAGTTGGTCTGTTGTAGGACCCAGTCCTACACTGTCTTTACCAGCATCTTACTAAGGGTTTCATATAACAAAGGAAAAAAACCAACAAAACAAACACACAGAAACAATCTTTTACCTTACAGTAGAACACTGCTATCGGAACAGAAGAACAGTGCACTGTTCATAGTCCATCTCTAATGAGGTTAGGAAAACTGATTATTCCCTAGCTTTACTTCCTATGAAGCAGATGAAAAATTGAATATGAGCTGGCAATGTGCACTTGCAGCCCAGAAGGACAGTCATACCCTGGGCTGCATCTCCACAGCATGGCCAGCAGGTCCACGGGAGGTGATGTGGCCCTCCACTCATCTCTCGTGAGACCCCACCTGGAATACTGCGTCCAGCTCTGGAGTTCCACTGTAAGAAGGACATGGACCTGTTGGAGCGGATCCAGAGGAGGCCATGAAGATGGTCCAAGGGCTGGAGCCCCTCTGCTGTGAGGACAGGCTGGGAGAGTTGGGGCTGTTCAGCCTGGAGAAGAGAAGGCTCCAGGGAGATCTTAGAGCAGCTTTGCAGTACCTAAAGGGGGCTTATAAGAAAGATGGAGAGGATTTTAGCAGGGCCTGTAGTGATAGGACAAGGGGTAACGGATTTAAACTGGAAGAGGGAAGATTTAGACTAGATATTAGGAAGAAATTGTTGGCTCTGAGGGTGGTGAGACATTCGCCCAGGTTGCCCAGAGCAGCTGTGGCTGCCCCATCCCTGGAGGTTCAAGGCCAGGTTGGACGGGGCTTGGAGCAACCTGGTCTGGTGGGAGGTGTCCCTGCCCAGGGCAGGGGGCTGGAACGAGATGATCTTTAAAGGTCCTTTCCAACCCAAACAATTCCATGATTTTATCATTATTTTTTTCTTCGATAAGTGAAGGGAAAAAAGGTGAAATATACTGTGGAATACACTGTTAAACAACATAGAGCTTAAGAGAAAGATTCCTTTGTATTTAACTGGAATGAGCTTACTGTAAATCAAAAGCTTAAAAGTTTTAAAGTTGTAATTGGATCAGCAGGGCTCTGACAGTTTTCTGGTTTTACAGCAGTGTGGATCTAAAAGAATGGCTTTTTTTAAAGAAGAGGCTCACAAGAGACAAGCAGTAAAAAAGATCCAGTCTGGGATATATTTTCAAAGGAATTTCAAATAGACTATCAATCTCTTAATGCTCTTTTTGTATGACGAGTAAACAGGGCTCCAGTTTAAACTTCAGAACGCAACTTACCCTACTTTGCCAACTTGCTCTCAGTGCACCTAAGACCCCATTATTTGACAGATGACTAAGGACTTAGCTGATTGTCTGCAGTGTTTGATATACAATCTTGACAAGCATAATCTATGAAATTAGAAGAATGCCAGCCAAAGCGCGTGACGGAGATTTGCAGAGATGCAGTAAGAGGATTGAATAAAAAATAAATAGTAAGATTTTCACCTATGCGGCCGATGCACCCAGCTGACTGCTATCGACACTGTTATCTTTCAAACATAATTATTACAGCTCAAAGAGAAGTTAGAGGCATGTTGTAACCTCAGTTAATAATTAAGATTCCGTGGAGAGTGGCATGCTGAAATTCAGAGCAAATGCTTATAATCTTGACCCTAAAATCCATTTATCTAAGTTGCGCTGACTTTCATTGGAATTTAGATGCCTAAGTCACTGAGATGCTTTTGAATAACAAACCTGAAAGAGCTACAGATAAAATTCTAGGCATCCTCAATCCAGAAAGCTATACCTTTCTGTTACCAAAATATAAAATGCAATAAAATGTCTGCACTGAATAACAGCATGGGCACATATCGCTGCTGAGAGATTCTAAATGAAGGGTCAGGTCTTGAGACATTACCTCGCCGCAGCCTTTTGAAGCATCCTCTTTAAGGACTGCAGACCTTTGTAGCCTTTAATATCAATAACAATTGTAACGAGAAGTTAGATTTTTCTCTCCTGGATATGCCTGTATACACCAGGTAAATCATACCCCATCTATCAGTTTTTAAAGCATACAAAGGGCACAAGCAAAGGAAGGGCACCTGTCAAGCTGAAAAACAACAAGTGCTATTAGAGAGGATTTTGCAAAGTGGCAACAGCTAAAGTAGCAAGAGAGAAAGTGCAGTATATACACTTAAAATACAAGCAAGAGGATAACCTGGACAAAAGAAGACATTATAGAGGAAATGATATTAGGTAGATCAAGAATCACGTTACATTCCAATTTGTAGGAAACCTAGCTTTGCTACGGGGCAAATACATTAAGTATTTGACAATCCAGTATAGCTTTGAACTTAGCTTGATCTTGCCTTTTACAGGTTGGGGTTTTTTCCTAGTTCATAATTAAACATTTAACAAAAGCCATTATATAAGACGAATATAGGCCAACTAAAACATTTGCGTATCAACCTTTTGTCTACATTGCCTGGATATATACTAAAACCTATAAATAGTTAACTGCCAGAAAATAAGACATCTGTTTTACAGGGGAAAAGTATTATTATGGCTTAAAGTATGTTTTTAAAAGAAAAAAAAAAAGGGTGAGGGGAGAAAGGACACGCATATAATCTAAATGCAGATTATACAATCAGAAAAAAAAAAAGCAGAAAGTAATCTAGAAGGATATGAAAATATTAAATTATGCCTTTGCTCTAACCCTCACCTAATTTTCCCAAATTTTTGGCATATGTTGAGGATAAATGGCTACCTAACAGCACCGCTGCGGTATTGACATAAGTGCTGCCCCACAAAATGATGAAAGTTGCTTGGGTGTATTTTTAACAATCCAGTAATATTCCTCCCAAGAATAGTTGAAACTGATATAGTCTACCTTAACTGCTCCTGCCCTTCCTTAAATGGCTCAGCCACAAATTTAACACATGTGAAGGTATACACACACACACACATATATATTAAATTGAAGCACTTCCGATAGGAATAGCTGTCTATATTCATAACATGGAACTGCAGCAACATAACAATAATTCCATAGTTTATATTACAGATTCAAAATTGGAGATCAAATGCCTGCAGGTTTTCAAACACTGGTTATAGGTTATCATCCCATGTGCATTCATGGAGAAAAATGCAGACAACAAAATTCTCAAAAATAAATTAGGTTTACATTGCCAGTAAGCTGTTCTGTATTTGTAATTCCTTTGAAAAGTCTCATAGTTTCCACATTGTTTAAAAAAAAAAAAAAAAGAAATTCTAGATCTATCAGTTTCATTTTTTTCTTGATTAGTTTTTCACTTAAATTTTCACTGTTGACTCTAATCATATAATATTTCTGAGCTTATGAAAAAGGTTTTTTTCCTTCAGTCACACAAGGGAATATCCAAGTTTCGCCCCAGGTTCACACGTCTCTAATGACTGTTACATTAGTAAAACTGACTATGACATTAAAAGAATTTCTGCAAAAATGCAGAAGCTACGTTTCTATTTTCATGAAAATGCTACAATATAGAAATTTAATACCTCATTTTCCAATCTATGCACTACGTAAACCAGACCCAAGAGAATTTCAGTGTGGAATCCACACAATTGAGATAATAATATTTTGTGTTTGACTTGTTTCGGCACCCAGGACTCTGCAGCACGCTAATGCGTTCACCCAGCTTTTAGTCAGGAGGTTAACACTGGACAGCAGAAATCATGGGCAGATTAGGTGGGGAGTCCTCTGGCTCTGGATAACAGCACGCAGATTTTATGAGTTACAAGAAACACAAAGTTAGGTTCTATATTAAGAGTTTGATTTTTCTCTTTTATTAGCTTATCACTGGTTTTTATTATCTCATTGGAATTTCCTTCTCTTTTCTCTTCCCTAAGTTTATTGAAAGATGGAAAACAGCCAATAGTTCCAGCTCATATAATTTTCATGTTCTAATGGTGCCAAGTAATCAAACATGACTTTCAATTTTCTGTCAATGGTACCTATGTGGTTTGTCACCAAGCAGGCCCAGCGGGCTCTACCTTATCAGATCGGGCAATTTTAGGCAGACTGAGGTAGACTGAGCCTAGGCAAGCCTTTAGACTTAACTGACTCAGACCTTTATAAGATTCAAGCAAGATATTTTCTGTAGGCCATTCCATGAAAAATGTTTTATATATCTAAATTCTTAGAAAGAAAACAGTAATGAAGAATGCGATTGATCATCCATGTAGTCTTGTGACTTACATTCTTCAATTTTATTTCTGCTTCGGTGAGCAAGTGTTATAAGTCACCATCCCCGGGGGTATGTAAAAAATGTGTAGATGGGGTGTTGAGGGACATGGTTTAGTGGTAATTTGGCAGTGCTAGGATAAGGGTTAGACTTGACGATCTTAAAGGTCTCTTCCAACCAAAACTATTCTACGATTCTATAAGCTATTTTGTTTCTTGACATGATAAGGCATAATCCTTCATTAGTCTAAGGAAGGCTCAAACAGACACTTCAATGGCTTACAAATTCAGCTGTGCCAACTGTGACCATGCATGTGCACGCTCGTGGCCTTCTCGGATGAGATGAAACAAGACTTAGTTTGAATTCCAGTGAAAGAGCAGTATGTTACGTTAGGGGTGAGTATGTGCACATGGAGTAACTGCAATACGGCTGTTAAATGTCAAACGTAAGTTGTTAAGCACATGCCAGAAATTTTCTGAGTTAGTATCAAAGCCAAAACTCAAAGCACACTGGTCAAAAGGCTGGATAAATATTGTAGTCCCATTTCTGGAGCAACACATGTATTTGTGACACAATCACAACAGGCACATATAGAAAAAGGAAGTAAGGTGATATAGTCTGGCTCATGAGGCTTCATGCAAAAAAAAAAGCAATTATTATACTCATGTATTATGTTATTGAACTTCACAAACTGTACCTGTTGTTCTAATGCAATAGTAACATTGAAAAAGTATCCAAATACAGGAAGTATCAGCCTTCACTAATATGGGTGCAGTCATTATTGCTAAGATATTTTTTTTCTATTATTATTATGCAAGGTGATCTGAGCTACTTCAATCTTCCTTTCATTAAATATACTGCTTCTTTTTCCAGTCTGAAATATCAATGACTGCAGCTGTTGGTAAATGTTCACTTTATACTAATTGCCAATAGTTGTGTAATAAAAGAATTGCAGGAAACTGATAACCCCTGAAATGACTACTCCTGGGATAAGAATTTGAATAAAGAGGAATATTTCATGATAAACTGTACTGAATCCTTCAACTTGTGGACTTTTTTATTTAAGTACCACCACTTCTTTGCACAATACCTAGAATCACTGGGGATATAGCCTTTGTGGCTTTTTAATTAATTTCTTCATTTATCTTGATGATCTTCTAGATTTACTGAAGCAATCTACAAGAGTGTTATTTTAATAAAATTGCAGCCACCATTTCTCTGCCTAGAGTTCCTTACTGCTAATATTAAATAATCTAGTTAGGATTTACAAGTTTAAAATAAATTGGCCACTATTTGTAACAATGCCAGAATGCTGACACTCATCAACCGCATGCATTTCTTAATCCAAAATTTATCATGTTTGTGATAGTTAGTGAATATTTTATCATACTTATCCTAGAAAACTTGTTATAGGGATTTAGGTTTGTTTAAAAAAAATATTAACTCAATTTGCTTATAGACACAAGCCATAGGACTGAACTTAAATATCTCATTTTATTTTCTAATTATATAGTATTTTATAATCTCTTTGCATTATGAATTTATTTAATTAGATTGCTTTTGACGATTTCTTTATTTCCCTGCAATGAAAGCTGTAGGTCTTCCACACTAATACAAATTTCTCCACATTATCCCCTCGGAAAGGGTTGCTCCATTTCCTATCTGTTGAAGCTCTGGCCAACGGAACCCAGCAGTACAGTGCTCCAGCTGCAGTTCCAGTCCAGATCAACCTCTCACTCAGCAAGGAGTCTGGTTCTTCAGAGCCAGTGCAGCTGATGAAGCTCATAAAAGCCCTCCACTTAAAAATATTATAAGTTGGCTTTGTAAAACTTGGATATCTGCACCCACAGATTTACCAGGAAGGCTGAGGAGCTGGTAGCCTACTCGATTAGCACGGTACCCTCTCACAGCCCCACCGCTGCACCACTCCTTTCTCCCTTCCCTTACTATTGATATTACAGTCCCATAAATCTCACCCTTTAGAGAGGAGGAGGGCAAGGGGTGCTTTATGAAGTCCTTAGAAGAGTCTGTTTCCTCCTGTGCCTTGAAACATCAGGCAACTTCCAGCTCCAGCTGATCATATTCTTCCCTTCCTTTCCGAACACTGGATTCTGCCCTTCCTGCCAGGGCACGGTAGCACTTCATTACCCAGGCAAAGATTTTTCTACCAAATTCAGAGACCCAATCGTGTCTATTAGTGCTGCAAATCTCCACACAGCTTGGACAATCTTTCCTAGAGACATAACTTTAATACGATTTTAATGAGACTATGGGACTATAGTTCAAATACATTTTTGTTTCTCATTTAGATACCTTGCCTCTTAACACTTCATCACTATTCATTAAGTTTAAACTGCATTTTTAACCTCTATTCAAAAAAACCCGCACTTTAAGGTGAGGTAGTTTCTTGAAAGCCCTCAGGCAAGAACTGCATGTCTCTTAAACTGCAGTTGTCTTTTTGGCAAGCAAATCTTCTCAAAAAGGTAAGAATATCAAAGAAATCTTGACCATGAAAAAGCAAAGTTTAACTTCCTTTTTTCTTTTTTTTAAGAGTAAGGTTTATTTTTCTAACAGTTATTTTTTTTCCATTACAGTTAGCAATGTTATGAAAGGCACGGTCCCACAGAAATTTACTCAAAAGGTCCATAAATTTCAATCTTTCATGGATGGGTTAATCAGTTCAGAGCCCTAGAGAGAAGTCAGATACTTTAGGCCACATTTATGGCCTAAGGAAAAAATTGGTGTTGACCCTAGACTCTATGGGGAATAACTAGGCAACTCGAATCAGTTTCTTGTTTATTTACCGTGCTCTTCCTTGTGATGAGCGCACTGTATCCAGCTAGAGCTGAGGAAGGCATCAAAACACGCACTCTGTTTGCTCAAGACAGAGCAAATAAGGACAATCTAGCCAAGGGAAACACCTTTACCTTCCTTTCTGAAGCCCCTCTTTCTCCAGCAGGCAGGACCTGAGCAAAGGTCAAAATTGTCACTGAATAGGGTTTGGGGCCTGATTACAATGCTGATTTGTCATTGATTTCAACGATGGTGGGATTAAGCACTCCCCTCTATATTTACCACTGAAGAGCCGACCTTTTTTAAATTCAATTTTACACGAATGCTCGGAAAGGTTGTGGATCAGTTGTCTAAAGCTTTACACAGATTTATGTTCCAGAGGCGACTCTGCTCTTTGAGACTGCCTTGGGCTTTATCCCTTCCTGTCCCACAGCTCCAGCAAGGCATGACCCTGACAGTCTGCAACTGTCACCTGGTCGGTAAAACCCATATACAGATAAAGCATAGAAAACGAGGTGTTAAGTGGAAAATAAAGATTACAAAATCTAATAAGTGTCATTAAATATAGTTACAAGAATTCACTGGTGACTAGTACAAACTCTGGCTTTATTACTCAAAGGCATTTACATTTCAGGAGGAGGCTGAGATCTAGAAGAGATCTAGAAGCACTATGAGTAGTGTCCAACCTTAGCCATAGACCTTCCACTCAAACAGAATAAGGATTGGGGTTCAAGAATCACCACTGCATTCTTAGTGGCATGTTCAAACTGTTCAGCACTCATGTGTTGGCTTTTGTGAGAACTCACTGTTTCTTTGCATTTAAAAGGGAATTTAAGTAGTGGTGGCTCACACAAGATGAGCTATCTATGGATCTTGGTCTTGATTTTTCTGTTCTTCCTTTACTCTTGGCTACTGTCTTGCTATCTGTCTTGGCAGAGAAAAGAGGCAAATCCTCTGAATCGAGGACAGTCATTATGGCCATATCCCATTCTCATGTATATAACTGCAATATCTAATGTAAAGGAGTCATAGATATTAATGTGATGCAAATAAAAACTATAAAAACAACCTTGGGCATGCCTATGAAGAAAAATGAAAAGGAAACATACATTTCAGAAGAAAATTTAAAGTTAATAACTTTTCCTATATGTTTATGCATAATCAAATGCCACATACTTATAGCAAACACTGTTACACATTGTACAGTGCTCAATATTTAGCGCTTCTGAATTGTTTTTTTCTTCAAAGTATACATAACAATATAAATCTTAAGGAAACAATGAAAAGTAAATAGGAGTTGGCTGAAAATAATTCATCCCAAGTTATTCTCTGACACAAATAAGTCTCCATGTTATGCTTAAGCAGCCTGTAATTTCAGCATTCCATAAGATTGCTTTTGTGCTGTGCTTTTTGTCTTTTCACACTTCTCTGGGCATTCATGGATTTATATTTTGATGGTATTGGAAGAAGAAACCTTTTTCCTTTCAAATGAAAGTAGGCTGCTCTGTGAAAAAAAGACTGCAACTCATAACTCTTCTCTGATTTGCTAACTTTAGATTTGCTCTCTCAAATGGTAATGATTATTAAAAATGAGAATATCATTACTGTAAAGCTAAAATAAATGGGTTGGGTAGGTGAACTGATTGGGATAGAGGATATAAACGTTCTCTGCAAGACTTAGCTGATAATGGCAACCAGCATCATCTACCATCACTGCAGCACTCCTCCTGTACACTCGGGTCCTTGACCCATCACATCCTACCTAAACCTTTTTGGCAAGGTAAGAGTTTCGACCAGGAGAACCGGTATCTTGCAACTTGAACCTGGGACAACTTTAGTCTCAAGTTTTTATTCCAAGGTGTCATAGAGAGCATGGCATTAGCAGCACATATGGAGCAAAGTATTAGAGTATCACAGCACCGTATCATCTTTTTTCCTGCCCTTTCTTCTCCAAAAGTGGAGAAAAAACCAATAAATGCTCACATATAAGAAAGGCTTTGACTTGTGTCTTGGCCAGAAACACCAAATATTGCAAGACGCATGAGATGATTATCAGGTGCAAAATTCAGTTCAATATCCAGATGACTTTTTCCTTTCAAAGTTCAAATACACCCCAGCAACCTTAAACCTTTAATGGTCCACTAACTCCTTGAATGGAGGGTAAAGCTTTGCAGAAAAAATAAAAAGTACCATATTATTCAGGAGATACGGAAACTGTTTACAGTTTATCTTCTGTTGCTTGTGTAGGAGAAAGTTTTTTAAAGAAGCACAACATCTTTATCTCTATGTTTACATATGTATCTCATCATTAACCTATAAATCAAGCCCCGTGGTCTAATTCAGCTGGAAATGCTAATTACGCAGTTCAGCCAACCGTCTATGTGCTTTCCCAATCAGTAAGTAGAAGCTACTTTGTGATTTCTACTGTACACAGCCAGCAAACTTGAAGTCCATTCTGGTGTTATAGTGATGACTCTAGCAGTGTTCTCTGCACTTAAAAGAAAAAAACAAATATTTGAGCCAACTGCTTAAGACAAATGCTAATTTTTAAGGATATCTGAAGCCTGACCTGCCCAGGGATTTAGCAGAAACGGGGCCATCCCATGTTCAACGGCTTGAGAACCAGATTCAGAAGAGCAGATGTGCAAAATGAGAAGTTCGTAGGGCCAGTCCCTGGCCCCACACCCACGCGAACCACCTAAACTCCACAAACACACCTGATTGCCAGCCAGCCAGATCCATTATGCCATTGTATTTTAGACTACACAACACACAGTCTCCCCTCGTGTTAGTTTGTGTTACTAACGTGGCCACACTAGTAACATCAGTAGCTTGGGGATGCAGGTCACTTTGCATACCTTACATGGTTTGTCTTCCAGTAAAAAAACATGCAGCTACTTCCCTCATGTGCGTAGGCTGAAGTAGCAGGAAACAAAGATGACTAGAGAGACAAAAAAAGATGGATACAACTTCCTAAAGACATACAGTTCTCCACCAAAAATGTTTACAGGTCGAGCATGATGGCAAACAGTACATAAAATTACTAATAGGAGTAAGCAGGAAAAGCTGGAGGAGCAAGTCTTAAGGTGAAATTGGACAGCTAAATGACTGGGATCACACAGCATGCCTTCGAAGGCACCTGGATTCCAGTACAGTGCTTTCAGGTTTAGTTTCCCTTTGTCCTCGTGTGAGATTTCTGGTTCCGGTACAACAGAAATAACAGAAGATCACGAATAAAGAAATAGTGTCTTGAAAAATACTGAATAAACTCATCAAAGGAGAGAAGGTAAAGGAAAGAAAAAGAAAACAAGTAAAAACTGCAAGTACTGGGTAGTTAATTAGAAACTAGGGTGGAACTTTCTGAAACAGATCATGACATTTTTCAGAACAGATATTGTATTAAAAACCTAAACATACACAAATGACCGTGAATTTTTCAACAGGAAAAATACCTGGAAAGTTATAACTAATTAACTAACTAAAATAAATAAATAAATAAAGCATTTTCAAAGACAGCAACAAACACTTGAAAACTGAAACTTGAAAGAGAGTATCTGCTCTTTGGTTTCACTGAATTTTTTAAGAAAAATTATTTGACTTTTCATTGCATCATAATTGCAATTTTTTCAATATCTCAAATATGTTTTGTTTTTTCTCTTATCCTTCGCTACCTGAAACCCCAACTAGACTCAGCTACTGTTAACTGAATCCCTGTGATAAACTCATATTCTCGTTTTAGTTCACATTTTTGTTTGATTTTGGAGGAAGGAAGATTCCTTCCTTGATGCTAAACCTGAAGATGCAAACTACAGCCAAAAAAATATTATTCCTTTTTCCTCTTCAGTTTTAAGCCCCATTGATTACTTTCAGATACTTTTGATTTTCAGAAAATTGGTATTTCATTATGTGGCCATTTCCAACACAAGGTCACATCTTGTCAGGTATTTTATCAAAACCAGAGTTCTTCAACATAAAAGTGAATTTATTTTGTGTTGAATCAATTTTAATTCAATGTTTATATTGATCACTATATTTTTAGAATCAGAGGCTACCTCTAACCTATCAGAGGTTAAATTAAACAAATGTGCATTTCTTTGTTCGGACTAACAATGTAACATAACAAGTGAAAGGAACAGCCTATATGACAACCTAAGCAGTTGTTTCTTTATTTAAAAGTAGAGATAGAATGCCATCTACTTGTTAGTTTCCTACATTGCTGGCTGAGGAAAAAAGAGCTAACACCCTTGGATTACTGCAGTCTTTAAGTATTGCTTTGGCTAATCATCTCTGTCCAGAGTTACATGAAATAAAGAGAAGCCATCAAATTAGCATGCACCTGGTACATTCAATGCATCAATTATACAACACAGCAGAGCTCTCTCCCTTTCCAAGGTACTGACTCCCAAATGCCAAACTCCGGAAATCATTCCAGGCTACGAAGTAAGAGAGACCCTCTGATGCTTGTTACTTGTTTAGAATCCAGATCCTGGCCAAGAATTTGCATTATTGAAGGTATGGAATTAATCAGACTGAAGTACAGTGACAGTCTTTGCTCCGCACGGCTCACCGGTCTCTGGAGATGATTTTTGCAAGACCAACTTTGTCCCTGAAGTTTCGGAACGGGTGTTACCAGCTGGACGGAGCAGCAAAGAGCTGCTATTCAAGAACAGGACAGACAAAACACACATTTATTCCTGCTGTTACAGGGCTTTCATCACAGAATCGAAAATCGCAATGTCTACCAGAAAAGTCTGCAGAGAGCACCTGCTAACCCATAAGCAGAAAGGATGACAGACATTTCTGAGCTTTGCTTGCTAAAGCCGCTATCAGTTCTCTACCAACTCTCGTTGCACCTCAGCATGCTCTTCGCTTGCAAGTTTTTTTGACTAACAGAAAAACTCACTAACAGAGTATGTGGCACTTCAACAGAGAAGTCTTGTTTCCTGAAACTAGAATACTCTGCCGTACCTAATATATTTTTTTAAAAAAAATTAAATTATTAAGGGTTTTTTCCCTTCCCCCTGGCAAAGTAGCTGTCTGGGTGGCTAAAAGTCTTGGAAATAAGATCTGTAACTACTGTGTATTCAGCTAAGTTGTCACTAGCTTTTCAACACTGCTCTGTCCAAGCATTAGCTCTTTTCCAAATATTTTTTTGGAAGCTCCGTAACCTTTTAGAAACCTTAACCATACACAAGGAGCTAAACAAGCAAGTCTCCAGTAAGAATTTCCCTGTTTTACAAAAATGGAGAAAGTGACTCTAAACCAGAGAATCATAAACATTATTATCAATCTGACTGTATTTGCTTTCTGGTTTTCGATCCTACAAGGGATGAAGGCTGCCGCAGTCACTCTGAAGCCGAAAGGGCTAGAAGTGTACTTCAGTATAAAATAAGAATGTTTAATGCCTCTATTTATGGGGCTCTACAGACTGATACTTTGAGAATATAGCCAACTATCACACAGAATATGGTTAAAAAGTTAGTAATAATAGTTTTGTTGCTTAAATGCTGCATAAAGGTTTTCTGAGGTTTAAAAATTTTGAGATATCTGATGAAATACACCAAGTATTTTTTTCCCCCTTCTCCATCTTATTTTTGGGTTGGATATACATCCAAAGCCGATAGAATATAACAGTAAATTACAGAATATTCATTATTTAGCTTGGGCCTACTTAAAGAAGCCACTCAATTTTTATTCCATTAAAGTTATCATGGGACTGATTGGGATCACGATTACATGGACACCAATGCTTGCTACAAAACAGGAACCATTCTAACTCCAGATATGAAAACACAGAACTCTTAAGGATGTTAGGCTTTGCTGCAACATGTGCTCCCTCTCCTGCCTACTCTGAGTACCTTAGAACATTCTGAAGTTAATTTTTCAGTTTATATAACTGAGTAAAATTTCATAATATATATGACAGCTTCCCTCCGTTCTTTACATTCTAGATGGCTCTGACAACCTTCTCCAGAGCTCCTGGTCATGCTGAGCGGTGTTACTCAAAATTTCCATGGCCAGGTTTCCCGGTGTTTACATTTACACTGACTGGAAAAGAATTGCAGAAGCACACATATGCATGCACAATAATAATAAAAAAAAATACTATTTTCACTTTAATAAATTACAGAAAAGATGTACCAATATGCTGTGCATGTTTTGCCAGGGGAGCACTATGAATTTCATAGACCTGTTTATTGTAGATAATCTATTCTCAATGTATTTATCATGTTTTCCATAATCTTAAAAGCACACAACCTTTATATGCAAAGGAAGTGGACAGGACTAGGTGCCCAGCCTTAGAGAAAGGAGACATCATGCAGCAGGAGAGATAAAAATCCTTCCAAGCAGCTGAGCTAGACTTAGTTGCTCACATAATACATTGAGAGTCTTTTTGTGCCTTTGGCTAAGTTCTTCCACTCCCTCCTTATCTTAACCATTCTCAAGAACGAAACCTCTTCCTGAAATATTGTGAGACCAACCAGCACAAATCAAATTCAGGAGCAATGGTGGAAGCCTTCAAATAAATATATGAAGGTGGGGAAGGATGAGAATTAACACTGCATGAGTTATTGCTGCATAATTCCCTACTGAGCTAAGTTAATAAAGTGGCAACCTGATTAAAATACACCTCTGGAGCTCCGTCTTTCTTCCAGCCCACCTGGGACAAGTAATGGGAATACTTCTGAATCCATCAGACATTCAAACCTCTAGGCAAAACCATTCCAGTTTGCCACACTATGAAGCACAATGCAAATCCTGATAGAAGGAGACCTCAAAGGCACTTCTACTCTTACTGGGTCACAGTATCAGTGAGTTATTTTTATGTAGGAAGCGTATGCGAGTGCATTTAAGCAAGTAAATCTCTGTGCATTTTGTGCATGCAAAATGGAAGCATCTTTAATTTCTGCAGTTCCACCTAACTAGGTTAGGTCAGGTCAGTACAAGCAATTAATACAAATGAACAAGAAGTTCATAAAAGCAATTTAATTTGAATTAACAATTCGTCTACTCCCAGACTTGGCTACAGTGAAGAGGCTGCTACTTTTATCTATTAATATTTTTATTTATGTAACATCCACATTATAGAAGGTGTATGTATGCAAGTATACTTCTATATAGACAATTTCAGAATCAATGCCACAAGGAATTTACAATGCAAATACACACAAAAACGTGTAAGGAAAACCTGTATCTTGTCTTCTTTTTCCAGAAGAAGCCCTGAAGCCCTCAGTTTGGAACTAGTACTTTTCTAGGCAATCTAACATGTATTTCATATATAAATATTGTGCAATATATAAATAATACATATTGTTATATATTATATTCTACCTATATGGGGTATATCTATATCTCATATGTTCTCATATATTATATTGCACTTTATGGTTTTTATATATTGTATTTTATACATTATATTCTCTATGTATGCTATACCTATGAATCATATAAAATGATAAATGTAATATTTATCTAAGCTCTTAACTTAGCCAATAGCCTTAACTTAGCCTTAGCCAGCCTTCATGAGATACCCTTTTTGGAGCTATAGTGCAGAAATGGAATGAATGACATAAAATGTAGTGGAAATTTCAGAAATCTGAACTTGCCCAGCTCTGTTCAAACTGATGCGGGACAAGATGGCAGCCAGTAGGTTAGGAAGTACTCCTTCACTAAGAGCTAGCATCTTCTATCTGCTGAGCTTTTACAACAGAACTCCAAAGCCAGAAATGAAGATCTTAGCCCATGGTTACAATTGCTATGGAAACTGGTCTCTTAATATCTTTGCATTTGGCACATCTGTCTTACTTTTTCTGCAATTTTTGAAGAAGCAACCTGCTGGCATTTAAAACCAAATGAGAGAAATCATAGAATTATAAGAACAGTTTGGGTTGGAAGGGACCTTTAAAGGCCATCTAGGCCAACCTCCCTGCAAGGAGCAGGGACATCTTCATCTAGATCAGGCTGCTCGAATAACAGAACAGAGAAAGGCAGGGTGATTGAGACAAAATTTGAAATGGGAAAATTCCATGAATGTTTGCTGAACATAAATGAAAACGCTTTTTACTAGGCAAGTTCCGTGAAGGACATGGTTTGGGTCAGACCATCCCTGTGACTAGGAACGTACACAAGAAGAGAGCGACAGGGGCAGGCGGCCAAGGGTTTAGCTTTCTGGCATGTTTTGTTTCTTTTTAGGTTGCTACAACAGAGACTGAGGCAATCAGTGAAATCAGGCAGGAATGTCTGAAACAGAAAACAGTCCTTCGTACCAATTTACAACAGCAGGCACTGCTCAAACTGTATCTGCCTCAAAAAAAAAAAGTAGTAACAATGCTCAGCAGTTATTACTGCACTACAATTTTGAAGTACTTTGCAAACATTAATTAATTAGCCTCACAATTCTTCTTTCAGGCAGGTAATTAGGTTGATTTTATTAAAAAAACCCCTGTAACATGGAGAGGTTAAGTGACTCACTGCGAAGTAGTGAAGGTGCCGGGATTCAGCCCTGGTTCACTTTTTCGTGCTCAAACAAATATTTCCCTGCTGTCATCTTCACAAGGTCCCTCTTTGGGCTCACCTTCTTTTTTTCATTGAGCTCGTCCTAGCTAGCAGATACCTGACAATTTAAAAAACACATAAAAGACTAAATCCCGCACTAAAAGTAACAACGTAACTTCACCCAGTTACCGAGATGAACAAAACTGGATCGATGAATTTACAGGTACCAGCCACAACATATTTCAGCCTTGGTTTAAGTCCTACCACTGGAGTATTAATCAGCGGTGGCTAAAGCCAAAACCTAGAGCAGCTAATACTGGTATTAACTACTCTAACACCACATCAGGAGACATGGACACCTATGGAAGTCTGTTATGTTAGTCTGTAGGGTCTGGCTGAAGCTTGCTGAAACTAAGGTATTTTCTGTAACATTTGGGGATGAAAAGTAGCTATCTTCTGATAAGATTCCATTTTGCTGGAAAATTTACAACCAGAATCTTTAGGCAAACCTTTATAACATTATCACCTGAGTTAACTCAATGTTTCTGCACGCTGTATAAACTTGCAAAGATTTTCTTCGGTTTAGATGAGCATCCATAAATCCCAAATTTCTTTCCAAAGGATTTCAAGTCTCAGTTGCAGTTTAGACAAGATGTTCCCTTTGCATTGCAGCCAGGAAAGACTTTGCATTCTCCTCATTTATTGCTTTTACATAGAAAATACGATATCCTGTCTTTAGTGATCACATTCAGACATAATTTTGGGGAAAAAGATGGAACTCTTTCGAGCAGAAATGGTGCAGCTGTCCCTTTCCAGGCCAGAAAGCCAGGTTTAGCATGAATCTTCTACTGGGCAGCAGTTAGGATTGCTTTGGTAGGAGACACAGAAACCTCGTCTCTCAACTGCTACAGTTTCCTGTACTGTGTTGAAGGATAAATGGAGACTGTTTTCACTTATGAGCTCAAGCAATTATCCTCCCAGAAAGAGGGTTTAATTTGCACCATAATTTTTATTACCTCCAGTACACAGAGTGTTCAGATGGGTCACCTACTAGACTCTGGATTGATGTCACCTGATGTAGCTAGACACAAACAAACCACACGATATAACAGTAAGCACAAACTGCACTTTAATTGGAGGAATTACTATTTATTTTTAGACTGTGTTCTGCAGCTGTATGACTCTGAGGCATCGATTGAGATGGGAAACATAGCTGATTTATGTGGTCACTTTTTAATATGGGCTGAGATTAGCCTTCATTACCAACACGACATTGCAGCAGTTCCCCAAGCTGCTCAGGCCAGTGGAACAGAGGCCAGCCTTCAGGATCATATCCAGTACCCACCAATACAATTCTGCTATAAAACAAAACAGGCGGGGTTGGGCAGGATGGGGTCAAAAGTACACTATTTTTCAGTTTGGTTTGTTATGTGTTTTCACTATTTGAAATCAGGAGTCAAAACGTCCACTTAGAAGTCATCATTTAGAAATCAAGCCATATTATTTCATTACCTTGATTATTACCCCTCTTCTATCTCCCTCCACGTAAAAACTATCTACCCCCATCTACCTTCCACAAGAGGAAAATTACTTTTGCCCCTCACGCATATACCTCCCACTACCACTTCCAGTCTTTTTGAGACAAGCTAAACCTTACCATAAGTCCCTTTGACAATATCTGTCAGTCTGGAACCTCCCATCTTCTGTTAAGTTCTCCATATTCTGCAGAGACAAGCAAGCTACTTCTTCACCCTCCTCATTTGGGAGCAGACTCACTGCAGGCTCTGGCACCCTGCTCCCGGATGACATTCTCTTCCCTTTATTTTTGTGCCAAAAGACAGGACAGAATTCACTGTGGTACTGCAGGGAAAAAATATGGTAACAAATGTGTTAGGAAATCCATTCAATAAGTTGTCATGTTTCAGTAACACTTGTCTTCCTGAGGGCTTACAGAATTGCCCATTCCACTGGCACTTAAATGTCGTGTTACCCATCATAATATCCTTGTTATCGTCCTCCAAGTGCTTCCTTTTCTTCATCTCAGTGGTTCTCAGGCAAGTAGGGTTTATATATGACCCCTGCATTACAGTTTTAACTCTTCCTCAAACAGAGCATTAACTTGCCTGATCACAATGAAAATTTCTTTACCCATTTTCCTCCTGGATTGCAACAACTGTGTCTACACAATTCTGTCTATGAATGCAATTCTCTCAAGGGCAAATTCCCATTCCCATGCATACTGCCTCAGCCTCGCAACAGTCTGGGGTGTCCTTAACTCATCCTGTCAAAATTCAGGGGCAAAACCAACTGCACACTTGTGTTGCTCTCACATAGTCCACATCCCAGCTTGAAGCTTGCCAACAAATTACCTACATACTATTAAGTGTCCCTCCACATGCCTCTGTATCTCTCTGAAAACTCGTTAACAGAAGACATGCATCCATTTATATAAATATAATAATACATCGCCCCTCCAGGCACAGAGGCAATAAGCAGCCCTTTGCTAGGAGGGAAATATGGATCTGGGAAAAGAGTTGTGCACTTGTCTCCAAGTGCAGAGAATCCACAGGCACGAGGTTTTGAAAAGAACTTTCTTTTACAGAATTCAGTGACTGGATGAGCCAGCTGGGGAATGCCTGAACTGAAAAGATTTGCCCAGTAAACATTAAAAAAACAAACAAAAAACCCCTCTGAACTAACCCTGCAATCAAGCCAAAGATGGAAACAATTATTCGATAGGGATGAAGAGTTTGAGGCTGTAGCAAAGATAGAAAAGAGTTCTCTGCAACAATTTAATAAACCTAACATTATTCCTGGTATTTAATATCCTAACATCTTTTTGGGGAATATAAATTATTCAATGTTCAAGCGCCTTGTAATTTGATTTAAATGATGAATGGAAAAAATACTTTAATTGTAAAATATATTTTGTATGCATCACACAGAAACTTCAACCAACTTACTGAAACAGGGTCTCGGGAGAACTACACGGCTCAGAAGATTGCTAATGGGATGTGGCATCCTTCATCATTAAGATCATGAGTTGAATCCAGAACATGTTGGAAGCAACTGGAAATGGTTTCTCAATACGGCTAGGAATTCAAAACAGAGTTGTGAGTTCCCTTCATCATATCCTCCCCCTTTTTGTTCAGAAACATCTGTAACTCCTGGTGCAGGAGCATGGAAAATTTTCAGCCCTTTCTGGGTCCTTTTTTCAAGGTGTACCACACTACTGGACTCCGGCTTCAGCCTTGGCCATGCTGCTAATCTCACACCCGTCTTCCACGTGCGCGCCCTATTATGCGAGACGGGCCACTTGTGGCCATGACGGAGCCATCGGAGGTGGCGGCCGGCACGGGGCTGGTCACGGCCTCCTCCCACTGCCCCACAGGGCCCCAGGCTTTTTGAGGAAAACCCATATACTACATTTGCATTTATCAAAGGAAATCCTGACAGGTCCTGGACGATGGCGTCACTTGCTTTAACAATCCAGGACTAGAAAGTCTACTTTTGGCTATGATCTTTCCTTTTACACACCACACTAAATATTTTCTACACAAAACTGTATGCAGACAATTTTTTCTCCTGCTTTTCTTGGTAAAATACATACCTGCCAGATCAAGAAGGTCTTTTATAGTTTCTATTTAAAATACCTGAGTTATTTTAAGGTAATCTGTTAAAATTTAATTTAACTAATGCCTCAATGACTAAAAAGCAAGAGCCCTTTCTCCTTACAAAAGCAGAGAACAAGAAACAGGCAGTCAAAATTATAACATTAAACTGTATCACAGTAAACTTTGTTTACATGCAACAAACTATTTTCCTAGAAGGAATTATTTTCCTTCTTGTGAATTATTGGTTTGGGTGCACTGACTGCTCAGCCGACAGCCAGGAGACTTCATGGCGTCCCCTCGTCTTGTCCCCAATCTGAACTGTGCAACTTTGAGAAAATGAAGTTTACATTTGTAGCTTTGCCTGCTGCATGTAATTCCCTTGAAGCAGAAATTATCTATAACTACCTCTGAAGTCCTTGGTTGTCGTGGCTTGGGCTGGGCTGGCCACTAAAACGAATGACAGACGCTCTTTTTAATAACGAATCTTCAATTTCTGTTGGACTTTGGTGCACTATTTTAATATAAATAACAGTGGGGGTGCAGGGGTTGTTCTTTTTTTACAGTATCTGTAATTGCTGTTTATTAGTTTTACCTGTTTTATGTCTCCATTCCCTTTTAATCTCTACTCTGAAAATCTGTAAAAATCATCACAAAAGCAAACCTCAATATAAAAATGCGTGGATAAAATCGTGTCCTTGAGATAAATGCAAAACACAAAAAAAGGGGCATGGCAGGGGCAGTGGCTTACATTAGATTAATTGATAAAGCCATTAAAAAACAAAAAAAAAAGTACTGGATCTCAGACATATGGATGAGCCAGTTGAGCAAACAAAAGTTGTAATTTACCTAGAAAGCTTACCCCCTTTTGCATCCGAGACCATCACTGTGGTACTGATGGCACTCTCTGCTCCTAACGCTCAGCAGTTGACCTACCTGTGTGGTACACATCGATGGAAACGTCTCAAAAACTGAACATTCCCATGTATATAAATGAAGGAATTGCATACTGTATGGGGCCTTACACAGACATCTTTTAATATCTATAAAACTCTCTGGCTTCCTTATTACGATGCTCTTTAGGAATGCAGAAACAAATGGCCGTTCATGGGAAGACACACGGCTTGCCTGAGGCGAACCGTGATGAAATGACTAAAATCAAAGACTTTTAGTTAAATAATGACTAAAATAGATGAGAAAGAGAGACGGAGTAGTTTAAAGCTAAGATTTTAAAGAATTAGAAATATCATTGTTATAAAATACACTGAGACAAGCCTAGCAGAGCTCCTCCACTGAAAGTTCAACTGACATCTCCTGCAGGTTTTGCAGCTTTCAAAATAGCAATATCTAAGAGCACCACAGGCTCACAAAGTGACTTAGACCGCGCCATCTCTCAAACTCTGCACCTGACTACTAGCAAGGGGACATTTAAACATCCAGCATCACTTCAAAAAGGCTGCACCAGAATTTAGATAGAAACCATCAGTTCTTTTGGATGATAAACACCATCCATGTATTTGTTTCCTGTAAAGAAATATGAGTTTTTCTTCACAGGACGTGTAACGAAGATAAAAAAAGATGTAGAACACTCCCTGGTAAGAGTAACCTAAGAAGATGTATTTCTGTTAAACTCCACAGGGATCTAATAATGAATAGAAGAAACAGAGATGAAGAAACACAATTTTCAGAGAAAGATACTGGAAGACTTACAAATACCATTAAAGCAATTTCATGTAAAATCTCTATTAAATTTTTTTAACTTATTTCAGAATAATTTTGTAATTTGGAATATTAAAAAAAAAAGTAGCCAAACTTACTACCATGATTGCTTTGATGATAGGTGTGCTGACAAAGTTTTTAATAAGAAGAAAAGGCAACCTCTTTTTTCTTGATGACTGCACCACAAAATCATTCTAAAACACACTTTGACATTTTAAATTTCCAGCGAGGAGTACACATTTGAAAAATTACTACCATGGGCACAGCAGACCTTGTTTTCATACAGGTAACATATCCAGAATCAAACAAATCTATTGTTTGTGTTTCTGCAGATCTGTAAGTCCATAAGTTTCTTGCAGTTTTCCTTTCAGTTAGAATTTCAAAGAAATACCCAGACAATATACAGTACAGGGGCAGAACCTGTACAACTTTACTACTACACTATACTGCTACACTATCAGCAGCAGATTTATTCTAAATTGGCAAATATAATTTCAGAGATATTGTGGCTTTTCATTGTAACTTGTTTTCAACTTCAAAGAAAAAAAACCCATAGAGCTTGTGCACTGGAAACCTTTTAGTAGTGACTTTTATTTATATATATCGGGTAGAGAGAAAAGATAAGAAACTAGATGAAACAATAATAAGTGAACAGGAATAATGTGAACGTAGTAAGACTGAGCCAGAACAAATGTTTTTAATGATCTGCAAACTGCTTAAAGAGAACGGAGATTAATTTTACTGCACAGGCTTGTGTAAGGCAGGAGGGCTGTGGGGTGGATGCTGGGCTTTAGAGGACACGTGAGTTGTGGAAAAGTTCCTAATGCTTCAAACCTGATCCCTTTGTGCTGCCTTGCACCTGCAGCCTGCAAAAGCACTACACGTTTGCCTTCCTCCGTTTCGTTAACTTGGCTGTAGCAGTTTCCAAATGATTAATATCACCTTTGTACAGCTACAAATAAATACATAAGTTGCAATGAACTGAGGACTGAGAATCCTGAAATGTAATTAGCTACTTGCATGCTTTTTACCAGCAAATATTAAACTACACAGCAAACAGAAATAAAGGACAAAACAGAACCATGCAACATCATTACTCAATAAAAACGATGCGTTTATAACCCCATTACTCACATTTTATAGTTGTGGAAGCTGAAACAAAGAGAAGTGGCTGCGCAAGGACACACTGGAAGACATCTCATTCCTTACAGTAGTGTTCTGCTCACCGCTTTATGAATTGCCTTTTTTCCTTTTCATTCTCTCTCTGTTTTTGTTGTTAAACGTAAATAGATCACCATAGTATACCTATGAAAATGCCTTGTGTGACACACAGGTAAGTATGGACTCTCCTGAGCTTCATTTGCAACAACAGAGTTTGTTGATTTCAATAAACCGTGTGTGGAAATAATATCAATGTTAACCAAAATATATAGAAATATTTAGGGTAACGTTCTGGTCTCTCTGAACTCAGTGATAACGTTTCCATTGTGAAAAAATTTCACTCACAATGTTGGATTTGAATATTTCCACCTTGAAAATTGTCTCATTTCAAAGCAAACTGCTGCTTTCAAATCCTTCCCTTCACCCTAGTGAAGGATTCAGTTCTGAATGAAGCAAAGTGGAAAAGGCACTAACGACGCATCTTTTCAGCCAGGTCTTCATGCAGACACGTTTGTCAATGATTCTTTTCTTTTTCAGTACACCTCCAGAACGTCAAGCGATGTCACTAGAGAGAGAAAGGCTAAAGGAGATCACTAAATCACAATTTAAAAAAATAATCTTCTCCTACAGAAGAAAGTTTGGGGACATTTTTTGCTCACTCCAGAGCTTCCTCATAATTGCTATTGTTCCACAAGTAGTGCCAGACTATTTTAGGGAGAAACGCTCCCAATTTTTCTGACCAAAGTTGGTTACATGACGTCCCTTTCAAAGCTGTAGGATTTATATGGTGTAAAATGCACATGGCTGTGACTGTTTACCTTTCCTCTGTTTTACAAACATGCGTGCCACTGTGCCTGAATGCAATTTTAATCAGCATTAACATGAGGCATTCCTGGATTTGCCCAGACTCTGACTGTCCTGCAATGCCGTGTACATCTCCCACAGACTCCTGAATGATCTGAGGGAGAGTAGGAAAGACGACTGTTAAACTTTATCTTAATCCTGCTGTGAGAGAAACTTAGCAAGTAAAATGACTAAAACTATCTAAAAGACAATGAACTATGCTCAAAATACATATATTTTAAACAAAGAGAATATCTGGGTCTTCTCTGAGATTAACTGAAGTAGAACTCCAATGAAGTCCATGGTACGTGACTGGATATTTTTTTGTTGTCAGAAATCTGTCAGGTCTTTAATTCTCTCCAGTTCAGTATTATAGTGAGAATAAGATACAGATTTGGCTTTTTTGTGAGACCAATTGTTATTCCTAAAAATGCAAAGAGTTACTCCCCATATGCGGTATTTTTAATGAGAATCAGGCCAAGAATAAGGTCAACAAAAACATCAGAGGCAGCGAATGCTGAAGCTCATATCTTCTAAAACTCTGAAAATCCGTAAATAACATGTTGTTTCTTTTATAAATCAGATTAAGAAGATGACATTGCCGCAGTGAGGAAATCATGTCACCTCTGGTGACAGAATATCATCACAATAAACCGAAGCCTCAGATTTGGCGCTGCCATGAGATGCTTACCGTGAGAAATGTCTGAGAAGCCTTTCACTAGGGCTGTAGAAAGCACAGTCCCAACCACTAACATCAGCAACACAGCAAAAGATACTATTCACACTGCTTTTCTGACAACCAGACCACCCCAGTACGGCAATTGTTGTTTTATTGTAAAAAGATAGCAAGCTTGTACCACCAAAAATGCCATCAGCCCTCACAGGTATTATTCTGACTTGGTCAACAACCCCTGAGCAAAGAGGGTCAATTAAGCAGTGTTTGATGACACTGGCAAATGCTTAGAGTCCCACTTTGTGATATAATTTGTGGGACTGACAAGGCAACATCTGCGGAAACAGCAAACCAGGGCCAAGTTCCAGGCAAAGGTTAAGAGCAGAAGGAGTCGCTTTTAGAGTGAAGAACTGCAAAACGTCTAAAGGAATATCGCAAACCTGAGCTGATTTTCTCAAATTGCTTAAACTAATAGACCGTTGTCACAATAAAATTTGTAAGAAATGGGGCATTTCCAATGAATCACTTCAAGTCTGGAATTACTTCCCAAGTCATGCTGACCTGGCTTAAATTTATTTAACCTTTTCTCATTCTGCAACCCCTGTTCTTTGTCCTTGGCTACATTTGTGTGCGCATGTGTGTGACTTCTTGTGTGCTGTGCGTAGACGGGGCCAGAGGGGCAATGGGCAACTTCAGGTATCCATGACAGGTTTCCCACACAGGTTCATTTTTGGGAGAACCTACCCTGCCTTCTAAATTTTCCCATCTTCAAATAAATAATGGTCCGCCTTCAAGAGACCCTTTCAACAAAATGAAGTGCTAGAAAGACACCCGGAAGGTTTTAAAAAAAATGCAAATCAGCCTGGAAACCTGCGAGCTGGCACAACAGCATATATAAATATTTGGGTTTGGTGTGCTTCACCACTCAGCCATCATGGAACGAAGCTATGCCTAAAAAGGTTTTTAGTCCACATAAGTTAGTATTTAAAACCTTTAGCTATCTTTGCTGAACTCCCTCTGCATTTATAATTTCTGCCTGGCGATGACTAGAAATGAACGCTGTTTCTCACTTGTGGCCACGAGATTCATTTTTAAGAAGCCAAATACCTGATCTGTTACATCCTGCCGATGTTAATGCAGCTCAGAATGGTATTAGTACTTTCTGCTGCCAAATGACAGTGCAAACCTTGTGCCCCTTTCAAAACAAATCCAGTTTCTAATTTTGCTGCCCTTAGTCACCTTTGGCAATACCTTATCCCACAAATAGATCAGCTCAAAGCCAGGTGCTTAGTTGCAAAGTTAGGTCCCTTACAACATAAGCGTCACAGAATCTGAAACTTCCTTACGCCATGTCCATATTATTTCTCTGTGCTTGCAACACCTGGGGTTGTTCAGTGAGTGGAAGAACACAGCACCATAAACTGAGAAGGGAATGTCAGTCCAAACATCCTGGATTTGCTTCTTTGCTCGCGTGTACTGGGAATACTGAATTATATTTCAGTTTTATTGGCAGCTGTTTTATTTTGTATTTACAATGACCTAGATTGCCAGTTTACAATCTGCCTGCAAAGCAGTTGAAACATAGCTGCTCCCTCCCAGAAGAAGACTTTGGGAATCATCTGGCAGGGACAAACAGTACAGCACCATAAGCACATGCCTCTTCTCATCCTTCCAGTTCCTTCAGAACTAGGGAACAAAAATATTGCTATAACGCGCTTAAAGTTAGGATTCAAAAAAAAAAAAATTAGGTAGTCCAGGCAATAATGCTCTTGTGAGCATGTAACATGGAGATTTGACTTATTTTGAGAAACATAACACACCCAGCACTAACATACATTAGTAATTTAACAGCAATCTATTTGCTTTCCTCCCAAGATTTTGCAAGCACTGGCATAGCTGCAAAGACCCATACATGTCTACATTTTAAAGATGTTAGAGAGACCTCCGGTTTGCAAAAGTCAATGGAATCATATCAAACATTGAACTTCTTAGCTTTTTTTCCCTATTTTTTATGCTGATGTTTTTCAAATCTGAAAGACAATTTGGGGGCATTCACTATTTTCTTCAAAACATTTTTTTAAAAAAAATACTACCCGAATCTTTCTCTCTCCAGTGTTCACTTACAAAAGAAACTAAACAAAACTGTTCTGTAACATGCTATACTACAGAATATCGTTGCCACCATCTCTGGCTCTGAACCAGGAATTCATAGTAACACCTTACATAAGCATTACTTTCATTAACAGATTGATAAAGACAATGTCAAGTCCAAGAACAACCCTGACAATAAAATTGCAGCATCATCCTATTATTAGCACCACAATCAGTCAAATGCTGAAAGATTTTTAAAGGAATTTTGGGATCGGTATCATGTCAGCAATATACTAATGGTGGCAATTCATGGTCACTTCAATCACACGTTCAGGTATTTTGTTTCAAGGTAAAGTACTTGCTCTTGTTCTTTCATCCTTGTCTCTTATATTGTCATCGACTCCAGCCTCAAAGTTATTATCAAACAAAAATTTTCCTTCAAGTTTCCTATCAAGAAAAAGTTTCCCTTTTCCTGTCATCCAAGTCCTTTTGTGTGGATGAAATTCAGATTTGTATAGAAAGTGAGAATGGAATATGGACACCACTCTAGTCCTTTTTAAATTGTATTTTAAGGGCAATATAAATAGTCCTGCCAAACCAACATTGTCTTTTTTGACATGATCATGCAAACCTGCACAGAGAATGCTGGTCAAGCGCTTGTGTTCAACTCCTAGTTATTTCAGTGGTGGTGTGTACCAGTCCTTTATTCATCCCCATGCAAAAAGGCATCCCATAACTGGCCACGTAGACCTTTGTAAGAAGCTATATGGCACCTCCTGCAGTCCCCCAGCACAAGAAACAGTCTGTGCAATTCCTTTGCTTCCAGCTCGTAAGGAAGGAATACAAGACAGCAAAGCCACGGCAATTATGAGAAAAGGATCAGAGAGGTGACATGACCTCAGGAGTGAGTGAAGGAAGACCAGAGAGGATCAAGAGGATACACAGAAGTTAAATTTTATCCATATGTATCTCAACCTCATTTATCAAGCTATGTACACGCAATGTGCATTTCACCCAAAGGCTGAGTATTTTGAAGAGAGTTGTGTTTAATTTTTAAATGTAGTGACTGATTTTACTATACGTATTGTTGTATGAACAAAAATGAAAGAGAAATCTAGTCTGCAGGAAAAGGTAAAACATCTCCAGCCTATAAAACTAATGAAAATATTTAAGTGATGCATTTCTCTACTACAAATTATGTTTTGTCTTCTGGCATGAAGGAAAAATTCTGTTATGGCCAAGATGGTATGGAATGTGCATGTCTGTATGAGGTACAAGGAGTGACATGGGCTGCCCATCCTCTTCCCATGTAATTCCACCTGCAAATTGGTGTTTGGGATGAAGTTCTCATGATCTCTGACCACTGAACTAACAAGATACTCAGTTTTCCCAGTACACGTGCCTTGTTTGTTTAATTGATTACCTTCTCTAACAGGTGAATGTATACTACTCTTGGAAGTGGTTCACAGTCAGGAAATCCAACACCTATTACTGAGTTTCCACCGAAGTTGGCAAGTACAGGAACAGAACAAGCCTCTGTGGGACCAGTCTGATGATACAGATCAGATAGCGCCTTTGTGTGAGGAATAATTAACTGTATCAAAAAACACCACAACAACTCTGATAAACATCTTCCTTTTATATAAAGAAAATTACTGATAAAAAAAGTATGCTGCACGCATAAATGGGTAACCCCACAAATTAAACACTTTCTGATTTTTTAATTCAAATTGCTAACAACTTACACAACCTACACTAGCAGTATATATACTCACAAGGACTTGAAATTTTTTTATTAATGCTTTATATTTTTCACATCATTATATCATAATTATGCATGGTTGCAAATTCAATTAAAATTATAAAAATAAAAAGCCCAATACACTATATTTCACTAAGACAGAAGCTACACATGAAATTAATAGCCTCTGCTTTCTCTTGTCTTCCTTTCCTCATTTGAAGGGAAAAAAAAACCCTGATAGCAAGTGCTCTCTTCAGAGCTTTTGCTCAGGAAATCATTGAAAAGTATCTGAGTGATACGGGAGTCAGTATGCATCAAATCAAGTTGAATGACCAAATCATGAAATCAGAAAGTTATCTAAACCCGTCATTCCTGCACCTCCCACCATACTTACTTCCTTCCTGATAGAAACGCATCTTACCTGCTCTTAAAACACTTCCAGCAATAGGTATTTCACAAAATTTCTCTCCTTCCTAAAATGATGGCAACGAAATGCAGAAGACACCTAAATGGAGCCAGAAACCCCCTTTCAAGCAGATGGAGTGCAACAAGGAGGAACCATCAGGGCAGGTTTGAGTGGAGCCATTCCAGAAGACCTCATTCATCTTTGATTTGCAGTAAAAGCCAGGCACAACAGTCTTTCAGCATTTCTGCCTTCCCTCTGTCCTCTTCACTTCCGATTGGAATGAATGCTTCCTCTATAACAGTATTGGTTTCTCCAGACAATGTTATTGAGTGGCTAAAAAGACGAGTAAAAGCAAGGGCAAAGAAAGGTTAATACTACTGCACAGGAGAAAAAATACCATTAGTAGATATATTGGCTTGTAGTTAATTAGCCAGCAATAAACAAACGTCCGTTGCCTGTGAGCTCGATACACAAATATTTAATGAATTCTTATTTTCAGGCACACATAGTCATGATCACAATCATTAATCCAAGAAGCGCGTTTCATTATTAGGTCAAGAATCTACATAAAAGGGGTCACTCCTTCTGCTTTTGGTTGAGTTGGCCTGGCCCTGCGCAGTGATTCCAGGCTATTTGCTTAGGTGAGATTATCAAAATGCTTTGCATGACATCCCAGTTCTGTCAGGATCTCGAAACGCCTTGTAATATTTCCCTCCCAATGCAGATGGCTGTGTGCAAGGGGAAAAAGAAGTCGCATTTCTAATAATACACACTGTCTTCATTACAGAGAAAACCCTTAAAGAACCACCATTCCTGCTTTAATATCTCGTAGGGATGGCCACGCTGAGAATTAGTGAATGCACAGCGCAGAAACCAATCCCCAGGTGTGCTATTTGGGGACCTCATGGAAGCGAACATGTATCAGAAGCTGGAAAGACATAAACAAAAGCTCAAAACCTATATTCACACTAAAAGCAAGAGATAACGCCCCCTATGTTCTTTGTTTGTAAATCACTACACTGCTTGCAGTGTCACGGTAGTTCTGCAGCTTGCAAAAATGATTAAGGCTAAAATTAATCACAATTAAATCTTTAAAAATTCTACGATGGTACAGGATTCCAACTAAACAATATTAATATAAATTAGCACTTTTCATTACCCCAGTCTGTAGTTGGAACACGTCTCTGTCGACATAGTGAAGGTAACAAAGTGAAGGTATTGGTCTTCCTGGAGAACAATATTGATGCAATCCAGAAGTGATGCATGTGAGAAGAGAATCAATCAAGACAGTCTTTCTTTGAAAAGTCCCTTCTTTACATTTGGGCACTGAAATTTATTCCTTTAACATCGCGTATTTCCTACACCTCATGACTCGGTTTTCCAAGTATCTGTAGGTCTAATTCACTGCAGCTAGAACTCACTTCTCCTGCCAGGCTGAATAAATATATATTCAAAAATCTGAACTTGGGACATTTCTATTTGCATCATATAAATCTACCCGGTTTGGTTCACAAGGGTTGTAAAACCAGGCTCAGCACAGGGTATATACTCTGGCTCCCATTGATCCAAGTTTTTCAGAAGCATTCGCATGCACAAACTCCTGATCACCTCTCATAACTACATAAACAACTAACAAAGCCTTAGCTTTTCATTTTGACTGTCTCCTCGGCCACCACAGTTCAGACAGAAATATACCCAGTTTCTTCTACACCTGAACCGTGATGTTCAGCTAGCTAATAATTGCTTCTTTTGTGGATCATTTGCCTGATTGCTCTCATTTTCAAAGGCAGGAAAAAAAAAATTATTTCCTGATGGATCAAGTCTGTACCCAGGAGGGGGAGACAAAAGCTCCCATGACTATTTAATGACTTCAGCTAACGACTGGCAGAGTCACTAGGGAAAGCTCCAGAACCTAATCATCCCCACTCATTGCTCTAATATTAGGCTAGTAACTCAGGCTTATTTTTGCTGTATTTCTCTCTGGCGCAAAAACCAGACAAGATTAATAGCTCACTTGGACTCTCCCTCACCTCACATCTCTCCCTCCAAGAGTGGCCTACCACTTTCTGGAGAGTTGATCTTGTCAGATACAGGAGCTGAGTAAAGCTATTGCCCACATGTGAGACTGCCCAATCCCCTGACGAAAAGGGGAATTAGAATGCCTCCAGAAAGATGGGAAATGAGCTTCTGTCTCCTGCGTGCTGCTGGCTGACAATTCTGGCTCCCAAACTCTTCGTTTAAGGAAGCCGCTGCAACCCTACCTAGATTTTTTTTTTTTTTTTTTTCTGAAATCTGTTCTAGTCTTGTCTGGGAAATCGTATCAGATCAAGGCAGGTTTGTGGATATGTGCACACCCAGCCTGTGAACCCTTGTGCAAATGCGTGATCTCAGTGTCTATTTTTTCTAGTATCAAGACCAAGGAGCTCGTTACGCTCAGAAACCAAATTTTCAGCACTTTGTAGACACCATGAGTGAAATCTGAAGCACGTAAGAATTTCAGGCATGAACAAGTCAGATAATTTGTCACAGGTCAGGGAGAGGGGTGTCATTATCTTCAGTTTAAGCACCCAAGGAGACAGCTGGGATTTATGTATCTATGTCCTCTTAGGGATACAACCATAAAAAACCCAAGCTAAACTTCTAAGAAGACCAGAAGGAGTCAGCCCCTGGGCTGAAATTATCCTCTATAGATCTTGACGACAGAACTGCGTAATTTCTATCAACAGACAGAGACGGAAAACAGGAGCAGGCAGGCAGCATTAGGCAAAGCCTAGCTTATCACCTTATGGTTCTATTAGATTCTGCACTTCACATTAAATGTTGAACCCTTGGAAGATTTGTTGTAAATATTTGCAATTTTAGGTCTACATTTTTCAATAGCAACATTGCACAAGAATGATAAAAATATAGATTTTTGCAATCTTATGTTAAATGAAAAGTCTAAAGTTGAAGAGCGACATTCTGATCTATGGATTTAAATAAAAACGAAACACACTACTTTGGAGATTTCAGCGTCAAAGTTTCTAATATCCGCCTCTCTGCAAACGCTTAGCTGTGAAAATCCGTGGCTGTAGAGTCTTTTACCTTTGACATGAAAAGTAACCATGTTCAGACATGGCTTCACAAAACTCACATTGAAGAAAAGAGGGGTGAAACAGCCACCACCAGATCATTTTTACACAAAAATTACTATTGCTGCACATAGAGTACTCAATTGCTCATCCAACTACACTTTGCAAACGCAGCTATGTGACATGCATATGCAAATGTCGATCTTTTCAAATTCAAATACGTGCACCTGCAAAGTTTTTTTTTTCAGAGGTCAGCTGAAAATATTGCCTGTCTTGCCTAAGGAGCTCAGAAATTTTCAATATTTATCACACACATCTGCAAATATTCACCAGACTATCTTGCCCTTGTTTTCTAAATCACTCCTTTAAATTAAACCAGCAAGATTACATGGCAAAATATCATTAGCAGACAATGCAACATCCCAAAAAGGAAATTAATACAAATTACAAACAAGGAAGAGAAATATGGCTATATTTTCTCTTGTTCTATACTATCTTTTATCATATCAGTAGACATTACAGAGATCAACCAACACAAGAAATATTAAATACCTGCTGTAGTATTCCCTGCTTCGAACACTTCAAAATGTGGAATTCATCTAGGAAATGATTGAAAGTTGCATCTTCCACTGGAACTGCATCTAGCTTTCACAGTGCACATGCAGTTTACAAATATTTTGGTTTATGTACTGTGCATGGACAAATCTCTTTGGCAAGCACTTGGGTACAGGGACGTGTTGAATCCAGGGTGTTTGCAGGGGAGCAACTGTATGAGAAGTTTGGCCATTGGCGGTTGCATGTTGTGATACAAGAACATCTGAAAAGAATTTTGTCTTCACGAGCACGTACTGCTTCTTGAAAATGTCCTTGAAAATATCACAATCTAAGTGAACAGAACGGCTACTCAAAAATAAGATGACTCAGGAGGAAATATTATCATTTCTATCCTGAGGCAATAAAGTTTACTCAATAAGTTCCACTTTGTCTAACTTCTAAACTACTTTATACAAGCTAGAAACATTTTTTTCAGCAATGGGAGGAAAACGGGAATTTAACTGGACTGCATTCATACATAAAGTCTATAGAAAAAAACCATAATCTTTGCTCTTTTTAAAATAACTAATAAGGCTGAAATCTCTAATTAGGAAAGAAAAATTCACGCAGGGAAATCTCAAGCCTGTTTGAATTTCCTGTATCCCATTTTCACCATAGAAATGAATCTTTGAATCCTGTTGTGCCTTTGACATTGTTGCCGGGGGGGGTACTACAACAGTCCAAAGCAAGGTGGCTAGACCAGAGGTGCTTCCAGCAACTGCAGCATAGCGCTACTGGGTGCTAAACAGAAAATTCCTGCAGGAGTCACCAGCTGTATCCTCAAAAGTCGGACATCAAGTTTAGAAATGGACGCTGAAAGCAAAAAGAACAAGGAAGCCTTTGAAAGGAGAGAAAACATACAGAAAGGAGAACAGTAAGTGCAGAACTTCAGGGTAAGAAGAGAGAAAAAAGACCGCGTAAGAATGAAGAGATTTAAGAGTACCAGGCAAAAAAGTTTTGACCTAGCAAAAGGATAGCACAGGCAACACAGGCTTGATTAAACACTACAATAAAGTCAGCCACAACCATCACACGAGCCATATCCAGACTGATAAATTGGAAACACTGGCAATCTGAAGAGGATTATAATTCATGACTCCTTTGGTTGAGCATCTGAGTCCCATAAGCACATCTGGCTTCCTCAGTGTCTTTGTTCTAGTGACAGATGTCATTTCTACAGCAGTTAGGGATGCAAAAATGAACATAAAGCAAACATACTGGAGGAAGGAACTGGAAGATGAAAGTATGGATACAAATCCAGAAGGCCAAACAAGAGGCAAAGTTCCACAAAGAGGGAGCTCAGAAGGCTGTTATGCTACATGGCCTCAAGTTGGCATCAGAGTACGGATGTTCATCATTGCCTTGCAGATCATTTCTTTGGGGATGTGGCTGCATGACTTATTCTCACAGTCCTAGGGTTGAGACATGCCGTAAGAATTCTGATAGATAAGAAAAGATTCAGTGCCAGGCAGAATCAAAGACTTGTCCTTATTTTTGCAAAGTTCTTTCCAACATCTTAATCAAGATTTTTTACATTGCTAGACAGACTTATCAAGTTTCACCCTGAAAAGGTTAAGGTGACTGCTTTAGCATAAATGTAGTTACAACTGGCCATGAGTTGGGGTGACTCAGGACAGAACTGTACTCCCTATTCTAGGATCTGTGTGAGAACTGCTATCCTCAATACCACCTTGTGAGGAAGCCCTCTCAATGCATCTGTCTGGGAAAAAAAAAAAAAAAGAGCAATACTGAGACAGTTTCCAACTCCAAACAACTCCTTAGATTACATCCTTACCTCACCTAGGCAGCAGGAGTGATTTTCAGGCCTAAATCCTAGTTTTTCAGGTTTTCTTACTGTATTTTCATATGGATTACCAGAGCAGGATGTTTGAACATATACAACTGGTCGCTTAATCAAACATTTCCCTTTAAATTAAGCCAGGAGCAGGAAAACCACCACCCATTTTGGGCGTAACAAGAGGGGCACTTGCTCAGGACACAGGCAACTTCCAGAGCCTGCTTGAAAGCAACCTGAACTTGAAAACGTAAGATTCTGTCTGCATTGACCTGTGCAGACTTAAGCACCAGTCTGGATACTGTATTATGCTACTGTGGTATGAGTTGTATAAGAACTATAAAAGAACCTGAAAAACACTCCCTTAAAAGACTAGTTCTGAGCCCTCACATCAGCAGTTTTCTCTTCAAAGTGCCGGTACGGTCAAACGACCCAGCATATTGTCATCTTTCAGCTCAATTGTGGTTTGGGGAAATGAGCCAAGGCTTTCCAATGCCTGGTCTGTGGTAAAAAATTTCTGCAGATAGGTAGGACTCCTTTTATTATCAATATGAAGGGTTATATAGAAAATATGCATTTCCAAAGAAGAGTGAAATAGAGGCAAAACTTCTGAAAAGTTTTGTCTCAAAACACATTAAAAAACCTGTTCTAAACTTTTCTAAAGAAAATCCTTAACTCTAGAGATGGGTTTGAGGAAGGAAAAAAAGTGTTAATGTCAAAAAGCAACATAAAGACTGAAAGATACAGTACCAAGGAAACATAATTTGATGGGAATTGCAGGTCATTCCTGCTGCCATTGAGAGGAATTAGGGTGTGGGGTACTGTGCAATGCTCCATCATGTGGAACATAAGTCAATAAAGTTTTAGTTATTCACTAAAATGCCACTGTAAAGTCTCCTTGCTTGACTTTGCCACTGCTGTTCTGTATATAAGGTTTGAATAACTTCACTGGGAACATTTTCTATTTACTTTCCTTATCTGAGCAATTTATTACAATTGATGCAACGCTGTGTTATGACATCAATATTAGTCGTAACACATCAATAATAAGATGACTTTTTATGTTTCACAGCCATGCATGGAAATTTTCAGAAAGTGCATTACATATTATTACTATTACGTATGCAATGATAAGCAATCTTTCATAAATACTGGACCAAGTATGGCAAAAGACAACATCAGAACATGCAAAGAAGTCAAACCCACTAAGTCTAATCTTAAAAATATAGCGTAAAATTGTTTTCTGTGCCATACAAAAAAAAATATATATAAAAAAAGATTGAATAAATTAAACTGGTCCTGAATCAGCACAAGATCTCCAAAGGGATCTAATAGGAGTCTTTTAGACACAGACCTGAACGCCTCCACAAGAAGCTCATTTAAGGCTGCAAGTAGCAGATGAAGACAAATGCCAATTAAGAGCAAATCTGTATACTTTTTTCTCTTGCCTCTCTGTCTACTGGAATCAGTATAAAAGACTGGCTCCTACTTACACCTCAGGGAAAGTTTGCATTGCCAGCCAGGAGTCTGAGATCTCAGAGTGACAACTTGTCCATGCAGAGCTCCGATTTCCAGGGAGCTGCACAATTATAGTGGCTCTGTTGGTGACTTTGCCCACTCTGGTGCCCCAGAAGACCATGGATGCTGTCACTGAAAACAATTACAACTTCAGGCAATCATTGCTGCTGGAGAAGCAGTTTGTCTCCGCACCACCCATCCTTGCTGCTACAACTTCCATCTACCCAGGCACCAACTGCAGCCAGCGGGAAGCTCTTCCCAGCAAGCTGCATCCCAGATCCACCCTGCCCCTAAATCCGCCTTTCCTGCGGCCAAAATAGCCTGGCTGTATCCCCTCAGTCACATGGCACCAAAATTCAATTTTGATTACACTGTTGAGGAGCTTGGAGCCATCTCTGGCATCCCTTTTGTATGACTGCGCTGTATCAGCAGGGGACACGGTGTCTCCCCCAGCTTCACTCTGTCCTCTTTCAACCACTCGCTGGAGCTAGGGAGGTGAGCAACGATTTCATTCCCCAGGTTTTCTTTCTCCACTGAATCACAAAAACCTTGCCATTAGCTTTCTGTATCTGAGATCAAACCCAAAATAGTAGCCAGGTACTGCAAACTAAAAAAAAGAGAATTCCCTGTCATTTCTCTAGAGGAACTGACCTAAAATAAGCAAATAAAATGTAGCTGTAGAAAACATTGAACTATCACATCTAATTTCACCACAGAGGAACAGCTGCAGTGACTTCAGTAGATGGATCTCCAAAAGGCCAATGAATTGTTGAAATGATTCATGTGAAATGGGACAGCCAGGCAAACAGGAGTTAGAACGCTGCTAGTTCCCATTTCCAAAACTAAAATTACCATTACCATTTAAAAAAAATAAATTAATAAACTTCGAATCCCAAAATGTTACAATTTTAACCATTTTTTCCAAACAGCTGTGAATTTGAGTCCAGAAATACCCCCACCTTCCCAAGCATATAATTGTTTACACCTACACATTTCCTTGGCACGGTACACTGGGAGGAGCTCAACAGAAAATAGCCTTTGAAGAAGGTGAATGAAAGAGTCTGGGGGTCCTAAAACCCCATAACAGAGAGGACCTCCCTCCTGCTTGTCCCTCTTGTCCTCATTGACCTTCTATCAACAGTGTTGAGATGACAAAACATGCTATTTGTAGCTCTCTGCCAGGATACAAATCAGGGCTGAGTTACTGCTGCATAGTTTTCTGATCTGTTAGCAAATAAAGTGGCAACCCAGTTCTACCATTTTTTGCTGTTACTTTGTCTTTCTTTTTGCCATAACTGTTACAAAAAAGTACTTGCATTCAACAGTTTCTTAAAAACCAACAAATCCAGCCTAAAATTGAACATGGTAACTGCTGTCATTTAACAAATTGGAGTTTCTTTGTTTTTGAAGTCTAAAAAGGCTTGTGCTCGTTATCCAGCATCATTCCACTTTCCCCATTCTGTGAGAATGCTGTGTAGATATTTTTGGGGAGCAAAATCTACCCGTGCAATGGAAAAGAGAAAAAAATGCGTCCAACAAACTTTTGAATTGGTCCAAATACAAAATTACAATATAGTGACTAACTTGTTATTATAGAGATGCTCGACAGTTTTTTGCTCAATGAACAAGAATTTCTACAGTACCTGCCGTTGGCATTCTTACTATTCCATCTGTGATTTACCAGGTGGCCTGTAGGAATGTGAGAATTGTTTAACAAAGAAAACCACTTCACGCATCTTTCAGTATTTTTTAAGCAGCTGAACACATCAGAACAAGGAAAAGAAAATGGAACTAGTAGAGGTGTCCTCTTCTTTGTGCGTCACCATGACTAAGCCCACGAACCCTTAGATTAAGGCATGGCAGGCAGTGTTAGCAGTCAGAATATTGTCCGTGTCTCTGTGTGAATTTTAAGTTACTAATTAAGTAACAGTGACACAACGCAGATAAGGGACCAGACTAAAACGCAAAAGACAAGTTGCTGCCAAAACTAACACAGAAGTTCCCGGCTAAAAGGTGTTAGAAGCTATGAAATGACACTGACTTCAGTGAAACGCAACCGAAAACCAGCCAACAAACTGCCAGTCTCAATCACTGTTGTCTCCGGTTCACTTGGGCTTAATGTCGGGAAGCTACAAGAAGCTCACAGAGATAACCTGCCACACACCCGCTAAATCGGCGACCAAGTTCAACAAGGAAAGTCAGAAGCCAACGCTGTCATAGAGGCTTTCAAAAGGACATTGAGGAAATTAAGCTTTCAAATCTCAAATTTTAATGAAGTCTGCTGTGCAGAGAAACGGAACAATATTTAATGAGTCACCGCATATAGCTGTTCCCCAGCTTCTTTGGATGTTACTTCTCTTTCTAAAACATGCCTATTTTTAAGCTAAAAGAGTAATTTCAGTAGCTCAAATACTATCACAGTGTTTTTATTGTAAGCAAACATTCACTTAAGAGTGAAAAAATAATAAGAACAATTTTCGGGTCACACAAAATACTTAAATATTAAAATGTACATAGCTTATATACATTATATTCGTATATAAAAAATTATTCTACTGCTAGGAAGAAACCAGAGGATTCAGTAGTTAGGAAACTGTCCTAGAACATGGGTAATCCATCCTCAACAGATTTCTGTGCAGTTGGTGACAAGTGAGGTGTTTTTACCTCTCAAGCATCAAAATAAAGTATTGTACATTTCCTCCACCTTTCAGAAATGCTGTGAGCATTAACATAGCAGTGATTGTTGATAACTGAGACAGAAAGAGGTTGGAAACCGTAAAAAAAAAGAATCAGATTAATAAACAGCCGGACCAATTAAATGCAAATTACCTAAGTCACCAAGAAATAGGCAGCCTGTATGATCTGTAGGTGGGAAATACGGTTCAATTAATAGAAGCACCAAAGGGAAACCAGAGCAGCACTTCATCCTTGCCCTGCATATTTACAGACGAAAGGTCAGGGGAAATGAATTGTTATCAGCACCTGGTGGCCACAAAGGAAGGCAAAGACAACCCGCTCTACATCCACATCTGCTCAGAAGCACCCCTTGCCCTTACCAGGTTACCAGGCTTATAAATCATAGAATCACTTGGGTTGGAAGAGACCTTCAAGATCATCGAGTCCAACCGTAAACGTGTGCCAAAAAAACCACCCCTAACCCACGTCCCTCAGCACCACATCTACCCATCTTTTAAATACTTCCAGGGACAGCGATTCCACCACCTCCCTGGGCAGCCTGTTCCAAGGCTTGATAACCCTTTCGGTAAAGAAGTTTTTCCTAATATCCAACCTAAATCCACCCTGCTTTTAAAGAACGGTCAAGCTTCAGAGGACAGGGCTGTGAAAATAAGTATATAATTAGAGATTCACAGCTGCCGTGCAGCTTGGATTGTCATTCACCATTCTAAAGCAGATAGAAGAAAAACAATCAAAAAGGGAGCATTTTGCACATGCTTTGCATATCTACAGCTCTGCAGGACTGCCGAGTTTCCAGTGTAGGAGGCGGCACAAATCATACAAACGTCAACGACGTGCTGACATTTCATCTTTCATCAAGGTTCCATCTGCAAGGTGGAGCCCAGGCTTTACTCACAAGTCCCATTTTAGGCACTGCTCTGTCCACAGAGTCTTTGCAGAAGGAAAACTGAGGTCAAGCCAGCGGACGCCAGCTGACTCCCATCCAAAAGCATCGCTTTTAATGACAAGGGTGGCGACGCCTTTAGGTCAGAGCTTGCCCGGGCGCAACGGCATAGCGCGAGGGTGGAGGAAGCTCAGGAATGAATGAGCATCAGCCAGATGCAAATTGAAAAATTCAAAATTCAGAGACACAATTGGAAGCCTAGGTGTGATTCGTGCACAGTGTTTAGGGATATATATTTTCTACATAGCGTACAAGAATTATATGCTTTTTTGTTACCGTTTGTATCTGAATTGCTCTTTAAAGCAGAAATACTGCACACTTCTGACCACAAAAAACAACTAACCCTTAAAACCAGGTAAAGCAGAATATGAAAACAAACTAGAAAGACCAACATTTTGGCATGTCAAAATGAATAAATGTCGTATTTTGTGCTCACATGGAAAAAAATGCAAGGTCACTTTCAGCAGATCCAATGAACACTGTCATACTGTATGTTGAGTTTTAACATAATATAAAGCCATCTGGTATGGAAACTCAAGCTCAGCAGATGCATTTGGAAAACAGAGCATTCATTTTTATTGTGCACTAAAATTACATTCAAAGTGTGCTCAAAAGCTTAACTAAAACAGATTGTCCCTTCTAGGATTTACAACGCAGACATCAACGAGGCCTGTATTTGTCAGTTCTGTGTTCAGACCTTTGGTCTGCTTACTATCCCTGTCAAAATATTAAATGGGAAACTTCTTTCCTTCTGATAAATACAACCGCAAATTATTGTCCAAATGGTCTCTTATGCTTGTTAGCTTTTCAAATTTTCTTAAGAAATTACACTATTTACCTTCAAAGTTTGTGCTCTGTGAAAATTCATGTAACTAGAAAGGCAAAGCCTTACTAGCTGACTGTTTTTTCTACTAGCTACATTAATTCTTAGTTTTTAAAGCAAAATAATTAGATAAGAAAATAAGGCAGACAAAAATATAAGGCATTTACTCCTCTTGATATTGATTCTGGGACAGTAATAACACCATACCCACTACCCTGTAAAAATAAGATGTTCATCTAGAACTTGTTATTGTACATCCACAGTTTTTGAGTTTCAGTATGATTATTTTTTGTCTCTTGAGACTGGAAATTAGTTAACTTCAACAGAAAAGACAACAGTCCTACTTAAACCAGGTCCATATCTGGTCTTGCATATAAGCCACAGTAATTTAAGGAGTGAAAATAAGTCTTGGTCCCTTATAAGAAGATTTTGGGAAGACAAAATGTTCTATGATGGTTTTCAGTCTCTGATCAGGGTAGTTTTAAAATAAGTATGGACAGTAATATATTCTTTAGCTGGTGAAGAGATAAACTTAAAGAAACATTCACAAAATTGACTGCATTTTCCATAACTCAGAAGTAACCTGCAAGAGACTTTGAAGTCTTTTAAAAGCTATAGGCTTTGTTGTTCTTTGGTTAGCTTTTTCCAAAATCTACCCGTATACCATTCTAATTTTCTAGTGTTTGGAAAGACAATTCCCCATCACCATCGACTTTCCCATCACTGCTGCTACACCGTGCTTAGGTCCCAGAAAGCCACAGCTTCCAAGTCCTTTGCAAGCTTCCTTGGGGTCACAGCACTTTCCTCCACTCCTGCTCCTGGATCCACCCATTCCCTCCGCACTTACTTCACTCACGATGTAGGTGCCAAAAAAGCAAGGGATCTCCGTGACTCCAGATTCTTGTTTCTCTCCCAGATCTTCCATCACCAGTGGAATATTGCCAGCGCAGATCCCAGCTTCACCCTACCGGGAAAGGATTTGCCCATGCCTGAGCTGCAACACTGCTGGCCTCTTCCCCTTTTTTTATGCCCTCCCTAAATTCCAGCTCTCACCTTCAGGGCTCCTATAATGCAGTAGTCAAGCTACTATCCACAGCTTGTAATTCACACTTGCTATAAAGCATCATAGGATGCTCTCAATGAAGGGAGAGATATATATACACAGACATATATAAAAAAAATAATAACTGCATGAGTTGGATTGTATGTCAGCAGCATTCCTCCTTGGAAACACATCTTTATATTGAAGGCCTGGGGAACGTATAACACCAGCCATATTTAACTTCTTTCCTTGAATGCCACAGACTCATGCAGTGGTTTTCAAGACTATTTCTTTTGTTGCCACATAAACCAGTTTGATTCTGAGACCCAAAAAAAGAAACATTAAATACTTTGAGATGTTCTTTTATTTGCAAAGAATGGAAATATAATTGCACCTGGCAGAGGTAAGGAACTGCTGAAAGTTAAATCAATTCTGAATCTACGGGGCCAGAGTAAAAAGAGAGAGCAGTCTGAAAGCCTAATTATCTCAAAGGCATCTGAGATGTGCAATATGCTTATAGAAATGCACTGCCTGTCAGCTTGTGCTGCTTAATTACAGCTTATGGATGGTCAAATCAGTGGTGCAGCCTGACTGACTGGTCAAATATTACTAAATATTTCATGACTGCCCTCAGAAAGAGAGATTCATCCATGTACATTTTCAATATTGTTTTTTCTGTTACTCCGTCTTTGAGAAGCATGTCCTATTTTCAGAGTTACGAACTGCCAGGCATATAATGGAGAGCCAGGAATCCACCATCTCTGCTAGCTTGGAAAAGTAACGGATCACACAAGCATACACTCGCGCACACTGTATGATGAGCAGGTACCACTTATGCTACAGGTGCTGTGTTGTTTACATCAACGAATAGATTAAAAGACATAACACAGAATCAGACTGCAAATTTTTTAATCTACTTGTCAAAAATTATTTGAAGGATTAATTACATTTAACTATCTACTAGCTCTATGCTCTGGCCTGTGTGATCACAAATTATATTTGTCAAAATAAGGTAATTGTTTCATGGGCAGCAAGTACGTGTATCCATTTTCAAGGTTCTGAAAAGGTTGTAGTATGTGAATGTCTACCATTCTATTCACAAGCTTGCACTACCTCTACAATGGCATCTGCACAGAACGCTACGTGAATTTCGAGAACAAAACGTTAGCAACATAATTTTGTCACCCAATAGAAAAACTACATGGAGGCTGAGGATGGTAAATTAGCCTGGAAGTGAAATTAACTAAGTTAATGAGCTATTGGGACAACCCATCAGAAGCCATAGCAATTCTAACAGTGACAGGAATGACTGCATGTTTTCTGTTAGAAGCAAAGAACAATTCAGGAACTCTTAAGGTTTGACATTTACAGAAGGTCAGGCTACATACTCTTTTCTGGCCTTAAACAATGCAAACAAAAGGAGTTTTCTCTCTCATAAACTTTAGTTAGACAAAATACTCTTAAAATCTCTGGACATGTGCACAGATATACCGGATGGATATATTTCCATCTTTTAGACCAAAGGTAGGTGGTGAAAAGAGAAAGAAAAGAACACAACATTACAGGAGTTTTCAATGATACGGAAATTTCTTATTGCTCTTCGGAAAAGAAATATAGGATGATATTAGCACTAAGTAAAAATGTGGTATCGCTATCATAAACAGTAGCATTTGAACCTTTTATAGATTGATACTCTAGTGACTGTTTTTAATGAGGTCCTGATCCAGGATCTTACTGGCTTCAGTGCTCTTCAAATCAAGCCTAAACGACTCATGATCACACTGCGGCACTAGTCAACAAAGAGAAACCAAGGCTGGGCCACCCTAGGGACATAATATGATGCAAGGAACAGCAGGTAATTTTTCTTCAAGAAAACTGTAATTTAGCTGCAGAGGCGTAAAATGAATAAAACCTTTCTAGAGAAGTTCTAATCGCATGGAGAGAAGAGTCTTGTCCTTGAACACTGAGAGTGGTAAAGTCTTCACTTTTTTCTTGGTATACTGAAGACCAAGATATTTCTTAATGCAAGCATAACACAATCAATTTTATAATAAATATATATTATTATTTATTAATTATGGAAAACTTCATTTACAAATTTAAGTCTGATGGAGGTATCTTCCTTTTATATATGTTTAATTTACACAGTTCAGTTAATTAGAGTCTCTGTTTCAGTGGTGGAAGACCTATTTAGAATTTTATGTGAACTAGTTTCAATGCTAAGAAGAGCTAGTTAATCTCTAATTTTATTTTTGGTATTCATTTTCTTATGAAATATATCTAGATATTAGTGCAACATTTTTCACCAAATCCAACTGAAAAAGAAACTAACAATTTAAGAAGAAAACAAACAAAAATCCCAACAACATTAAGGAAATCTAACTAGAACAACCTTCAGTTAAAATCTCATGCACTGCTCTGTCTCACTCGTCCAATAAAAATTAGTTTCCTTAGAACAGAACCAAGGACATAATTTCCCATCCATGAAGATCACACCCTCAAACCATTTCTGGGTCTCGCAGCCATGAAATGACCAGCTAATGAAATGACCTCTGGGCTTCTTGCAGGTTGCTGGGCACACCCTGTAAAATAGAGTACACAAGGGAAATACAGACTCGTATTACACTGTTGGGATTTTCATTTTTAAAACAATATCTCAAGAAACACTGATCGCACATATTTAATGTACATGTAAGGCTTGAAAAATGTTTTCTCACTGAATCTTCATCGTATCAAAAGCAGCCACCTTCCATGCCTCAAACTAATACAATTTTGTTTTGGAAAAAATTGATACCTTCCTACAAGTTCTTTGTGATAAAGCTGATATTCGTACTTAACTTCTCTCAGGAGCCACCAGAGAAAGGTCCTTGGAATGTGGGTCCCCTCACCTAGTAAGTATAACTCAAACATGTATTTTTGTATGAGAAAAAAGTGAATGGGAGTCCAAGTGACCTGCTGAGAAAAGTAAAGAAAACTAGGAGCATTATAATTCAAGGATTTACAGTTGATTTATAGTTATTCTCCTATTATTTCCTCTCCTATTCTCCGATTTATCTTTTTTTTAAACCTATCTGAAGTCTTATTCAACCTTTACTTATATTTGATTTTCATCCTTTGGATATGAAAGTATTTGCACTCGAGCTATAAGGTCACAGGATAGTTGAATGAAGGTATTGAAAGACACTTGGTCTGGAATTATTCCCAAATTCACCCTTTTTGTGCTCCAACATACAGGCGCGCTAATAAATTTTTTTCAATTCAGTCTGGATCTCTGTGGTGCTTCAGTAATAAAAAGTTATCTCAAACTGACCAACTTCCCTGATGTATTAAAAAAAAAAAGAAATTATGCCAAGACCCTTGGAGAATTGTGGATCTTGTAAACAGCGCTCTGTCACAGGAAAAAAAAAAGTGGCTCCATTGTTAGTGCATCATCTCCTTTCTTGATTAAGCAGCAGCAGCTACCATGAAGTTTCTGTAGGCGTGACCCAGACTGCCCCTTATATGTGGGACCAAGCCACCTATAAATTAAAATACTGATGCAGCGAACTCTGGCTACAAGGGTTCAATTTCTTTTTCAACATCCACAAATAACTCTTCAATTTTAATGAGGTTTTTCTCCGCTTACAATATACCCAATTAGTGAGCACTTCTGCTCTAAGCTTTACAATTTTGAGAAGCTTTAGGCAGAGAAACCCAAAGTAAAGAGACTGATAGAGCTGGTGTTGCTAGAGAAAAGAGGTAGAGCTAATATGTACAGTAGATCTGCATTACACAGACTACTCTGGCATAAGACGATGACTTTTGAAGCTGCCTTCTGGAAGTAATTGTGTGGTTATACATACGAAGTATAACTCAGTGTAATTGCTTTGGTTTGGACGGAGAGGCGAGTGCCACTGGAAGCGAGAGCTCTCACTTGCAAGAAGTATCATCTGAAGTTATGCTTCATTAGGCTGATGGTAATAATGAAATTACACTGTTTAAAACTCTGTAGTTACGTTAACTTGCAAACGAGCAAATTTACCACAAAGGCTAATCTGGGCACACGGGTAAGAGAAGACACTTCACAGTTACCTGTAACTGCTACACAGACGGACACGTGTGCGGCTCACATGCAAGATGCAAAGTACATAACTGGAAGCCCCGTGACAGAGGAATAAACATTTGGCCTAAGAGGCAATTGTGTTTTAAGTCACTGTTTGGATTTCAGGGTTGTAACAAGATTAGTCCAAACCTTGGGACTTTCTTCCCTGGAAGGACCCTTTATGCCTGAGTACGTAACCACACGGACAGCGTCACACTGGCAAGTTCCAGAGTGTCTCCAACACACCATGCAGCGTAAGAGGTCACCAAAAGATCTTCAAGTATTTCAGAAGGAAGCATGAATTGGTTAACTGTTAGCAATTCTAGAACTGATTTCCACCAGAAAGTGAGGACACAGCCTAAACAGGACCATACACCAGCGTTATACAAATGAGGTTACCTGTGACAGGTTTTAATAAAGCCATCACCATTTGATTTCCCAAGCATTTATAGCATCAGTCAAGTGTTCACAGAGCTACCTAGTTCAACCTGTGGAGATATGACAACATCATCTGGACCTCTGTACCAGCACCACGTGTCTGCCCCCGGACGCTATAAACCCTTGCAATAACACAATCTAAATTCCTGAAAGCTCCCCCTGCGTTCGCCCCATTCTCTTCGTGAGAAAAATTCAGATCACAGAAACTTCTTTTCCACATTAATGATACCAACTTAAATGCAGATAAAAGAAAAGAGGGAAAGACTAAAAGGCAACAAGTGTAAATCTTTTTTGCTCTCTGATGATATCATCTCTTATGAGCTCAGTCAGATAAGAGTCCTTGCTTCTCTTGAGCTCTAGGTAAAATCTGAGTTCAAATGCAGTATCAAATGGTGTTTCCCTTTCTCTTGAAGAAGAAGAGATCAGTAGAAATGTTGTGAAGTTGAGCAGGCAACAGCATCTAGCTGAGGAAATTTGGGTTGGAGATCTACAACTTTACAATCATTAGAAGTATAACAGCGGGCAGGAAATACAGAAAAGAGTAGACATGAAGCCAAGGCATTGAAAAAGATAAAAGCAGAGAACAGCCTGTCTCTCTCCATATCTAGGATACTTTCAAATTGTATATTACCAGAATTCTCAAGTCAAGTATCTGGACTATTACGGAGACACTTATGTGGACAAAGTTTTCTGTTAATCAAACCTTAGTCATAAATGAAACACACCAGAAAAAAATTCTGATCTCAAAACAATATTCACAAATAGTAGATGAAGTCCTTAGGATTAATTTGGGTAAATAACTGGAAACCTTCCAAAAATTCCATGATACAGTTGACAGATCAGAGATCTTAAATCTGTTGTAGCCTCTGTTATAAAAGCCAGTTATGTCAACTTGCACCACTTCCATAACACATCTTCTTTATCCAGTTCTACATAAAAGGCCAACAAATCAGTCCTGAGGAAACTCCCCCAGCCCTCCTTTTTCCATGAAATTATTATATTATTTAGGCCATGTTATGAAATTTGCTTTATTTGTGAATCCTTCCGTACCCTCAAGGTAATAAACCAAGCATTTTGACACTAAATTTATCATTCTCCATTGAGCTAGGCAGCCCCAGAATGCTGCAGTTCACATAATGGAAATGCACTTCAGTGAACTTTCTATAATGATAGCTTAGTTAGAAAATTTAGACTTCAATTAAAATGTGAATCACCCAGAGTTAAAATACCATTTGTGGTGAAATTGTTCTGCTAAATGTAAGAGTCCAGGACACCAAACAGAAGCGATCTAGTTATTACATTGAGTTCTATCTGTGTTATTCTGATCAGCACTAAATACCATTTGAAACAAAAAAGCCACATATCTGGTGCATTATGAAGCTGGTACCTTAGCTGATCATTACCTTCTCATTACAACTTTTTTTTCTTTAACTGAGCCCTGAAAGGACTCCTAGAGATTTATGTGAACAACATGTATTTTGTGCTGACAGCAATTTTACATTGTACTTTCTTACTCCTGTGATGTGCTTAATTTGTTTTTAGACTTGCAAGTCCTAGGACATAACTTGCCCTGATTAAAAAAGGGAAAAGAACCCTCCCAAAACCTAGTTTTAGTGTCTCAAATTGTGCTCTGATCTGTCTTTTAGTGAGAATTTTACCGACAAATTTCTGCAAGGATGCTGTTTTTCACGTTCCCACTCTAAAACAACTTTTAAATTATAGGCAAGACAATTGGAATTCAAAATGTTGAGAGAACCAAAGAATGAAACTACAAGGTTATATGAAATACCTCAATGTCATCAGCTTTGTACAGGGTCCCATTTGCTGAAGCAGTGAGTATTCAAAATAGGTGAGCAAATAATTTATGGGCCTTTTGGGCACCACATGGAGTATCACTGCCCCAGAGGAGCGCTGGAGGCATTTTGCCTGGAGCTTCATAGCGCAGACAGGAGCATACAAATTGTTTTGCTTTTCTGAGACTACGCACACGGGAACAAGATAACCTAGGAAAACTCCAGCTGCTCAGACCAAAAAACGTTTGCAAAATGAGATGCTTTTCTTTACACTGATGTACACCCATACTCAGGAAGTTTTACATGTTTTCAGTCCAAGAGGAAAGAGTGTCTGACTCCAGACAACAGTTACCTGGATAATTTTCTTTCAACATAGTTTGCCTTAAGATTCCTTTTTGGGGGGAAACCGTTCACGCTGTCACGGCACACGACAAACTTCCATTGCCCCGTTTTCATCGCAAGTCGTGTCAGGACCACTAACTTTTCACAACCTACTTCCTTCTCCACTCCCTCAAGCGACATGAACTCCGGTCACAACCACTCGTGTGAGTTAAAGAAATGCAACTTTACACAGTCGATAGACCTGAAAAACCTGTTATTTACTTTTGGACCGCTCTTCACATGCGTTTTAGTTCAGACCCTCCCAAAACTTTGTGGAAGAGAAATTGCCACCAAGAACAAGCAAACAGCAGACTTCCCAGAAAGTAAATCACAGTGAGAACTAATGCCAACTATTCCACTTTACTACCCTTATGCCCTTACATACCCTCAATACAATAAAAGAAGTGTAGTTTACTGCTCCTGCTGTGCAAGGGGTAAGATTCTGCCCAGAGGCTGTTAAAGCAAAGCCACTGATACATTCAGTCAGTAAATTTCCACGTTTCCTTACCTTACTGGAACTTGTTTGCAGGTCCATGTTCTTAAGAACGTCTTGTTGTAACACGTTGCTGCTCTTTAAAATATACTATTTGGCTACAAGATAATGAGACAGAGTAACGGGTGAGATGTCTCAAAAAAAAAAAAAAAAAGTCACTGCTTCAGATTACCCACGGACAACTGATGCGATTCCATATTCTCACATCTAATCCAAAGGCTAAAACTCCTTCTAAAACAGTGGTTTGAATATTGAGCATAGAACAGGATAAACAAAGACAATGTTAAGCCCTCAGTATCCCAATCTTACCTATACCTGCATATACTATCGGCTTTCTCGGTTATATTTATACTAGACTGTGAAAAGACATTTAGTAATAGTAGCTTAGAGGGAAAATGGCAAATATTTCGACTGATTATAGTGGTTTTTTACTGGTATGGCTAGAGACTTGCATCACATTGGTGAAAAAATACTTTAGAAATGTTGCTGCAAACACTTTCATTTGGCAATATTATGAGCTGCACTAAGACAGTTGTGCGAACAAAGTCAGAGCTGAAGATGTACACAATAGTTCTCTTAAACATGAAAAGAGAAGAGATTTTTAAAGAGCTTTGTAAATCCTTCACTCAATTATTTCTGATTACCCTAACACACCGTATGTTGTGGTTCCCAGCTTCTCCCATCATACCTCTAGCTTCTTTAAACCTCTTTGTAAGAACCTTTTCAACATCATTTTTTGCCCGGAAACTTGATGCCATTTCTGATTTAAAAACCTAAATTGGGAGAAATCAACAAAATAACCCCCCAAATCTCTGATTTTAATATGTGTTAAGCAACCACACCACAGATAGACTCAATCTATTGCACAAAAACAAATAAATCAATCTGTACTTTACCTATACTTTCACAGTTTGCAAAGTATATTCCCTTAATCACCTTCAAGGCATGAGGCTTTGTTACTTGCTTACTGTCTTCTTCTTGTGCTACCCTAAAACCTTAATTGAAAAAAAATTAAATTAAAACTATGTCGGGACCAATTATCCTCCGTGACATTCTAATTTTCCACTCTTTACTTTTTCCTTCCCTTAAGGCCAGACACAATAGCCATCTCCACAGCTGGAGAGGGTTGGAGACAGCTCTTGCAGAGCTCATCAGGACCATTCTGGGTGCTGGCCAGAGGCATCATCAACTGCGAGCAAGTTGCTCTTTCCCCCAGCACCTGGTGTGCCGCCTCTCTAGTGCTTCTATCTCTTGCCAGCTGAAAGGAAAGAGACCAACCACCAAACTCAATCCCCGATACCTATATGGTTGCACAACGCACCAGAGCCTGGCCACTGCATTGACCCCAAAAGAATCATCTTTTAAAGGAATACATGCCATGGTGCTGCAGAAAATATATTTTGGGTTCCCATAAATGGAGTACAGAGTACAGCTACGGGGTACAAGCTGTTATGGGTTTTGCAGACTCATTTTCCTGAGCTGCACATAGGTACGTGAACTTCATGAACAACAGCAGATAAAAAAAAAAAAAAAGAAAATTTAAGCTCAGTGCAAAAGTGATGGCAATTCAGTTCACATAACACTAAACTACCATCTAGTCAGAAAAACTGCCAACAGCAGCCTCCTGCGAACATCAGTAAGGTCCCCATCTCAGGAGAAGAGAGTACCCATGGACCACCTAAAACCAAAACTGTCAAAAGACAGCAAGTGCTAACAGCTGCAGAGAACAGCCCCGCAACTTTAAACCACATAATTAAAACCAGAAGTCGTTACCACTTCGATGGCTGTACAATGACTCACGTGAAACCAGCTCATGGCCCAAGCGCAGTTCCTAAGGACCAGGTGTCCAGGGTTCTGCAGCTCCTGTCAAGACTGGGGAGGGGTGGGCGAGGACCGCAGCCCCCACGGCCCCGCGCAGCGCCGGCGGGTCAGGGGATGGACGGCTGGAGCGCCCTGCGCCCGCAATCACTGCCAGCCGGGGCTGCGGGCAGAAAGCTCTTACCTCGCTGCGGTGGCTTCGTTGCTCTTGCTAGGGCTAAAATCACTTCAAACAATTACAGGAAAAATTACTTCACTGAAATGACTACTTATGTCAGCAAGCGACTGCCTACAGGGGCCAGGGTTGGAAAAACAGGGCTTTTGTTTCTTTGTTGTAATTACACATACCGCTGGGCCAAACTTTCTGCCAATTTAGCCGTAGAAAACTTTGAGAAATGTAAAGGTATCACATTGCAGAGACTTAAAGCTAAAGCATGCTTTTATGTAAACTACTGTGTATAAATCCATAATCTGTAGCCCTCAGAAGCACTAGGCAAGCAGTGCCGCTCAGAAATACTGTTCCTAAGGACAGTACTGCCTTAAGTGTTTTGTGTTGGTTCTGTTTTGTTTTTAATTAGTACACCGTTCCTTAAGTGACAACATAGCAGTTAGACAAGAAGCAAAATCATGGCACCACTTGATTTTAGCTATGTATCCTGCTTCTTAGCCATATAGTTTCTCAATGTGCTGGATCACTGATATTTTTATCCCTCCCGCCCAGTGTGTTTAGACACACCAGCAAGGTAAGTATTGTGGAACACACTGCAAGGAGGAAGGCAGAGATCTCAAGCTCTCTTCCACTAATTATTCACTAGCCACTACGGCTAGATAAAAATAAAAGACACAATTTAACTTTCAGGAAAAGAATGTTACCGTTATTTATTTAGCTTTGTGTACCAGGTGCTTTCTTAAAACGATGGAAGAAGATGCATCTTTCAGCAACTCTACCTCAGGTTTTCCTACACCACCCTCAAAGATTTAACTTTTCAATAACCCTCTTTTTACATATAGTAACTGAATGACAGACTTTAACCCAAAGAGACACACAAAAGTAATCAACATTTAATTTGGTAGACTGACCACATCAAGAATCCATTTTGTCTGGTTTCTTTTTCCCCCAAAAAGAACTGAAGCCAGCCATACAATAGCAATATTCCAGATGGCTGTAGAAAGTCCTCCATCTTTTTCAACAAAATGTTGATCGTGATCCAAGAAGCAGGAAAAGTGATTTTGACGGACACGCATGTCTTTCTGCAATGTGACACTTCCTACAAAACGGAAGAAGAAGAAAAGCAATCTCATTTACAAAGAAGTCTGAGCTGAGATGCAATTTGGAAGATTAGAATGAGGAAACATATAATCAGCAAGACTAGTAATTAGAAATGATTTACTGCCTTGCCTTGTTAAGCCTATTATTAAGATAGAATATTTTCCTACACTTACTACTCCTAACTTATATAAAACCTCAATTATTTACATCTCTTGTTTTTTACAAAAACTTCAAGACAACTGTTTTAATAACTTCCACTTAACTAAGAATCAAAGCACTGTTAGCTGCATTTGGTCACTAAAAACCTTTAATGAAGCAAGCAACTACCAAGGAATTTGAGAAACGAAACTTTATTCCACAGTGAAAAGCAATCAACTGTTATCTATGTGTCTGCATTTTCTGTTCTACCAAAGAAAAGTGTTTCCCAAAATGACTGTGCCTCTCAGCACACTCTGCCTGCAAAGCTTAATTCTTCCTGACACTTGTCCCAGGGCAAATTTTTTTAAAAGAGGTTGTCTTCATTTTAAAATTGACTTTTAATGATACTCATAATTCAGAAGGCTAGCTTTTAAATTTACCGAATTTCTGGTGTCACTCACACAAATTCATGGAAGGACACAGGCAACAGGTTTTTAAAAAAAACCCAGACAAACAAAAAACCAAAAAACCCCACACAACACAACCAAAACAAAACCCTGAACCTAACCAAAAATAAATACCAAAATTCCCTTGCTGTATCCTTCAGGGTCCCTAACTCGCCATATCCGTTGAGGTCCCTAGTGTAAAGATCTCATAACATCCTAATCAACCAGGATTTTTTTTCCCTTGGCTAGCAAAAAGGAAAAAAAAAAAAAAAAAAAAAAAGCCGGTGGAAAAAAAACAAACTTACCT
>VZSF01008943.1:123416-154571 GCA_013398295.1 Chionis minor | reverse complement strand
AAAAAAAAAAAAAAAAAAAAGAAGCTGGTGGAAAAAATATCATCTTACCTTTATCTGGCTGCTCAGTGGTTAGGTTAGTCAGAAGCACAAGAGAACCTATATTTAATTCCTTTCTTACCCAAAAGTGATTCAAGTCTATATCACTTACTTCTTGACAAGTCTTAACCTCTCGGTCCTAAGAAACCATCAACTGAAGCTTATTCTGGTGTAAGAGCAGTTGTGAAAGCTAAGCAGTTTTATAGGAAATAATTACGTGTTCAAGAGGTTAAAATAAGAAAGCAAACACAAGCAGAATTCTCTAGCGTAACTTTTATGATACTTTTATGAGCGGTGACACCAATACTAAAAGTCACTGTATAAAATATTAAATGCTTACCTGAAAACGCACCTTGCTTTCTCCGCCATTTTCTATGAAATATCTGAGACTGGATTCACAACTGTTTTTCTCCAGCTTATGTCAGCATAACTTCACCGATTCCAACTGAACCAAGCCCATAGCTATTTTTTCCAGCAAGAGTCCCCTGACATTTCCATCAGCACAATAGCAGGTATTTTCCACTTTTGCACAGTGGTAGTTTTCTACTTTCTAAACGGTAGCACCATAGTTCTGCTGTTTAAAATACAACCTGTATGATGCAAGATACTCACTAAGTTCTGCCTGTGATATACTCCAGAATAGACGGGTTTGCCTTAAATCATTTGAACAATAAATGCTACCAGTTATCAACTTGCCATTCTTTCCTGCTGAAATTTCCCCATGCTTCTGGTTTATTGGCCTGTAATGAGTGGCTGCAACAAAAAGGTGCCAGTAGTGAAAACATTGATAACTCGTTCAAAGACACATTCTCCACTACTTTAACTCTATCTAGAATAACTTCCAGAAATGAAAACATTCATTTCCTTCGTCACGAGTGATCACAACTAAATATGAGAAAACTTAGTTCTTAAGAGTAATTCTTCCTTTTTCCTTCTCATTTTTGTCTTTTATCAGTGCAAGAATGCTGCAAATCATTTACAGTGCAATATCAAATGGATGTATTTTATTTTTAGTCATATCCTGCCGATTTCCATAGCTTTTCAGGCAGATTTTCTTTCAGAGCACTTCAGGGACCTAAGAGGAAAATGCTGCCTTGGTTTAATGTCAAGTAGGCATCTTTAAAGGTGTCTTTCAAATCAGTATTTCAAATCAGTTTAAGAAATTTACTTTGTTCATTGAAACCCATTTCCTCCCAGTCACCTGCTGCAGAAATTCCTATCTTGGTCAGTCCCGTGGCTTTCTGGGCATTTTTCTGGACTACTGTCAACTCAGTTCAGTCAAGCTCTGCTTCAATTTCACACACTGTTGTCGAGAGCCGTTAAGAGCTCTTAAATGTTACCTACTAATTCTCTAGATGAGAAGCCTTATTTTGAAGTATTTCTTAGTAGCAAACATTTTAATTTAAAAAAAAACCCCAAAGCAAAACAAAAAAAACCCTGAAACAGCCTTAAAGGTATGAACAACAATGACAGTGCAGTGGTTTCTGCCTGAGGTAACAGTATCTTAAAACCAGGACTCAGTTCCCCAAAAAGGATATGTCTCCAAGACCCCAGAGGGCACTAAAATATAGGATTTAACCACTCACCAACACACCCAGCAATGGCAAGAGAAGGACCTGAGCCGACAATTCGTGCCATTTGTAATGAAGTTGAGAGATGCAGCCACTCATCCCCTCCCTCCTCCAAACTCTGCCTCAGAAGGAGAGAGAAAAACAAACAAAACAAAACAAAACAAACAACCACAAAAAAAAAGAAAAAAAAAGTTTGACACAAACAGTGCTTTTTTCTTAGGAAGATGTCACTCTCACCTCTCCCCCCAGTCTTATCCCTCCGTCCCCTGCTTCTACACTTTCAGTATTGACAGTGACAAAGACAAGAAAACGCCTGATCATAAGAGGAATTATCACCAAACTCATCTAAGGGGAGACCTCAGCACTTCATGGAGATAAGATGACAGCTCCTAAAGTAGTTACACCACGCAGTGATTAATTTAACTGTTAATTTGCAGTTTGAAAATTAGATAAGCTATATCATGATACCATTTCAGATCAGGTACGGAATTTCAGATTCTTATAATTCACTCTAAATAAATCAAGCCCCATCATCACACATAGAAATAAATTCTGCTATCATCCCCGTTTACGTCTTGCACAATAAAGCGCTTTAAGCTTAAAAAAAATAATAATTTAAAAATCATGTTTAAACTGATCAGAAGAGGCAGGCTCTTCTTTTTTTAGTAAAGCTGATGTTGATGGAAAAGAACCAGTCTGCCCTCCAGACCAGATAAAAGCACGTGGAGCTCAAAAGCTTGTCAATTTCTCGATCGTGTCAGCCATTCTAATTAAAAAAATACTACCTTTCCCTAAAAACCCTGGTAAAAATCTCTGGTCTTGCTGCTTGGCATACATAACATGTATGATTATCATACGTGTACGTAATATGTATGCTCTAACCCCGTGATGCCATCTCTTCCCGGTGGTCCCAAACTGCCATAGCACGACCCAGCAGTCTATGAGCTGCTATGAGATCACCTCCCTACCTCTCACGATGAATTTGCTCCTCTTTCCCGCTTACAGACACGACATCCCTGTAGGAATCATACAAACGGCGAGGATGAACCAGCGCTGGCAGAACCAGCAGCAGCTGGGATTAGCATGAGAGAGCACCACACGAACTGTCCCTTTCCATGCGGTTCTCCATCAATTATCGGGGTTGAAACACCCACTCTGTGCCTAGGGGAAAACGTTCACTCCTTCCCTCTTGGCATTAGAGAGTTCTGAGAGATCGTGGTGCAAATGCGAAACGCAGTAAAAATGCTCCTCACCGGCTGTATCTCATGGCCTAAATGATTCCAGGATAATCAAAATGAGAGAGGTATTTAACAATTTGAAAACCTTTTGATATTCCTTACATGGACATAAACACAGACGCCACCCTTTCGGTGTAGCCTTTCCCACATTAAGGATTTGACGACGCACTCAAGATTTTGCAAGAAAATATCTAACAATATTTAAATAATGTTTAAACTACTACTTACTAAAATTCAGAAGCAAACGTGTCAGCTCTATTCTACATCATAGGCAAATGCATATTTTCATAGATGAGCCAATTATTTTGAATTTGCAGGTATAAAAGTATTCAACAAATCATACCTCTGTTTTTAATTGGTAATTAGTTCTAGGTAAAATCTCTACGCTCATGCACTACAATTAAATACTAATAAAAGATAATTATCCCAGTCTCAAATGTCAGAAGGTTACATTTCTCTTTTCCAATCTAAAATATGCTTTGTTTTTAAATGTAAGGCTCTCAGTTGCCATTAAGACGACCTACACTTCTTTCTGGGGTGTCTTGAACCAGTTTTTTTGTACTGGAGCAACATTGGTATATGAACGCACGCATATTTTTCTATCCCATATTGCTGCAGGTTTACATTTATCTCATATTTTCGAAACACCTTTATATGACTTTTAGATTTCTTCCCAGTGCAGAGGTGAGAAAGAGATGCTGCCATGAATTGTTGGGTCAATGAGGGCTAGTCAATACAAAAGTTTTAGGTTTATAAAGTATACGTGAAGAACAGGATTAAAAGGGAACTTGGGTGTGTCCAAATCGGTAAAACTCTAACTAGGATTAAATTAATCCTCTAACTAGGATTCTCACAAGACTTTTATGAGGTTCAACTCACAAAAAATTTAGAATATTATTACTAAATATAGAAATACAAAATATTGTTAATACTATCCGCAAGTAGCTATTATGTATTACCACAGATTTCATGTATGCAAAGGCAAAAAAGTGTAATATAAAAATATCTGAAAGTATAATATACATAACTGCAACTCAGCGTACACAATGTCGAGAAAGGAGGCGGCATTAAAAGATTTGTGTCGTGAACTAAAAATAAAGTAACTTGAACTTTTACAAATATTTCCTTGAGAACATGTTAACTCTATCAATATCCCATTTGCAATTCCTTCCGAGCAGCCAGGTTTACTGTTTGGCAGCAAAGCAGAGATGTTTCACAAGTCAGACCCTTGAGTTTAGGAAAGGTTATGCTGATTGTTCAAGGTCTTCGCTGAGAGTTTAACAGCATTAGCACCCTGCACAACTGGTCAACCCAATCCCTTACAAGATAAAATGTGTTAGGCAAATGCAGTTAAGCGGCGTAACTATACGCCATCTGCTCGATAATGAAGTAATCGTTGCTGTTAAAGAACTACCCCGTGAGTTTTCCAACCCTGGCAGGCTACAAGCCATCACTGTCAAAGTGACTTTTCTCCTGGGTGGCCGGTCGTTGGTGGTTCAGCACAGATTCCCCTTTCTTGACAAATGACAACCGCTCAAGCTGTGATTTCCTTTCTGCTCATTTTCTTTTATAGGTGGCTCTATTCCCAGTGTTCTAATGTGATTCAGCTTCATAGCCAGTCTGGTTATATTTCTTCTAGAGACTGCAATTATATTTCTAAACTATTCTTTGTGTTGCTATGAGAATCAAACAAAAGGGAAAAAAATTTAAAGTTTCAATGAAGAAAATTTCCATAATATGTGGTGGCTGTCACAATCTTGCTGATAGAAATAATTACTCCTCCCGATGTAACTACACGAAACCACCGAGAAATGTAGATAAAAACTCTTACCCATCTGTGCAAAGCTCTTTCATAAATGCATATGAAAGAAGAGCTAAATACAGAGATTAGTATACTCTGGGATGCACGGAGGGACATGGATACCAAGGTGACAGGCCCCTCTTAGTCCCAGAGACGAGGAAGGTATTACCTCTCCTTTTAATAGCAGTGAGGGAAGGCTAAATAGGAATACATTGTGATTTTGGGTAACTTTGTGTCTGGCCTTCACGGGGTCCACTAGATTATGCATGCTAATCCTCATTTTTGGCTGATAAACTGGAAGTATCAAAAAACAAAGGCACAAGCTGCTGTAGCATGAGCTGATGATAGGTTTCTGAGGCGAGAGAAAACCACATCATCTGCAGATAACCGACATGGCTTACAGATAAAACACATTGTTTTCATAGCTGCATTGGTGAATAAATAATAAAAAATTAAAAAACCCTAAATATTTAAAGACCATTTCCAATGGTGGTGGGGTTCTGCTCCTACCCAAACAGCAGCCATAAAACAGTTCCATTTATTACCAGGTGCACCTCTTGGATCAATAGCACTTTAGGATACGGCGACAACACAGAGACTGCAGCGTGGATACTGAGCACTGCTGAATTTGCTGTCTTAGGTGCTTCTAACAGGTTTCAACAGCAGAGCTCCAAACCTGCCTGAAAGCAAAGTAAATAAGCAATTAGGCAGCAGCGCTTACAGAACTTTTGGAGCAAAGCTAAATCTAGGTAATCAGTTAAAAGTTAACTCAGACGGCAGTGGCTGAACGGTAGCCACGTCTCTGGAGGTGTAAGAGACGTGTATGGGTACTCACACAGCCATCACTGTCTGGAAGCATTGTGAAAGGTATTAGTGGAGAAACAGTTGTAAATCTGCTCTGTTCCTCTCTAAGACCTAATCAAAGCAAGATCCGCTGTTAAACAGTGTCTTACCACTGTAAAAACAGTGCTGCCAACTTAAGAGACTGTATCCAAAATCGGTGGAAAACTTCTGTATTGACACCTCTACAAAGTTACAAGCCCGTCTATTATGGAAACACCTGTGCCAACCTATCTAAGCAAAATCACTTTCCATGCCCAGAGCAAAATCCCAATCTATTAATACAGCCCAGCGCCGCTTGCTAGGGCCAACCATTCCCAGGAGCCACAGGCTCCTCACACCGTGCCTGACCACTTCTGGTGTCCATTCCACCCTCCACAGCTGCACTGGCAAAGAGACAGTCCTCCGAATACCTTTCACGAGGAAAGAAAGTTGAACAAACTAGATTGCCTAAGAGTGGAAGCGCACCTGCAGCCCAAAGCAACTTGAGCCCAACAGCACTATAAACTCTTCATCCAGGAAAAGTGCTGCTAAAACACTACCCTGCAGTAAACTCACCAGCAGGCTAAGCTGACAGCTTCGGGGCTGCTGTCTCCAGGCACCCGGTCTAACTGATCAGGGGCTTACCGATTCTGACTCTACTCACTTTATTAATTCCTTTTTTAAGTTGCTAAATACAAGCTTAGCGTATAGTGCCACCATAACGGTTAGACATAGTAAAACCCTTCTGCTCGAAGCATCTAATGAGCAATCGCAATCAATGATGGAGGACCAGAACGTCCAGAATTGTAAATCCAGTAATCCACGTTAATACCATTCCCTTCCTTTCCTTCCTCTTCCTTAAAAGCATCCACAGAAATACAAGTTAAAAAGATTAATGCAAAATTATCCACAACTCTGTTCTCAGAAGTGGAAATTGTCCACAATTTGCATCTCATAGAGTCCCAGCTCTTAGGTTTGGGAAGAATTCAAAAGCAGTTATGAGTTTGCAATAAATGAGAATTGCAAGGGGGCTATTAACGAGTCTCTATAGAGCTCCCAAGAGCTACCCATGTTTTTTCTTAGCATAGGAGAAGACTCAAAGCATCTCTGCAAGAAGAAGGATTTGCCAGTAAACATTTTATACTGCCACTGATCCCTCACCAGCTCCTTAGCAGCTGTCAGGTAGATGAGTTCACAGACTCTGTTGGGTTTTCTGCATGAAATAAAAGCATCCCAAATATCCATTGCAGCACTCGAACCATTACAACATCCTCCTTAAGGTGAATATTCAAGTTCAGGCAGGGAAAGGCAGCAGTGATTTCTTTTTAAACTATTCCAAATAATAAGCGTTTTTTGACATAAATCATCAATGTTTGGGTTTTGGTTTTTTTACTTCTATAGATCTCATGGGTCTGTTTTCTTACTTGCAATATTAAATATTGTAATGTTCAGAAATATTTTCATTTTAAAATATAGAAAAATAATTTTTCAGTGTCTCCTGAATTCATCCCTTTTACTTAGAACTGAAAAATCTAAATCAAAATTATCAGAACGATAAAATGTCAGTTACCAGTAATAATAATAAATAATGAGTATCTGAAATATGCCTCAAACTGGAACTACTTCTCCTAATTACTAAGTCAACTATTTTTGGTTTAGATAAAATTAATGACCAGAATCATCAACCATTTCAATTACTTTAAAAGAAAATTCTGACTTAGATAGCCTTGAGAAACCAAAAAACCTCCTTGGAGTTATCCCACCTAAGAACAGATCAGGAAGATGGTAATAACTTATCCAATTCTTTACAACAGGGGCTGTGAGTTTGGATAAACGGTAACTGAATTACAATATATCTTTATCTATGGCAAATGCAAACCCAAAGAGAAACTGCGATTCACAAGGAACACCTTAATTTCCCCAAAATTAAAAACACCCCTCCCACCCTGCCAAAAAAACCCCAAACCTCCCCAACTGAAAGCTTAACCATAAAACAGTGGAAATTCTCTCATGGAAGACTAAAAAGTTATTCCCAAACCTGTTCTCAAAAATGGGAATTATTCACAATTTGTATGTCACAGGTTCCCAGTTCTTAGGTTTGGGAAGAACTTGAAAGCAGTCATGAGTTTGCAATAAATGACAACGTACAAAGAAAAGCATCTCCTCAGCTCTGTAGCGAATAAACGAAGAAAATTATTTAGCAGGCCTGCACCCTGTCTTTTGACAGTGATTAGATTTATTACATGGATGCTTCTCCAAATGATTTTAATTCCCTCACTCTCAACGCGAGTTCTTCAAAGCCATGTAGGAGAGAACAACGCCTCTACTGGACTTGTTGGCCACTTTGTTAATTCCAGCTGTCGTCCTCCTTCCTAGGGCAACTAAGGGATTTTGTGGTGCTATTTCTGAGCATGACAGAGGAAGAAGTCAGACAGATCTAAATCTCTAAGATTTAGATGCTCATGTTGCATTTCAATCCCGTAACTTAGAGGATGCTGCCACCAAGAGTTTTGAAGACATAAATGGCACGCTGACAGCTGTTGTCAGGGGGAACAATGAAAATTGGCAGATTTAGCCAAGTATGAAGCATGACAAATTGCAGGAAAGCGAAAGGAAGGCAGTGCTTCACTCAATTCAGAAGTAAGATGACATTTGCTAGGAAGCTTGTGGGAATTCTTCAGACAGTCTACAAGATGTGCTAAATGTTACTTGCATTATAACAAATCATAAGGTATCGACTGCAAAATCATTTCCCTTTAATGAAGACTTCTTGAGGAAAAAAAATATCAGAGTCAAATAGAAGACTGAAACTACAAATATGTTATGCTTTACATATCTCGAAGCATGAAGAACCTACTAAAGCACATTTAATTAAAAAAAACCAGCAAAATCTCTGCAGTGTATCAGATTGACAGTATTTTGAGTTTACAGCATGCTTAGGAGGTTTCCCTCTTCTCTTTACATCTACACCAGTGGTATGTTTTCCAAAAACATGTTATTCTGCATGAAAAATATATCTGCCGTATATCTGTTGTTTCTTACCATTGGAGTGGAATAGTGGGTTCTTTTCTTCTCAAAAAGCAACCCAACTTCACTGCATCAATGCTTTACAAAATAATAGCTGAAAACTTGACCTGTATTTGCTTAACATCAATAGGAGGTTTTTTTAAAATTTTTGACACATTTTGGGGGTCTTTTACTAAATAGGTTTTGTTTATTCTGTTGATCATGTTTTTGAGCTCTCATAATATTTGGTTTCAGTTTCTTTAGAATCTGAGTGTAATTCTGATTTTTCACTGCACTGAAAAAAAAGGGGGAAAAAAACCCAAAAACAACCCTTTTTTTTTTTTGGTAAGTATTACCTGTCATTCCAAAAGAACTTTGCAAACTGATAGTAAAGAAGCAGCAATTTTCTTCCAAAATACTACCTTTTCTAGGAATAAACATGACCGCCTCTTTAAGTATCAAGAATTAAAGCAACAGCGTATTTCAATACCGCAACAGAAACCAGCACGCGTCTGACTTCCAAAGTTACATTTTAAAGGCAAAATATAAAATTCATCTACCGGCCACGATTCTGCTATTATGCATGGAAGAAACAGCAACACAAGAGACAGACCTCAAGGTCCTTGAAGCAGTCTGTCTCGCTACATCTGCCGGCTCTTTGACATTTGGCCCAAAGAGAAACCTTGAATATGGCCAGTTTTACATCTTGTTAGTCTCCTGGGCACGCAGCATCCTCAAGGACACCTTGGTCACATTCGCAGAGTTGCATCATTATAGTTTTAAGGGGACTCATTCTATCTAACTCTAGGCACCTAACTTAGCTCACCTGCTGGTCTCCAAGGGCTTACTTACAGAGAATGGAGAGCAACTAGGATTTTTGAAAAGGTTATTCTGAATAATAGCCTATTCTAGGCAATGTGGACTGCTTCTGGAGACACCTAATTTCACCTCATTTCTACAGGGGAAATCCCAGAAGGACTTGCCAGCTACATTAAAGGCCTAGCATAGATGATGTAGAGATTGATTGCCTGCACTCCCAGCATCTGCGTGCTCCCCACCTTTATTTTTTTATCTATTCTTATATCAAAGTCCTTGAAGGTAAAGAACCATTGGGATTGCATCGGTAACAATGCTATGCTATTTTTCATGATTTACTGAAAGGCCTATCTCAGAAATATTATTTTTTTCTTAATGATTTGACTATCACATAACTTATATAGAGATAACGAAGAGAAACAACATGTACCACCCACAAACCTTCCTTATCTCTCAAGTCAGGGCTGTTCAGTTAAACCCGAGAGATGACAAGTCTACTACACTATGTCCCACTTCTTGGCCCCTCTGTGGCAGGAAGTGACAATTACAGCACACTAAGTGACATATTTAATTAGATGCCATGCTTTTCCGAGCTAAGCAAGTGACCCATAACACCTAAGCTAGGAGCATGACATTTTACTGCAGCCTGAAACCAGGTAAAAAAAACTTTATTCTTTATTTAGATGCCCATTCTTTCTTATTAGATAACTTTTCATACACTTAGTTCTGGGGGATGGTGGGTACACAAAGGAAAAAAAAATATTTTTTTTTTCTTCTCCTTTATATTTTATAACAAAATAATATATAATTATTAAGGACCAGGTTTTCATATTTCTAATTTAAATGAAAGTCTGACTCACAAACACAGACAGCACACACAGGAAACTTGATCATGTACTCAGAAGTCAATATATAGATTTCAAAATGTAATGTTTAGCATTTATTTTTGAGCATATATTTTAGCCCCATGCTCTGAATATATTGGTTACTTATAAAAATATAAATTATCACAATGTGTTACACAAAGCTCGTTAGGATTTACAATCTGAGCAGCCTCAAAGTCTGTTCAATATCTCTTGATCCAGATACAAATTCAAACACGTGTCAACAGACAATAAGAGAGTGAACTCTGATCCAAATCTGGGACACTGAGCCCTGCAAATTGTTCCTGCAAACTGAAAAGACCACGCAAATAGCCATGGGCAGTGAAGAGCCAGCTAGCCAGGTGACTGAGGGCTGGGCAGGTTTTCCAAGCATAAATAAGCTTTTGAAAAGTTTCCCCAAATAAATAACTATGTTTTCCCCCACTTGCAGGGAGAACCAAAGCCGAGGCAGGGATGCCGTTGGTTTCTGAGGGCCCCACCAATCCCACCACTTCTTTCCTTACGGATTTCCCACCATCCCGTTCAGCCCCAGCACCCTGCATGGCAACCTGCTGACCAGGGCGCTTTATTCCAATACGCTTCAGAGGAAGACATTTGAGCCGCTTTAAAGAAAACAAAACCAAACCAAATAAAAAACCCAAATAAACAAACAAACAAAAAAGCCCAAATACTCCCCCACGTCTTTGGCATAGCAGAAAAATAACAACAGGCTGGGCGCACCACTGAGGAGCGAGCAGAGGTCACTGGATTGCAGCAGGATGAAACGAACCCTGTTGTGAGACAGGCGTCGGGCAATGTGGTACAAATCACCCTCTGAACAACCCCTTCTCCACCACCCACTGCGGACCTCACACACTTCAAGGAAGCCGGATCCAAAGAAGAGAGAAAGCAAAAGACCCAGAATCAAGACAATGTTATATATAAAGTAATTTCTCAACTTTCGAATCTCAACTTAGGAGCTCAGCATAACCTAAATCAGGTGGTTTCATACCCAACAGCCGTAATTGCTGTGGATGAAAGGAAGAATTGTCTTAGGCTGTACAGAAGTAGGAGCTTGATGGTAGACACTTGGAAAGACCCCTCCTTAGGCCTTATCAACAACCTACCCGAATCTGAGAACGTGGCGCAGACCCCAATTTATATAATTTGTATGAACACCGGAGAAGAGACGGCTATGAAATCAACCCACAAAACAGGCTTTGGTTTCACCAAAAAAGGGGAAAAAAAAATAGAAAAAAACCCCAAACCAGTAAATGTCTAATAAATTTTCATCCAACTTTTTACTCTTCACATACAAATACTGCTGTTTCCCCAAGAAAATGAGGCATTTGCGTGCCCTGTTGTACATGAAGAAAAAAAAATAGAGCAAGACATTGGATTTTTTTGTATAAAACAGAGTTAAAAGGGAAATCTAAAATCCCTAATGTTGCCCTGCATGTCAAAAAGGAATACTTTTGTCATCATAAAAAGATTACAAGAACAAAAAGAAAATATTTTAAGTCCCAATTTCTTAGGCCTTTCAGAAATAGGATAGTGAGAAGCTTGTTGTAAGAAGCAGAAAAAAAGTCTTTGCTACGTGTCTAAATTCATCTGCAGCTCAGGAGTGACCTGTTGGCTCTTTGCACAGCTAGAAAACACTCAAGGTTTCAATTTATTATTTTTTTTTTTTATTAAGACAAGCGTGAGCTGTGAAGTCCACCTCTCTATCCTGTCTGGGCTACTGAAAACTGGTAAAATCTCTCTGTTAAGTGCTGCCATCCTGGAAGTGACAGTGGTAAGTCCCAGCTTCCGAGGCAGATGGTATAAATCTTATCATTTGAGCCTCCTCTACTGAGATGAATCCTTCATTGGTAGAGAGGAACAAAATCACTTCTGTGTCTCATTAACACCTCCTACTCTCAAGGATAAGATTTGCCATCTTTAATCAGTTATTATTTCCCAGGGATTTATCCTCCACATATTTTTTTTTCTCTGCTTTATGCCACTGAATTCATAGCAAAAGCAACGGAAACCAGGGTAACTACTCTGACAAACACTGGAGTTTAAAAAAAATAAATAGATGGCTGTGAAAGAACAATTACACCTTCCCATGGCATAAAAGCACAACAGCGTGATTTCAGAGTGTTTGGCTTCTCAATTCAAATGCACACCAATGCTTTCCTGAAACAAAGCGTATTTCTTGAAATGAAAACACTTTTAAAACACACTTTTTTGCTTCCTCTTCCCTCTTTCCCTTTACTAATGTTGGCACATTCTGAAAGTCCTTGTGTTATCAGACATCCTCCTTCTCCCTTTGATCACAACAAGCCAAAGAAGCACCCCTCCCAGGTGAGGAAAATGAGGAATAGCAGGAAAAAAAAAGAAAGAAAGAAAAAAAAAGAGCTGCTGAAACCAAAAATAATATAATAAAAAAATAATTTAAAAGTAACACTGCTTCCCATGTAGGATCATTATTCTCCTTTCACCATCCAGCTCCTGAAGCTCTGTTGACCTTTGCAGGGTCACACTGAGCAGCACACCATGCATATGTACGGTAGTTCCAAAATAGCATTACAGTGAAGGTAATTGAATGGAATTAGGGTGCATTTTGACTTCAGTAACTGCAGCAGACAAAAAAGGGAGCCCTCCAACTCCGTATACTTCCCACATGGTAGCCCTTTGGTTTGCTTTGCGTCTTAGAAATTCTACAGGGAAACCAGCCAAAATAAAAACGACAGTTGCTCAGCTTTTACATTATAGTTCAGTCGGATTTAAGGATTGCCCTTTATTTTTGTGGCAGGAAAATAAAAGGGATAACATGCAGGAGAATTCTCTATATTATCGTGAGTGTACTTGTGGGCTGGTTTTTATAGTGCTGTGCTCAACGGATGTGATGTTCCTCCCCAGGAACAGAGCACACTAAATTCTGTAATGGCAGAAACCGCTGTTTTAAATTGTTTTAAGGTCACCGAAAGGAAACATACTGGCTGCAAATGTCACTCTAAGTTTCATCTTAGCAACATCTTGCAGAGGTGGCAGGGTGTAGGAGTGAGGGGGCAAGACCACCAGCATCCAAGTACAGTTGGTGATTTTTAAAGCCAGCTGCAGCTCTATTTAAATTAGCCTCAAAAAGTAAAACTATTAAAGGATAAGCACCCCAGTATCGAGTTGTTTTCCAGTGCAGTCACAGCCACGTATACAAGGAATCACTTTAAGGCCATAACATAGAGAAAAAAATTTCCTCAAGCTCATTATGTAAGCTCAGTTTAGGTATTCCCTCTCATTTTAATGAACCTCATCTACTCTACTTCCTTTCATTAGACAGATTTTCAGGCACACAAAAATTGAGGAACAATTCTCCTGCTGCCCAGTGATTCTTGAAGAACATATTTAAGCCCTCACACAGGTGTGATATCAACCACTCACTCTAGATCTCAGCACTTCTGACTTCCTTGTGAATTTCTCATGCACCTACATCTTTAACTAAATAAAAAAGCCAGACACATCTCTAATCATAAATTTTGTCTGGTTAACAATAAATTACTAATTTCCTTATAACACGAAGAAGCACAATGGCATTCCCTGCTGAAGATGAAGGTAAAATACCTTACCAACCCACAAACACTGGAAGGTTACAAATATTAAGACAAAAATCCTCCATAAATCTGTGGGGGGAAAAAAGAAAAGAAAAACAGACTTTGAACTAATTTTAATATTCTTTTTCAAGAATTTGAATTGATGTATTTTAAGTCAAATTTCAATTTTACAGTCAGGGGGCTGATTTGTTTTAATTACCTCAAATTTTCAACACAAGAACTTCATTTTTTTAAATTAAAAAAAAAAATCCAATCTGTCAACTCCATGAAATATTTTTTCAAGATGGTTGACTGGAAAACCAAATCAGAATAAACTGGCTGTCATCAGCAATTTGGTTTTGACAAAGCAGCACATGTCAACAAATTTCATGGGAAATACCTGTTAAATTCCCCTCTCTCAGAAATAGTTTTTATCACGGAAGAGAAGTGGACAAGATAAGAAAAGTGACTGATGTATTATCCACTATTAACTTTATTTTCATTCTTATTTAAAATGCCTTTCTTTCCTTACTGCTGTTCAGAGTGATGTTGTACATATACAAATCACCTACCTCTTCCCCAAGATACCTATCTTTATAAAGACAGAATCATTCAGTAACAGAGTATCAGGCAGAAAAATCTCAATAAACATCAGCAGGATCTTGGAGTACTGTAGCTCTGAAAATAAGATGTTTAATAGCCTGCTTTCTGCTGTTTTGCACATTCTGAAATACTTGTTAAACTTATTTATTGATTCTGTAGTTGGCAAGTCCAAGTAGCTATTTCAACTGAAGATGATCACGTTAACAAAGAAAAATAAGCCATCTATTTACTTGCATTTCTGAAAGTGAGCACTATGCACACAGAATAGTATTGATTGACTTTTAATTGCACCCTATTAAAAATGTTACCACTGATTTAAAATTCCCTGAAAATAAAAGGTTATTTAACACACATGCCAGCACATCACTACAGTGGTTTGGTGACACTGCAAAAAATCATCAGCACTACAGAGAAAGGTCCCAATACAGCTGAATACATGATTTAAAATGCAATAAGAACCTGACATTTTATATATCAGTTCAAATTTTACAAGCTTATAGATCATAATTCAAAAAATGTATGGTTTTTTTTCTTTAAGAAACATCTTAAGAGGTAATTTGCTTTTAACATCTTAAAATCTTAATGTACCACTTCAGAAAACTTTAATGAAAAGGGAAAAAAAAGCTTGACTAGCTTCTCTATGTATAAAAAGCAAATATGCACTTTCTGTTCACAGTCTTATTACCTTAGATTAAGGGAAAAAGAGCAAGACAAGAACCAGAAGTAAACTCCGAAGGAAAGAACAGTGTGTGCACGCACCTGTGTTTGGAACACACTTTGCTACCAACAGACACAGAATAACAGTTGCAAACGGATGCTCCTGAGAGTGAGTTAATGCCAACATCATACACTGCTCCATTATGCTACAGATTTCGATTCGTTTAGACACCTTTGTACTAGTTGTTATTCCAATTAAAAAAAACCCAAAAAAACACCACCAAACCCAAAACCACCCAGTGAGAATAAAGAAGCCGCTTACAAATCAGTGAGTTTTAAGTAAACTTCTAAAAATCTTAATTTGTATCATAACCTTTTGGCATTCCCTGAATTTTCTCAGCATCTCTCTGAGAAAGAACTTCCCGGCAACCTTCCTCCATCCAGGAGGAAGAGCCTTCTTTTGCGGCGACGGCGTGAGTTGCCTTTGCCTTTAGCCTGGCTCACCAGGGGCTGTAGGTCCTGCCTGGCACTCGGCTCCCAGACAACAGCACCAAAAACACAGCCAGCCCTGCAGGCTCTACTACCAATTCGGGAAGGATTTCATCGCCATATAACACCACAGTTCCTTCCCCCAGAGGCCAACATCACTTAGTCAGCTTGCACAAAGAGATCACAATCAAAAAATAATACAAAAAATTTAGAAATAAAAAGGCTGTTTCTTGTTGAAACATTAGTCCACCTTTCACTCTAGACAGATTTTTTTTAAAGCCTTTCAGTACAGACAGGAACCTATATAAATTCCTAAACTTCCTGGAACTTAATGGGATCTAATTACATCTGAAATTCCCATAAGACATTTAAGTCTCCATAAATCTGGAGCTGGATGACTTGCGATTAACAATTTCCATTTAAAGATTCACATCTCCACAGGTATTTAGAAATTGTAGCCCAGGAAGCAGTAGAGACATAACCATCCCCAAAAATCTGGCCTTTAGATTTGTAGTCCCTCAACATATTTAACATTCTGAACCCACTTAACTTGATAATCTAATATTATAACTCTCAGAGTTTCTTCCTGCTAGTGAATTTTGATGTCACATGCGCTAGATTTTAGCATTGCAGAAAAAAAAATTAAGGAATCAGAAGGAGCTGATCAGAAAGAAAAAGCTAATGTTTTATGGAAATCTTAAGTTTGCAGCAATCTTTTAAAAGTTTGCATTTCTACCAAACACCAATAAGAAACTGAAAAATAATCAGAGTGATACCACATAATTTGTCTCAGGTATTCAAAATTATTTGACTAAAAAATGGAACCCATTTTTATATTTAGAAAATGCCTCCATCAAGTATGTGCCTCGCAGCTTTTTACTGTTCAAATTATTGAGTGATTCATCCAATTATGCCATCATTCATTCACATGCTCTGCAAATGCATCCAGCGTATACAGAAACCACAACACAGTAATTGTAGGTTTGTTGAGGTATTGGTCTGCTTAACATTGCAGGGTGTCTTACAGGTAATTAGGTAGATAGTAATTTAATGGTTCTTTTACTTTTTGAAACACACAATATTCAATATAGGCAGCTGTGCATATACGCTGTGCCACAACATAATCAAATATAGAGAAAATATTTTAAATTTCTCGGTGTTTTTATTCTCTTTTTCAAGCTTAGCTTTTTATCTGAACCCTGAAATTGTGCTCAGGGTTGAAATAGTGCCCTGAAATTGAACCCAGAAAACTTCCTGACCAGGAAACTGAAATACAGTTTTACTCTCTACCAAACAGACTTTGAATTCAATTTCCTTTTCTTATTTCAACACCAAATAATTGCTAGTGTGTGCATGTGAACAGTTGCTATTTAAATGCTTGTGGAGAGCTCAATTTCTAGCTCATTTAATTGCCTGAGGCCGTTGGCTAAGAAGATCTAAGGAGTTCTGTACGACTACACAATTTATTTTATCTGCCCAGAATGAACCCTCTGGTCTGCTTCGTGATAGCGATGGTGTTTGTCATCACTCCATAATTCACAAGTGTCATTAATTGTGTAGGTGCACAGTACCCTCTGCGAAGCGCGTGTGTGCACATACCCTTGTTTCTCTCATTTTATTAGCTGCATCATGCCAGGCGTCCTGGCATTAGGGATTGGGAAACATGTCTCACTGATAGATTGCCGGGTCCCACCTGTACACGCTCATCCATAGTTCATCATTCTGCCAAATGCAACTTTTGCTGCGCTGTAATTCACAAGCCGTTTCGTTATTCCCATGCTAACGTTACATGAGCCCATTTGTACAATCCCTTCTACGCAGTGATAATGCTGTACGTACACCGCCACGACCCACCCGTTCCAGGGATCATGCTTCAAACATGTTTCCCCATGAGGTTAAGAAGTTTTATAGCGAGGACTCAAAGAGGTTTGGATTGAAGGTTTAATTTGGGGCTTTTCTCTGGGAAAGTTAAGCCCACGTCTGTGTAACCTCCCTTACTCTCATTCACACCACTCCGGTTCTTGCAATTATTGCCACAAGAACAAACTCTCCGATTTGGAGTTTGCAGGGTGGTCAGTGAAATGAACCACTGTACGCTGAGGGCATTAATCCCTTCGTATAGTGGCCTAGAGCTTCCCCAGAGAAAAGGACGCGGTAATCAAGGAGCAAAGATAGAACAGAGAGAGCCAGTAATGAAATAAGGAATACCAGAAAAGGTCAGAGTAGCCCTGCACAAAGAGGACAGGAAAGCTTCAGGTTTCTTCCCTGGCTTGTGTTCCTCCTGTCAGGGTACCCTGCACGAGTTAAAGAAATTCACAGCTCTGGTTACAAGCCCGGGGGTCATCGAGGTTATTCCCACCAGGTATGTCTACTTTTCCTGCAGAAAATTCTGGAATGGCTCTGCAAGGATCATAAACCTCCCTGGTGTCCCTGAAGCACTTCAAAAAGGGCTACAAGACTGTTCCAAAGACCAGTGTTCTCTATCATTAGCCCATCCTTTGCCCCATTAAAGTCCGGATCAAAATCCTGTCAGCTGCAAGGGCACAGGTAGAAAGTACATATGGAAAAACAGGGAGGGGGGGAAAAGGAGGGGGGAGGAGGAGAAACAACATATTTTACAGAGCATCTTCCATTCAGACTTGAATGAGCATTACCCCATAAACCAGCCTTCCCATCAGGCTGCATATGGGGAGATTCAGAGTTTGTTTGTATATGTCTGTGCTTAAGCAAGTTATTTGAGGTAAGCAGTAGCTCCACGTGTGTCTCAACTGCATTATCCCGTAAGGAATTTAGCCATGCTTTCAAATAAAGAATGCAAAAATAACACTTCTGCAGGTAGCTTTGTTCTGAATTTGTTGCTCAGCTAGTCAGATATTTCCTCCCAGCACTATGTTTTAATTTCATATACTATGACATACAAAACACAGGAAGAATTATCAATCTTTGTTATGTTGAAAAGCGTAGTTTTCTGATCTTGGGGCAAGCATTTGGCAGTGTTCATCAATATATTTATCATCTTCTTATCCGAAGGTCTTGAAAATGCCAGTAAAATTTACCTTCTTAAATGTCTTAAATGGTTAATGCAGCCTTTTTCATTGGTTTGCTCTGATACAGAACTCTCCGCAGGTTACCGGGCCTCATCGCAGCACAGAAACAGTCAAGAGAAATGAAGGATTGTCTCATTGCCATTGGTTAAAACCAAATTGTAACTAGGGATTTTCTATTTCGATGATATGTGTTCAACACGGATAAATTCATTATCTTCACAACATGTACTAAACTTTATCGCATTCCCAAATGATTAAAAGGAGGCATCAGCAAAAGAGCATCTGCTTTTTTTCCTCATTTTCCCTCATTGAAGTTTATACTCTAAGATGCTTGTTCACATATAAAGCTGTAGGAACAGGGACAAATTCAATCTGCCCTTAGTGAGGTGAATGGTCCCTGTTCCGTGCTCAGATCACAATTAATGCCAAGTCCTGCATCATGTCGGCTTATGCCGGCAAACTCAATACATGTTACGGGACTGAAAGGCCAAACAGTTGAGGGGGGGTGGGGAAAAAAGCATGAAAATTGATCTCTTTTGGCCTTTGCATACAGCAGACCACTCAGAAGGCAGGGAGCCGCCGTCTGTTTTGTTCACACTCTTCCTCTAGTGCTTCCACTTTCCATTTGCCTCTCAAACACCGGAGCTGATCCAGGGAGAGACGGAGCCTCATCCCTATTCCTTCCGCACCAACAGCAAGCAGATGATGGCTGTTTCAATCACTTGGAAATATTTACTGCTGTATTTTCTTACTATTTAGGAATGATGATCCACAGCAGAAATGTCTGGGGCCAGGTTAAGCATCTATATGTAAAGAAGGGGATTTTCACTAGTTTGATTTTGCCCTCTGCTCCTCTGGGTTCAGGCAAATGCAGTGAATAATGACATTCACTAATGATAAAACTCAGGTTCCAGCTCACTGCAGCCTAAGCTCACTGACTCCAACTTGCTCTATGAGGTCCAGTAGTCCTGCAAAGCATTCAAACTACCCATCTATCAGAATAACAAAACCACAAGCCAGCTGAATAGTTTTCATGAAAAGAAACTTGAATAAAAAGATTTTGTTCTGAATGGAGGCAGTGCTCTCCTATGAGGCGTGTTTTTATGACTTTTTTTTTTTTTCTTTTTAAACAGAATTCACAGTGCTCCCATTTTCTATTTCTTCCTGCAAAACACGTCAGATGCCCTGAAACTGAGCAACTGAAATAAAAATTAATTAAACATCGGACTAAAGTGAGATTATCAGGCTTTATAGATTCTTTCCTTTGGGACAGAGGCTTCTGTTAAAAAAAAATTAAAGAAAAAAAAAAACCCTAACTCTACAGTGTTTTTCTATTAAGCTACTTATCAAAAGCTTTTTAGGGAGGAAAGAAATGATAACATTAACTGAAACTCATGGGTATAGTTCATTCATTTTATGGAAAAGAAAAATAAAAAAGAAAGAGCAGCAGCTGGGTCATATGCCATAGACTTTGCACTCTCTGTGACATCATTCAGAGATTCTCCAAATGGTATGAGTTAAATTATTTGGGGGAAAATAGCAAGATGTTATACACTGGAGTTATTCATCTGCATTTCTCTCTTGTTTGTACTCTCAGAAATATCATCCGTGCACAGACAACAAGGTAAAAGCAACAGCGGTGATCAACTAGCCTCCAGCAGGCATTCAGGGATTTCCCGGAATGAATTCATCATACAGTGCCCATTTAGGGATCTCACCAACAAAATGCACATTCAAATCCAGCTCCTAGTGCGTAATCAGAAAAAAGGACCCATGTACCAGTGATGCCACATCTGTGCATTCCCATACGGAGGCATAAACCTTTCTCAGAACGCCTGACAACCCAGCTGCCATCCCAGCTCTAACTCAGCTGACCTCAGAAATGGGAAAGCTCTTCAGGTCTGGAGCCATGTCTATGGCTGCAGTCACAGTCCTAGTCCAGTCTGGAGCTGTACACGCAACATATAAATCTGAACACCCTCGGAATCATTGAATGATCTCTGTTGGAAGGGACCTTTAAGATCATCAAGTCCAACTATCAACCTAACGCTGCCCAACCCACCCCTAAACCCACGTCCCTCAGCACCACGTCCGCCCAGCTGGGAAATACCTCCAGGGATGGCGACTCCACCACTGCCCTGGGCAGCCTGTTCCAATACTTGATAACCCTTTCAGCGGAGAAATTTCTCTTCACATGTTCTTTTATACACTACCTAGAAGAAAGCATGGCACATAAAGACCAGCTCAAGTGTTCCTAATGCCCTGAGCTGGACAGATTACAAAGCCCTTATTTCCACCGAGAATACTAATGATGTTTGAATGATCTTAAGACTGTCTTAAACAGTTCTGAAATCCTCTGGAACTCAATTTTCCTGAATTTATTCTCCTGAACTTTGAGAAACGCAAAGAGTAATTAATTGTTTGAGGAATAATTGTAAATAATAGAAGAGGAAAACCTGGTGCAAGGTGCTTTTCCTATGTATAAAGATTCAAATCCAAGCTCTGATGGGGTTTGGGTACATACTCCCACAGAATGGCATGGCAGATGCCAACTTCTTTTTCTCCATCAGAAAATAGCGTAGAAAAGTTCTGAAAATGCAGTCTGACACTGAAGATTTCAAACTTATCACAACAAATGGCAGCAGGATTTTTTATTTTTTTTTTACTACAAATGATCCTAGCAGTGTACTGCCACACATCAAACCTAAGTGTCAAGGTTTGCCGACAGGACAGCGCAGTTAGAATAACTCCATAAAAGCATACTCAAACACTCCAACTACTCAACTGCCATAAGACTTACGCTCTTTCTATTTTATCCATACGATTTACAAGTCAGAACTCAGGTTGAAAAGGCAATGAGATGTCAGCAATGACTTCTGACTGCAGGACAGAAATTGGGCTGCAGCTAGACACAAGACAAGTACAATGAAGTCCTAGGCTGATAACTGTTAATTTCACTGTAATCAAAGCAAAATGGATTGTATAATAAAACAGGAAAACTATTAATTGAGTGTTGGAAGGTAGGTGATACTGAGAAAGCAAACTTCTAAAACAAATCCCTAACGAATGCATAGTACCTCTTCATCTCCCAGAGAAAGACTCTTGATTCTCTACCCTCCTCCAGAGGCGTGTGCATGGGTCCACTCAGCAGATGCAGCACGACGTCAACGATGGGAGGTAACTGCACTCCACGTACTGAGCCCAGTGTCAATAAAAGGTCCACATCTTCTTTCCATGTCAACAGCAAAGCCTTGCTGAACCTTGTGGGAGCAACACTAAGCCTAGAAGGAAGCCAAAGCTCTGTAGCCCATTTAGTCTTATCATCTGCCCTACACCTGCTATGGCATGAGCAGCAGCCAATGGCTGTCTGATAATAACTATTTTGCCAAAGCTTCTTTGATAAATTGCAAAGATAACAGCCCCCTTTCTCACATCCGTACCAGCTAATAGTTTAGAAGGAAAAACTGATCTCTGCATTGCTGCCTAATTACCTTGAGAGACTGCCAACTCATTTCCTTGTACCATATATGATCCCCTTGGTTTTTGAAGCTGCACTGAAATACTCATGACACTGAAATACTGATGAAAACCAAATGCCAAAAATTGATCTGCATTGTTTCCTGGGGGGTTAAAAAAAAAAAAAAAAAAAAAAAAAAGGCAAGCAGGGCCACTTAACACACAACAAAAAGAGATGCAACTAAATTTATATCTGTGCTGTTCAATAAAACACTATGGCAAGTGCTCAGGCCAGCAAAAACTGTCAGGTCTGAAAAATAGGAAACAGCCCCCAGGACTAAAGTACTCAATCAGTGCACTTTGCCTAAAACATACACTGCTTTCAGAACTGACTCGGTACTTTTGCACAGCAGTGAATTAACTCATAATGGGCATGTCCCTGTCATGTTACATTAAACAATTTGAACCTAAATGTGGCTAAGCCAGTCCTCTTCTCTCCTTCCCTCCTCTTCCCAGTTCTTTATCTCACCTCAGTACCCTGCCTGCCCAAGCCAGTCTCTATTTTGGATCTCCTTGTTCAGCTCAGTCCTTTTTGTCCCACTCCAATTTCCATCTCATGCCTTGATCTGCTCCAACCTTCATGCCTTCCTCCATGTCTGAGTTCAGCAGCTCCCCAGCCCTGCTGCCAGGAGCCAAGAGAAGGAAGAGAGGCAGCAATTTTAGCACCGGTGTTGCGTTTGCTGCCCTTCTTCCCTGCACCTGACAATCTCATGGACTCCCCTCAGCTGGACATCACATTCATGGGCAAAGCTCTGCTGAGCCTCTTCTGTATCTCACTGGGACACTCATTTTAGACGGCTTTTTCAGGGACTTGAGCTGATTGACATTGAATAACCCCAAATACAAACAGAGCCAAATATTCTCCCCGGTTCCAAGGTACAAAGTCCTCTACCAAAATTTTTCAGAGATGAAAAATTCAGGGCAACACTTTTAAACTCAGATTTAAAGAAACCATGCATCCCTGGATATATGTATTTCTCCTGATGCAGTTGGTAGACTGTTTACCAAGAAGAAGATTCATAACCAATTTGTTTACTTTTTTCTTTCTCTTGCTTTGCATTTTGACCTAAGCGCAACTTAGATAGGTGCACTTAGATGCCTACACTACACTTATATATATAATCTTACTTTTTTTACAATGTAACACAGAATGTACATTGCTAACTACTTCGATCTGTAATCTCAGCGCCTCTGCAAAACTGCTTCACTCATTATTCCAGATTGGGGTCTTCAGACAGTATTCCCCCACCTAATTTGAACAGAATTTAGCTTGGCGCTCAAAATGTAGGATGCTATTGTTAGGTGTCTTCTTTCTGAGTCATACAGATCAAGTGAAGGTAATCTTAGTTCAGAGACTGTCATACTAAGTGAAATCTGAATAATCTGGCAAGATCTAAAAATGAACTTGCACTTCATTGAAAAGCCTTAGAATTTATCACCTTATGTAACTCTTGTCACGGTAACAGACTTTCAAATACGAGTTACACGTCCAACCTCTAACCTCAGATCGCATTTTTAAGGGCTGCAAAACTACATTTTGCATTGATCCTTTGCTTTTCCATCTCATCCCACACTGTGCTCCTCTTACTAAGGCCAATAGCATTCACAGTTCAGTTTTGCCTTTTATCATCTCTAACCTCCTTTTCAAGAAAACAGTTTTTTTATCTTTATGTTCAGATATGGCCAATAACTTCAGTTGCTACCGTGTAACTCGAATGTGGATTGAATTGGAATCACTACTGCAGAAAAAAAAAACCCTTGAAGAACAAGAACCAAGATTCAGATGGAGAAAAAAGCATACGAACCTTTGTATATTTAAAAGGGAACAGATGTCTTTCTTCCTTGTGTAGGTACAGGAAGGATAACAGTCTATCAAGAACTTTGCAGTAAAGTATTGAGAAGCCTGAATTTTAAAACAAAACATTCAGAATCCTGTATTTTGAAAAGAGCCTAAAGAACAGCCATTTTCCCCCTTTCACACATTACCTTATGTTAAGAATCTTCTTTTTTTAATCTGCTTGCACTGGGACATAAAGATGTCTCAGCACATCCATCTTTATATACACAGGGTTTTGGGAAATAGCGGAAACACTTATTTTTAGGATGACTACTTAGAATATCACAGAGCTATGCAAAAGGACATACAGCAAATTAAAAAGGAACAAAAGCATCACATTCCCAAGTCAAGCTACCCCTCTAGGTATGTTCTTTGACCAAGACTTCCCAATGCCTATCTAAAACGTCTCTACAGCGGTTAAGAGTTCAGTGCCTCTTGCCCAGTCTACCTTGAAATGAAAAGCGGAAGATTCCTCTCCTGTAACAACCTTCTACACATCTGAAGGTCATTAACATCTTCTCCCTCTACCTTCTCTTTGTACAATAATAATACCTGTGCAATGTGCAATAAAATATTCTGCTTTAATGAGAATAATTGGCTTGCAGAGTAAGTTGTATAGCTCTTCTCATTTTCCCCCTAATTTTCGTTTTATGTACAGGCTGAACATCTGTGGATGTTCAGCAGATCAATCCTCTTTGGCCTTCTTGTGGTTCTTGATTTTAGGCCCTGTCCATGTCGTGAGTGTTCATACTTACCTGAGGGCTTTTTGCATGCAACCCCAGCAAGGCTCGTTTCAGCTCCTCGTGCTCAAGTAACGCAGCAGCATAGAGGGACTTTCAAGAAGGCAGGGAGAACGAACCTGAAGTGCAAGAGGTGCATGCAGGGCTTCTCTGTCTCTGCAAAGGGGGGAAAAAACCCAAAAAAACCAAAAAGAAAATCACACCCTCTGTCATTGTGATTTCTTTTGTGTTATTACACGGGTTTCTCGGTCTCTCTCACACACGTGTATGTACACACACACCACGGTCCCTCCTCTTGCAGGCGAAGTCACCGATTTTGCTGCTACAGGGTCTCAGTACAGGAGGAAGCCGCATCCCTCCCCGCCCCAAGGTGGTATCGACTCCAAAGGCATTCTATTAATTTCATTAAGTTTTGAATTATGACTCGTCAGCTAGGCCCTACCAGCAATTTCAGAAAACACATAAGCGGATATCATCTTCATTCCCTGAAGTACATCACTATTTTAATCTAGAGTTGTAATTGACTCCGCTTTTAAAGCAGGTGATAAAACGCTCAGAGAGCTGCCGCAGTACCTCTAGATAAGCAGCCCTGCCAATATGTAAGGGAGATAGCACAGCCAATGGATGAGAAAATGATTACGAACACATTAGAATGATCCTTTGCCACATTGATCTGTAATTTTATTTTATGTTATCTATTAATCTCTGAACTGTATGTTTTGAATCATATCCAAGTGAATTGTACCCCTGGCAATTACTGTTCAAACTTCCTCTGAAGTCACAGTCAACACAGCAGCATGTAATACATTTTGTTACTGTAAATACGACAGGCAAAATTTGATACCGAAAAAGATAGCGGTGTAAGTGGGTGTGTTATCAGGGCTAATATTGTTTCCTGTTGTGCAAGATAAGGAAGCACAGTTTCTATCCTTTTTCAGCAAGCAAGCATCATGCTTGGTGACAGCAAACATAAAAAGCCTTTAAAGATATCAACTACTTCTAAGGCTTAAAGTTGTAGTGAAGGTCAAAAGTGACAGAGACTCAGTTGGGATTTGTCCACTGCCGTCTGAACCCAGAGGTACCTTCACCAGTCACTTGAAACCAGTGAGGTTTTATTAACAATTGGCAAAGGCAATTGGGGTGGGACTGGAGAGAGAAAGAGAGAAATGAACCTACCTAATCCATAATTGTGTCAGCTTCTGAAATAGGATGTTTCTACTTGCTTCAGCACCCACTAGAGTAGAAACCTGCCCTTTGCATCACAGCCACGGAGCATAACTTTGCTAACCTTTATGTTCATCTTTTCCACGGATCATTTGAAAAGCGCTCAAAAAATTAGGAATCATTTCAGTGGCTCAGAGAGATCTCAGCTCTTCTTAATCATTTGTATTCCGTGAGGCCAAGATCAATTCCTCCAACGAGGAAAAACAACATGCCACAGGAAGGTGTGATCTAATCGTGATAGTATTTTCTACTGAATGCCATTGATATCCAGAATCTCTGTTTGCATATACTAAATCAATTTCACGGAGAAACAATAGGACTCTGCTGGTTATGTATGCTTCAGGTCCTCACTCTAGGAGTTTAAGAAGCTGAGAATGTATAACTAAATGAAAGGTATTCATGTTTATACTTGGATGCTTTTATGGTCAGCAACTTACCATAATATTTGAGACTTCCACCACCAGGCTCTGTTTGGCTTTCCTTTTGCTCAACGGATACATCAAGTTTTATCTACAGGGAATGGAATCACAAAAAGAGGAAGTAACAGGTTTAATTTGTGTCTTTCAAAACCTCTTCAGTTCCTCTGCAGTGCAAATCCCTGCCTAATGCACCACAGCCTGGCAAATTAATTCTAACGAATCAAAGCAGCAGAGGATCCTGTGGGCTAAATAGCAAACATCACAGATATTCGTTTGAGCTGCTGTGACATCAGCATTTACAAATCTCCGATCAGCTGTGCCCTTTTGCAACACCAGCCCTTGTGCTGGTTTGTTTCATCCATATGGAGCCCAAACTCTGGACGTGTCCTCAGGTCATCTGCTTTCGGGGGTCGTTACAAGACGCTGACACAAATTGAACAGAGGTGATGGAGACCTCAGAGACGATCAAGCTCCTACAAATTTATAGTAAATAAGCATTTATGCAATAGCGAGTGCACGCGTTCAACGTAGAGAGCCTGTACCCTGCATACACATTTTATCAGATGCTAAGGAAGTTTCATGGAAGAGCATGCCCTTTCATGTTATGATCATGAAAAAGTATCCTTCACAGACATCAAAAGTCATCAACTACAAGCCACAGATTTGTAGCAAATGAGGCTTAATTAACACCCGTGCCCCTGAATTTCCTTATTCCTGAACATTCCCAGCTGCTCTGGAAAATTAATTAAGGCTTAAATCTTGTGGTTCTTTCTTTAGCACTTGTTGCATGGCAACATTCATTTTTATGTATGAGCTTCTTCCTTCAAATGACTTTATAATAGTCTTATCCGAAAGATGAGCTGTTAAAGTCTTAAGACAGATATTTGCACATCTTGGTTTAGTTTTGTTGGGTTTTTCACTCATAGGACATGAATTATTCACTGATAAGAGAGACTGTAAAGCTCTGGTTGGTTCTAAGCATCAGTAAAATCAGTCAGTCATGGCAGAGGATTTAACTGACTTCTTTTTAACAGTCGTTTCCACAATTGGTTTTAAAGAATATCCGCTGAGGCAAGCCTTGCTGATTAAAAATAGGTGACCTAAGAAGACGGTGGTGTTATTTGGACACTTGGGATAGAGTACTCCAAACCAGACTAACTCTGCCACTGAGCAGCCCAGACGCACCGAGGCACTGAGCAGCCTGCTCCCCCCAGCTCCCTTGGTGGCTTCGATACTTTACTGCATCTGCCGAAGTGGGTACAGCAAACCCTGGCTTCAGCTCCCACCACTTGTCCCACCTTCTACCAGCGCAGAGTGGGAGAGACCATTTTACCTTCACCTTGGGCTCCTATCCAGTGTCCCATCTTAATATGCCTCTTAAGATTATTTGTTTTCTCTAAATAGGCAGTTTCCAGAAAAAAAAAGTTGCACAGGTGAACTAACCCATACAGGTGAGTTTTCCTTCCACCACATTATACACTGACTTCACCATGTCATGAAACAGCCTGATTGAATTCATGCAATGGCACAGTAAGGTTAAGACACTAATGGCACAATTTGAATGGTAAGTCTAATTCTAATTAATATTATTGCTCATTTCACTCATCTTTTCCCAATGCATAAAAAAAATAAATCTTACAAGAAAAGCCACATGTCTCCGGAACACACTTCTATCTCTTTTTGAATACCCATAATCTGCAAATGACTTAGTTCATATTAAATTAGAAGCAGCTGATGAATTCTCCCACGTGTTCAATATGTGATTTCTAATTTTCAGCTCATTTTCCTTTATTGTGGGGTCAGCAGGTCTCCAGACATCAATTTAAGTTAAGATATGATTGGCCTGAGCATTTCTACATGAACATACAAACATGCTGCAGGTGACTTCTGTTGACATTCAGCTCCACTTTGTGTCTATCAACATTTTGTTTCCTTCCAAATCTGAAGACCTGTGATGATGACAAGGACAATCAGTATTTTTTCATGTGACAAGCAGTCAACTCACACCAAACTCCAAATATGCTATTAGTATAACTTGTTATTTACCCCTTGCCAGTGGAGGTTTAAAAAATTGACTACAATAAAAAAAGCTACTGGGAGAAACAGTCGGCACCTTATTTTACTTCTAATGAACCACAGAAGTTCACATTCCGTGAAGGTTAAGATTTCTGACTGTAGATTGCTTAAAGCTAACAAAAACAGTAATGGAAAAACTCATAGACCAAAACTCTTATCTAGATAAATGTGAGCTAAAGTATAATTTCTTGATAGTGAGGATAACTAATAGTGAAGGCTGCTGCAGACTGTCTCTCACTTTGAAATCTTTAAATTATGATTAGATGTCTTTTTGAGGCTACAGTTCATCTGTGAAATATAAAATTGATGTAGGAAGCACTCAGTAAAGCTTGGTGGGTTCCATTTAGTATGCAATGAACTATCCAACCCAGCAGATCTGTAAAAAACTCAATTTTTTTGATCTAGTGATCCTTTCTTCTCAGTTTTCCTGCTATGGACCAGGAACTATCTCAGAAGAAAAGCAGACTTTAGCTCCAACTATAATAGCATCATGAAACCAAACTTCAGGTCTCATCATGCTTAGATTTATGCAATGATCCTTACGCAGGGTAAAAGTTAGAAGACCTCAGTCTACTGATTTTGGGAGAAGTAATAAATTTAAAAGAAGATCACAGTTAATGGAGCATTCAACTGTCTGCTGTTCACTTTGCATAGTTTCCACATAAACAGCTTCTCTCTCCCTCTTTTTTTTTTTCCCCCCTTTTTACAAAAGGAAAAAAGAAACTTGGGGCTCACAAAAAAGAAAAATAAAACAATATATTTAATAAAAAAACCCAGAAATAACATGGAAAGATTTTTTTTAAATTCAGGCTGAGAGGAATCTGAAAGTTGAGATTAAAAAAAAAAAAAAACAAACGAAAAAGAAACCCAAAACCCCCACTTTCTTAGGAAAGCATGTACAAGCTTGGAATTTCAATTATATCTTTGTAATAAAAATGCTATGGAATAACATCAAGGTGACAGAACAGTTTCCTTAAAGTTTTTGTTCTCTTGTCACAACTTTATTGCAAATCCCAGTATTTTGTGACATCACCTGAGATGGTTATGGAGATGTTTCAATGCCACATATTGTCAAAAAGGTCATAGTAAATTTAAGAAGATAGGTTTAAATTCTACACAGATAAGTACCAAAGTGAGGATTAACTTACTAAAATTAGTAATTAAAATTAGGAATGAAAAAAATAGGACGTTTCTAACAAATATGAAGCCAAAGCAATAAATATTAAAAACACTGTACTCAAAATCCATTACCTAATGTTATCAATAAATTAAAAAAAATAAATCATACTGAACTGATTGCAATTGATTGGTAGTCTTGCAATTCCATAGTGAAGACTTTAGCATTTTTTGCAAACCAGACTACGCATTAGACTAGGAACTTTCCTTTCTTTGTTCTCTTACTACATTCGACTTTATTAAGAGACACAGGACCTTGTCCATGTACTCTTAAGATTCTAACAATGACTATACTTAGATTTTGAAGCTGTACCAAAGCTTCCCTAACAAAGACCTAAATATACTGCAGTCTTCAAAAGAACATTGCATTCCTCCGTCTGGGAACCTCTGACCAGCAACACCAGAAATACGATTTTAGACATAAAAAATGCAATATTTCAAGAGAAAATAGATTCCATAAAGCAATGGAGAAAGGCAGGCTCATATACAGTGACAGAGCAATGAACCAAATCACTGGATCTTCATGTCTAATTCTTTAGACCAGTTGACATACACCAAGACCACTCCATAACACTGACAACCACACACTGAGGACGACGGGCACATTCGTTTCCAAAGGGCTCTCCTGATGGAAGGGTGAACGCTCCCACAGCTACGTCCACACCTTCCCCACTGACAAGGACCAACCAGAAAAAAAACTTGGGAGGAGATTAGGCCAATCTCTCATGAAGGCCCCAAAAAAACATTTCCTCAAAGAAACTGCTGAATTAATAATCTTATTCTATTAGCCTCTGATGATTTTTTTTTAAATTGTATTTTTTGTCACTGTCAAAACAGCAGGAATTTTTACTTTGCCTAATCACTGTTTCCCTGTAAAATAGTGTTTTCTTAATATTTGAGTGAACAGAAATTGTTTAGAGTGATAAAACTGCTGTATCCAGTGGGGAGAGGAACAGCTAGTCTCTCTCTTCTAAAGACATTTTTATTCAAAAAGATAAACTATACTTCAAACTGCCACGGTAGCACTGCAATCTGTTAGTATATGCCAGGACCAACAAGCCTGTTCCCAAAAGGAGACAGGCTCAAAATGGAAAATTCAGACCTCAATGTCAAATTTTCCAGACCCAGTGGGCGCTTAAACTCCATTATAAGGAGAGGTCACCCGAAGATTTTGAATCAAATCTCAGCTCAGTAAGAAGATTTGAAGATGTTCAGCCAAAAGTTGCTCTAATTTCACATAACTCACAACTACGCTTCCCCATTAATTTTTCACAGTATTTCAGCGTTATGAAAACTGCAACCAGCCCTGCTGAGAAAGCATACAGGGTACACGGGTTCTATTTAACACGACCTCTTTTTGTCTCCCTGAAGCTTTAAATGCCCAGAACCCTGCTCCCTGCCAGTCCTTGGCGTTGGATTGGTCACGTTACCAAGGACCAGGCTCATTCAAACAAGTTTTATTTTCGCCACCCCGCTAGCCTAAAACAATATATTCAGACTAAAGAGGAATGAATTATGTCCACAGAATAAACAAAAACAAACATATCAATGCATCCATATTCAAACATTCAAATCAAGCATGAAAGCAAGCTCCTGCTGGGAATATTATTTTTTTTCTTTTTTTTTTTTCTTTTTTTTTTTGG
>VZSF01008943.1:85999-123384 GCA_013398295.1 Chionis minor | reverse complement strand
GCTGGGAATATTTTTTTTTTTTTTTTTTTTTTTTCTTTTTTTTTTTGGTATTTGAACCAGTTTCCCCCACTTCAGTAATATCTCCAGAGTTTTCAAAGGGCCTTGTAAACAAGTCCAGAAGTACTGAACTTGCGTCGCATTCGAACCCACAGAACGCCGTATTCATCCATCATTTCTGGCAACATGCTGAGAGCAGCTGCGAATGCCACGCTCACAATTTGCTCAGGACCATGTAGTGCAACTGGAAAGGCAAACTCGGATACGGCTCCCTTACAGCACTGCACGCAGACGGAAGAGATGTCGGGCCTCCCAGTTATTCATGGCAACCCACAGTTTAAAGCACTGGTTACCAACAGGCGGCTAATTTGTATTACCTTGTGGGCAACAGCTACTGCAGGATAGACTTTTGTACTGGTGAAATTCCTAGGACAGTATGGCGTAAGTTGTGCCAGGGGAGGTTTAGGTTGGATATTAGGAAAAACTTCTTTACCGAAAGGGTTCTCAAGCATTGGAACAGGCTGCCCAGGGAGGTGGTGGAATCGCCGGCCCTGGAGGTATTTAAAAGCCGGGCAGACGTGGTGCTGAGGGACATGGGTTAGGGGTGGTTTTGGCATAGGTTTATGGTTGGATTCGATGATCTTCAAGGTCTCTTCCAACCCAAGTGATTCTATGATTCTATTCTATGATTCTATAAGCCAAAGCAATTATTTTGTGTTAGCCGGCGCACCAAATGCCAGGAAGGCATTAATTTGGAGATGTTTAGAACCTGCTGTTTTCTTCGTGAATAATTTATCTATCGAACGCATCTATTGAATTATTGATAATTTACAAATGGAAAATCCTGCACGCGTCTGCTTGCTGTTGGAAGCTACTTACTGAATAAGCCCCCACAACGCACTCCAGCCAATGCAGAAGTCCCTCTGCTCTCACTTCGTTATTCCTCATGCCTAACAGTCAGGTAAATCACATGCTGGTTTTGATATTTTTTCACAGTACCTCCCAAACACGGAGCCTGCTCACACCATACTTCAGACCTCCACTTGCCAAAGGCCTTACGATCTAATTTCACTGAAAACATTCAAAGGAAAATAACAGAGGTGCAAAAGATACGAAATTCACAGCAAAACGGGAGAATGAGTAGAATATTCCTTTCCCATACTCAGAAAATGCCTGTGATAATTTATGCTCTTCCTTTCATACGTTTATGTTGCACAAGCAGCTCCTGAAAATGGTACTAGAAATGAGGAGAGAAGAGACCTCCTGCCTCAACCAGTGAAGTACGTTCCATGGCAAAGAAGAATGATGAAAGATATTTGTAATAACAATGAAAGAACACCAGTGATAAGATTATTTTTTTTTTAAACTGGGAATGACAAAATATAAATTATATAAAAGACAAAAATAAAGGAACAAGATGAGGCAGAATTAGAAGGGACTGAAAGCAAGGACAAGTTACAGGTCCCTGATGGTGTAACAAATTACAAAGCAGGTAGAAACTAATGTCAAGAACTATTTATTCATCTATATAAGGGGAACAACTTCAGGCAAGGACAATAATCACAAAACAGGGAAGTGTTCACTAATTAAATGGAAACGAATCAGAATTGTTCAAGGGACAGCTTGCCAAGGATATGTTTGGCAGGCAGAGATATGCAATGTTCTTTGTGCTCTGAACTTTTTGTATGACAAGAGCTTAAAGAAAGTTTATCAAGGCTTCTGGCTGCACAGGTAGCGATTTGGCAATCACATTAATCACATGAAAATATAAATCTAGATTATCTACGCTTATCAAGTCCTTATAAAAATAAATAAATAAATTCAACCATGTACTGCGGGCCACTGTGAAACCCTTGACTTCCCCACCCAGCTGTGTGCCGTGTCCGTAATGAGCAGATGATGGAATCAGGCTCTCCCTGCTTGCCTGCCTCCTCCTGAGCTAATCGACTGCCATACAGAGTGCGCGGTGTCAACACCAGCTACGCAGGGAACATCCCTATCTCCGTGCCATCAGCGCCTATAGCCAAGTAATTAAATACTTTTCTAAAACAGCAAGACAGACATTCATATCCCTCAGACTAGAAAGGGAATTCAAAGCAGATCTTCCCTTTACTGGAACGGGTACCTTTTTATTACAAAAGCACTCACCAAGTTTTCCTCCTCAGGCCAGGTCATGGAGATACCTCCTACTCCAGGCAGGGCGCTCAGACCCAGTCCTTCAGAGACCTGGGTGCCCCTGCACAAAGACACACATTCCTACGCACTTCTGGAGCAAAGACAACTATTAGGCAAACAAACGAGAGGCATTTCTGGAGTCAGTGTCCAAGCTGAGGACAGAGGATGCGATTTGTAATTCAATGGCTTGTAGTTAAACTTTTGTCAGGATTGAGGATTTTTGTCACCTACATAACTTTTTCAATCTGGCCCTTTGTGCATTTTTTGTTCATCACCAGAGCTTAAAAGGGCTTAATCAATCGAAACCATTAAAAAAACCCATGACAATTTGCATACAGAGTGACAATTTATTTGCCAGATTTCAGCATGTCGCAATTTAGGCGGGCTGAATTACGAACTCCTGAATAACTGGATGTACAGCGGAAACCGCAATGAATCCTTAATTACAAAACCATAAAGATGATACGATAAATATGACACTGCAAATGCAATAAAGGAATGACTCTGCTATAATTTAAGCATCTTTCATTAAATGCAACAGGGTTACGGTTTGGTTTGTTTTGTGGGGTTTTTTACCACTGCATTATCACTGTACTTTGTTTTTCAAACTGGTGACTCAAGTACAGCAGAAATCATTGTGTGGCTCAGGGGAGGCCACATCACTTCGAGCTCTTTGTCACCTGGCTCTCAGACAAAAGAAGTCACACCTTTGTCACAGTGGCATTGGGGGATCATGCTGAAAACAAGTTGATAAGATTTCGGTGATGTATATTTACAACAGCAGCACAACACCACTAAGATCTTTTCAGAGGAATCTATAAATTAAAGGGGTATTAACAGAACGTGAAATTCTTCCAAATTTTAGGAGCTTATTTTTTGTCTTAGTCATTTGTTCCAGGATCTAGTCTTTTTCTTTTTTTTCTTCACCTTTTTAACTGAAATGCAAGCTACTTTTTCTCTTTCCCTCTCTGTAAATATGTAAGGCTAAGAAACCAAACTGCGGAAAATCCATCAGCTATTTAACACATCAAAACCCCTCTGAAAAGAACTAAGACACCGCTCATGTTAACTACAACTTCACTTTGTGCAAAGCCCATTCCAAGTAGAAGCCTCCCAGTTTTTTCTTTGCAACATGAGCTGTTTCACGCAGCTCAAGGACTACTCTGCAACCAAAAAAAAAGTTGGAAATTTTAAGACTACCATTATTGTGAAGTCACTGTAGAGTTTTTACAGAAAAAGTAATTTCTGGAGAATGAAATTAATGTAATATCCATGGGGTGATCCTACAAGACCATGTTCAAAGAAGCATAAAATTATCTGCCTATGAATGTCAATTAGTTTTGCCATTAATTTTGGTAGCATAAGTTAAATCATTTTATTCTACATTAGTAACAATATATATAGGAAATCCTAGAAAAAAATACATGAACATTTGCAAATTGCAAAACATTTTCATTATTCTTTCAATTTACAAACGAACTAAAACACTACTAAACACTTTTACATTATTTCAGCCTCACACAATGAGCATGTGCTTGTGCATTCCTGTTGTTGAGATTGCGCCTGATTATTTTGCAGGAGTCAGACTAATATCCATTTAGGAAAAATGCTTAAGAAATCGATGGAAATAAGTTATTTTGAATCAAGCAGTGGAAGTCATAATGAAAGTGTATTTCAAACTAATTATACTTTTTAATCACAACAGTGATACAGCACATATATAAATGTAACAAAATACAACAAAATCTGAAGTAAAAAGAATTAGTTTAAAGACTTCCAGGGAAGTTAAACAATTTATCTTTCTGCATGAGAATTTCATTTTCTAGCTTAAAAAATATGACTTGCCAAACTAATCCAGCAATAACTGGAAACAGACCAATTCCCACAAATGAATGTTTTATATTTTCAAGTATACTTTTGTTAATTAAAAAATTAATTGGCCTTGAAAATATTGAAGAGACTATATCTTTTTCCCCCCCACAAGCATATGGGGGGATATTTTTAACCAAATCCAGTTCTCTAGTCTGAGAGAAAGCCGCAGCAAGTATCAGTAGTAACTTTAAAAAAAAATAATCAAAAAACAAAAAAAACAAACCAACACAAAAAAAACAACAGCCATCTTTGTAATAGCAGCCAAGACCTGCCGTTTGAGGCTCTAGGAAGACCTGGGTCCCACCAAGGAAGATGGGAACACGCATGTGTTGAAACTTAAGAACAAGAGTGTCTGCACATAGTTTCCCAGTCTCAACATTGTATGTGTTTTAGAAAATTTTTCCCATAAATTTTCATCAATTCCTAACAAAAATTCCCAAAAGGAGAAAGCTGCAGTCCAAGACTAACTTTGAGTACTGGTAGTGATGTCTTCCTGAACATTTTGTCTCCGCTGAAAGGTGGCCCCCCTGGAAATCAGCCAGCACGGATAGGAGGGGATTTTGGGATTTTATCTCAATGCTACTCTGCCCAAAGCTGTATTTTCATTCCCACTTCCACTCTGCCTTACAGAGACAGAACTTTTTCCCTAGTTCTGGAAAAAATAAACTTATTCTAGTCCTTTCCTAATACATAGGATGCTAGCAGGTGGGAAGGAGCAGGAACGGCTTTGAGAGATTTATGAATAATCTTTACAAGTGAATAATTTGCGGCTTTCTTTCCAGAAACAGAAATAAATATAAAGAACAATTTACCATTGCTCAATTTACCATAACCAGCTGAGGGAAATTCTGCCTTGGCAGATGGCGTTTCTGATCAAGAATCCCCATTATTCCTTGAAATGCCAAAATTAAAGTGTTCTTATGCTTACATCAATAATGATTTCTCTTTTCTCATGTCTTGTCAAGTCTAACCTCAACATTATTTCTTTTCTTTCTAAAAAGAAGTCATTTTTGGCAGAAAATGAAAATCTAGAGCAGCTGTGCCCCCCAGCCATGTCTTGAACAATAAAATCTAGTTGGTCACTACGTCTGCCAAGCACCTCACATTGGAATGACGCTTCTCAGCCCAGTGTCACAGTCTCCTACTCTTTACCCAGCCTTTGATTATGGAATTCCAGGCCTCAGTTTCATAGCTGACACACGCACCTTTATGGCCACAGAAGATAGTGTCCTGGAGGTGGGACTTCTGCTAAAGTATCAGAAAGAAACAGTCTACCAACAGCCCCATGTCGTATCTACCAACAGCCCCATGTCGTATCTCTCAGCCCCAAGCAGCATCCCTCATTCAGATAACACGTGGCTTACAGCTGGGCAATGGAACGGAATCCTTAGGAACCTTGAAGGTGAAGAACTATGAAACTTAGTTATAATACCAAAAAAAAATATAAAAATGCATGTTTCATACAGGTATGCTTTTCTATCCCTCTGGTTTTACTCCAATAGCAAGTTAAAGCCAGTGAATTTTGAACAGCCTGAGAAGCATGCCTGCTTAGAAAGGCTTATTTGTACATCTCTATGGCTTCTTTCAGCTTTGGGGAAATTCAAACATCTGATTATTCTGGCCAAGGTATTCAGCGTCCTGCTGCCAAGCAAGCGCTCCAGTCAATGGCCTGCGGTTCCCCCCACACACATCCTTCTGCTGGCTGAAAAAAAAGCAGAACTACAGGTTACCCTTTTCTAGTTCTTTGCGCAAGCATCGGTTTCAACGCATTCTTGCGCTATTATTAGGTTGCCCTGCTTCATGCTGCAAGTCCTCCTACAGCTCCCAGCAGGATGCCAGTTGCTGGCAAGCGCCGAGAGCCTGAAGGCTGTGCATCTGTTCAGAGACTGACAGGTAGCACAGCAAGTTAAAAAGCCTATAAATTTGCAGCAGGAGGCTTAGACTAGACAAATAAAATCCCTGCTTCGCTTTGTTTTTCCGAGCATCAGGTCATGCCATGCCACCGGTTTTCTTGCAGGGAGCCACTTCCCGTTCGGGCGCAGCCCCATCGCTCCCTGGGGATGCTTGGCACCGCCGTGCCGATCAGCCCATGCCGTGTCGTAGGTGCTGGACTGCCTCGGATTGTCCCTTCTGAGGAATGTGACTGGCACTGAAGATTGCAGGTGCCAAGATTTGTCTCCCAGACATTGATTTTTCTGGGAGTGTCTTACATTGTCTTTACTGTCTGCAGTACGGAGCTCATGCCGGTGTTTTCCCACCACCTGAATGTGCTGGATCCATGGGCCAGGGAGCCAGGTGTTCTACACTGACATAACTCAGGTGTTGAAGTCACCAACACTACATCAGCTAGCAACAGGTAGGGGTCAAGCTCACATATAACAGGTAGGGGTCAAGCTCACATATAACAGCAGAAGTAAAATAATTGCAATAAGTCCAGTAAAATGCATCAGCACAGAGTTTCTGCACCAATAAGAGAAGGAATATTTCATATACTGGCTTTCTGTTCTCCACGTTAGGAAATCACGTGAACTTCTTATCAAGAAAAATAATGAAGTTGATGGACATATTGGAGAAATAAAATAAAAGTAAGTTTACTGATGTGGTCCAAAACACCAGCTCGCCGTTATACCTAGATCTACAGTCTAAAGGCTGACTAGATAGGAAACAGAAGGTCCTCAATTTCTTTCTGTCCACTACATATTACAAAAGGCCAGATATAATCTTCAGCATAGTTAACACCAAGGCCTGAGTCCTCTTGTGGCGGCAGATGGCCCCTTGGAGGGGACGTCCAAGCAGGTATGAACGAAGCCCTCCAAGACTCTTTGGCACTTGACAACTGAGATTAATCTACTTTGCCCACCAAAGAAAGCTCGAGCTTGGCCCACAAATTCCATCACTGAGATCCCAGTGGAGCATGGCTTTCTGTTAGGCAGCACAAACCATCTGCATTCAGATCGTACGCCCCTGCGGAAGCTCGGACCAACAACATCTCCCCCTCCCCAGCACACGGCAACATTTCTCTGCTCCACTGCTAAAGAGAAGCTGTTATCTGAGACAAGGACTGAAATAAGCAAAATGGAATTATTCTGCTCTTTAGCCAGAGGTATCAATTTATGATTCACATTTAACTTTTCTGCATCAGACACAATGAAGAACAACGAATTTTGGTTAAAGGAGAAAGTCGAACGTAGTTTTACCACCAATTTAAACAGTCCTCCAAATATATTACATTCTGCCTCCATGTAAACAGATGCTCTTATTACAGAGACAAGACATGCCACAATACATTTTAACTAACTCTTTCAGCTCAAGTGACATAAACTTTTTTATTGAGCAAAAAACTAAAAGAACATTTTGGATTCTCTGGACTATAGAGCTCTCAATTCTTACTAGCTGTGGAAACCATGCACCTTATAGCTAAAATCACCTTATCTCAAAATGAAATAAAACAAAGTTGTAGATAGTTTCCAAGGACAGAAACTGATTTAAAAAAAAAAAAAAAAAAAAAAAAAANAATTATAAAAAAAAAAAAAAAAAAAAAAGGAAAACACCCCAAATGTTAGTTGAACCAACCCACGTCTCCTTAACGCTCATTTTGCATGGTACATCAGAGAAAACATAGTGCTCTGCAGAACCAGCTAGCTCTTGTCTATCTTGCCCCTGCTCCTAGGCTTTTAGGGGTGAGAAAGCAAAAGCTGCAAGGCTTTAACACGAAATACTGACCACAAGCCCAGAATAATGATCTCTAGCAAGCTTTTTTTTTTTTTCCTACTTTTGATTAAAAACTTCATGAACATTTCCTTTTTCAAAACCACGTCTGAAAATCTTCATGTTAAACTGACAAAAAATAGAAAAAAAAAATTAAACTCATTGCTTAGCCTTCAAAAATCAGCATCCCACTGAGATGAATGATGGTAATTCATATTCCTTGCAGTGCAATTACTTCTATCACACAGAGACGGAAATTTTGCCTGTATTACGGAAATGTTTCTAAATTCCTTGTGGGCATTTTTTTCTAGTTCAGTCTACTCTAACGTTAGCAAAATTTGGACACAAACTATCTACAGACCACACCTGTTACCATCTGTGTTTAAAGCAACGTGCCATTCTCCTCTCAAAGACGACCTAATAAGATAACATTGAGAATATAAGAGTTAGATCATCGTCCCGTGATTACAAGTGGAAAAACTCTCAGTCTCACAAAAACAAAGACCAGGAATTAGTGCTTTTGAAATACACCTCACAATTCAAACTCATGCGGCTGCCAAAAACCTACTGGGTACTACTCTTAACTTACTCCGTTTCTTGTCTCTCATATATTCAGCCTTTGATTAAACATTTTCAGACGCTGTATTTCCAGGCCATTACGTGCATTTTGCGGGAGAAGCTTAACAGAGAGCAGTGACAAATGTTAAGCCTTGACAGTTTATGCCTAACTCACTTCTTCAGGCTGTTGGACACCAATTATTTGGTGATTTTTATAGTCTGGAATGTGTATGACTTGAAGGAAACAAGGAGAGGGGAGGGAATGGAAACACCTAAGCAACATCTTCCCTCTGCAGTATCGTGTCCCTCCCTAAAGGGATGGGAAAATGCAGCAAGGAACAAAGAATGTTCCCCTTTCTATGTGTTGTATAGCTAACACAGATCTAATACTTAGCCTTAAACAGTCCCATCCGTGCCAAGTTCTCCTACCTGGCATCAACCTGCAAGTAGCCCACGGACCAAGTAATTTGTCATTACTCAATTACTAATACCCATTCTGAGTTAAGAGAACGGACAGGAAGAGCTTCATGCACAGCAGCAGAAGTCTGGACCCTGCTGCCCCCCCAAAAAACATGATTAAAATCAAAATCAAATCTCAAATAGTGACTAACTCCTCTCCTCTAAGGTGTATTGTGTGAAACTCCTATGAGAAATTGAATCTTATTCTGATACTTATGCTCAGAGAAGGAAAAAAAAGAACACATAAATTCAGAAGATGGTGCCGTTCTAAAGGTTGTCCGCTCATAAATAAGAGAAAAGTGGGCTAAGATATACCCGCATCTGTTCTAACTCACAGAATTTCCCTGTCTCACTCACACATTGCAAATCAAGGAATACAGGATGATTACCTGGTCTGTGAAGAAATGGAAAACCCACGCAGGGATCAAAATCATTATATGGGCACTTCCCGAACACTTTGTTCACATTCGTATACCACAAATCAATTCATAGGCTTCAGAGGCAGCCAGATAGTGATAACCATCTAATTGACCGCTTGTATAATACAGGCAGAAGAATTTCAAATGAGAATTTTTGCAGTCATGTAACTGCTCTTCAACCCATAAATCACATTTAGAAAGTTATCCAAACGTATAAATCAGAGACAGCAAGCACTTGAGAAAGTGCAGGGGGAAAAAAAGAAAGAAAAAAAAAGAAAAAAACCAAAACCACAGAAAAGGCAAATATTTCACTCTGCTTGAATTAGCTATAAATTAGTGTTTTCTTAATTCTACATACAAACGTAGAAATATGTGTGCCAATTTGAAACAACTGGTCAGTGTTACGCTGATGCTGAGAGCAGAAGGGGACAGTGACCTGCTCTGATGGCCAGATCTTATGGGTGAGGTTTGCTCAGGGCCACCAGACGAGGCCAGGGGTGGGAGAGGCATCAGACTGGATTAAAGTCTGCAGCTAACTGAGGTGGGATTGCAATAGTTGCAATTCCATATAAATTACCACACCACTTCCACTGCTCCCCCCCTAAACTATTGTTCTTCTCCCAGACAACCTCTCTTAATTAGAATTGCTCTTCTATCACACAGCTCCTCTTACCTACGCTCCAGAGAGATTTATTCTCAATCTGTTACATAATTTAAAATAAACTTAATTATTTGGGGTTTTTTTCCACTTGCATTAAGCAGGTTTTGGACCTGGCCTTTATTAAAGCAGTTTGAGCTTTATGTTGGTTTTGTTGATTGTTTTTTGTTTAAGACCAGCCATAAATTAATGTTTATTAATTTAGAAGAAAATGTCCCCTCCCCTCCATGCTGCTGTGTAGCTGTTGCAGTTGATTTCAGGTCATTCCTTTTTCACGTAGCTGTCACGCATTAACCTCATGCCAGTTTTGCATATCTATTGTGCATCAACTGCGTTGTTTTTTCTCAATTCTGTAACAAAAATACTTTATTTGTCATTGGCAGCATGCATCACTCAGACTGCAGATTTCAGCCAGTTGTTACTATATGGGAATTGGTGACTCTTAACAGGAGATGCAGGGTCTTCTGCTGCATCTTTAGAAAGTTAAATACAAGCAGTTATTTGCAGTTTATATTTCCAGTTTATACCTGGAAACCTTAGTAATGCACTCATGCCACCTATTGGCAAATTACATATGAGTCACAGCTAAATTCAGGTTTCTGATGAGCACAGATTAAATATTTTAACTATGAAGTTGTGTGTTCATAATGCGTAACAAATATGAAAAAACCCCCAAAAATCAGAAGAAAGCTAATGGTCTGCTTTTATTCACAGCAGTTGATTTCCATGGGCAATGTGTCTATCCTTTGGCTAAATGTGTCATAAACTATCAAAAATACTTGCGTAGAAATAAGTATTTAGCATCAAAGCAAGCCGGAACATCTGCTCCAGTTACATTCATTCCAACATTGTCAACCAACACTTTGCAGCAAATTTAAGAGAATATCACCAAACTTCTTTTCATGCACTGTGGAAAGATACAAGAAATAGGAAGCAATAACTTACGTGTCTGCAATTCTCACAGAAAAAGCAGCAGGAGGGCTTTTTTGATTTAGAAAATTTTCCAAAATTAAGCAACACAACTTTGAATGAGTTGTTTAACTTCAGTCACACCAGTTCACAAGAATTTAAAAAAAAAAAAGAAAGGGGGGGGGGGGGAGATGAAAAAAAAAGAAAAATCCCACACTCAAAAACTTCAGAGCTCTGAAACAGCTTGCAAACTTCCCCATTCTCCACCAAAGCCAGGAAAGTCCACAGCAAGTCCTCCAGGATTTTGAAAACATTCTCCTGAGTCAAATTTCTCATTTTTAAAATTCCTGCCTAGCAAAAACTAGGGACACATCATCTATGGGCAGAAGCATAGTTTAAATTATATTCAGGTTTGTTTGTCTCCAAGTATTTATATTTTCAAAATAGCTTAAGAAAATATGGATTCACAGACACATTACGATAAGTTTGTCAAATATAGCAGTGTTCTCCAATCAATAATGTATCTCTCAGAATAGTTTCTTGTAAAAGAAAATGCAGTGTCTAGTCAGCTTTGGGAGTACTGCCATTAAAATGGCAATAAAGAACACTACAGGAAATATTTACTGCTGTCAGCAAAGCAATAGATATGCTCTCATTACCTCATGTTAGAAACTGAACATTTTTTCCTTTTAGAGAGAGAACATTGTTCCAGTCCAAAAGGTTGTCAGAAGACTGAAATACATTTATGAGCACGTATTTTATGAAAATACTATGTGCAGTATCTCAGAGACCAGGAATATGTAACATACATGCGTTTTTTTCATTTCTTCTGAAAACTGAAGTAAAGCTGGCTTAAAACCCAGCACTGCATGTGGTTGGCTTCACTCTCGGTTCTTTTCATCTTTAATAGAAGCATTTCCTTCTGCATAGGATGGTCACCCATTTAATTGCATGGTAGAGAGAAAAAAGCAAAGGAAAACTCAGCTGTGGAGATAAATCTCAATAGAAATGTTCTAAGTACTCCTGCCAAGAATCATTTACAAAACTTCCTATTCAATGCTAACCATCAGAAGTGGGACATCCACAATCCCATCTGTGAATCTGGAGATAAGAAGCTGCTATTCAACACCCAAAGCAGTTTTGCTACTGGCCAGTAGCAAATCCACTCCTTCAAATTACCAGTAGCATGATATACGATAGCATTTTGAACTGCCACAATTACAGTCCCCTAAGCTAGTGAACTCATTGCCCTTGGGCCCTTAGATCTGTCCTGCTTTGTGAGCTTAATATCATTCATTAGGTTTGGAGTGGAGAACGGCAGAAATTGGGGCACCGACTCAGCCGTCCTGATGCTATTATTCAAACAACTGCACCAGCATGAGCCCAGCAGAGTTATAAAAACACTCAGTGAGATAAGCTCAGTGAGGCTGTCCTTCGTAGCGGGATTTCTGACTTTTAGAACTGCTGAGCTGTCTGCCGAATCAGACAGACAAAAAGAAGGGCAGAATCTGGACTGAGAACCACGTCTTAAAACTTCTACAGGACGGGCCCGCAGAAACAAATTCTAATTATGAACTTCGGATAAAGGGACAGAAGTGCCAGCCTTTTTAAATTTCTTTTCTTCCAACTAACAGACCCTTTTCTATATGTCTCCAACTCCACTTTAGACTGCGGAATACTCTAGGTATTCTGTGGTCTTTTCTAGGGCTTCTATCTTCCCTTAGGGCATGGGGGAAGATGGAAAGTCACTCTCTTTGCAGCAGATATTTGCATATATTTGGAGAAGACACTTCAGCATCTGCTAAAGCTGCTGTCAGCTGTCTGGTGGGAGGATAAGTAGACCTGAAGTATCTTACTCCTAGCAAAACTTCGAGCCAACCAAAAAGCAACACTTGTGAACTCAACAGAGACTGTACTGAGAGAACGCGCATCTTTGGATAATGCCACTTCACCTTGTGCCGCAAAGCAAATTATTACTGTTAATTGTTCGTTATTTTATTATTAATGCAAACATAGAATTTAATTTTTTCCTATCCAGTAAAAAAAATAGTTAAAAACCTCCATGTATTAAGATCAAAGTAGAGTTGCTTCAGTTAACCCTTTGCTTCAGGAAAAATGTTGAATCAATGAAGAAAATGCACTAAGCTTAAAATTCTGTGTTTATGTATTGGCATTAATGTGAGGATCTGAGAGAGCTGTACACCCCTCAGCTACAAAAAGAGACAAACATTTTTATAATACTGCAAATATTCAGGTAACTCAGATTCAGCATCTACTGCCCTGGATTTGGTACCATCTCCCCATTCCAGCAATTATTCCATTAGATCCTCAAAGGCAAGCTCTCAGTGCATTTCCCTGGTTTCTTCCTGGTCTGCCTCCAAAATCAGTCTCTGATGACTCTACCCTCTACTTGGTATGTAAATTTCTTTTGTACGCAAATTTCTTTTGTATGTTTGAAGAGGACGCTTGCCAAATTTAAACCTTTGTTTTCTGCTGCTCTGAACTGACAGAGCACTCTCTACTATCACCCAGCCAATGGCATTCTTGACTGCCAGGTAACTGGCACTTGTTGCACAAGATCTGGTGTTTTCTGAATGTCCTTTCCTTCAGCCTCCAAAATTCCCAGCATTACCTAGATAGCAAACCTTGGAACAACCTAGAGTCCGGTGCAGTGGTTTGAGACCAGTCTGCAAGAAGGCTGAAGACAGAGACAGGGACTGGAGGTATGAAGGGACAGAATCACAGAATCATAGATTGTTAGGGGTTGGCAAGGACCTCTGGAGATCATCTGGTCCAACACCCCTACCAGAGCACGTCCGCCTACAGCAGGTTGCACAGGATGGCGTCCAGGCAGCTTTGGAATGTCTCCAGAGTCGGAGACTCCACCACCTCTCTGGGCAGCCTCTTCCAGCGCTCTGCCACCCTCAAAGGAAAGAAGTTCCTCCTCGTGTTCAGATGAAACTTCCTATTGTCAAGTTTGTGTCTGTTACCTCTTGTCCTATCCCTGGGCACCACTGAAAAAGCCTGGCCCCCTCCTCCCAGCACCCTCCCTGTAAGTATTCATAAACATTGATGAGATCCCCACTCAGTCTTCTCTTCTCCAGACTAAAAAGACCCAACTCCCTCAGCCTTTCCTCATAAGAAAGATGTTCCAGATGATCCCTGATCATCTTCGTGGCCCTAAAGAGATGCAGAACCGTGCCTTCCTCTTGGGACACCAACAGACACATGTACACAGAAACATATGTTGATACGGCAAGGATTCCAGGAAGGAAAAAGCTAGTATTCGTCATGAAACATGAGAACAATATGGCTTAAGATCCTTTTAACCCCTTATCCTGTCTGCACCTGGGGGCCAAGAGGAGGCAGTTAGTGTAAGTACCAGCAAGCAGACAACGATACTTGTCCTCAAGTATCTCCTCCTCCTTTTCCTCATATCTGCTGTCTGTGAGTCACAGTCCATTCTCAGCCAAACATAACATTCTTATATTTAAACAACCGTCATCAGTGGGATAGAAAATTGATCTTCATTCTGCCCTGATGAGCCCAGTCAACTCCAGGTAGACATTTTTACTCTTGCATCTACTCAATGACTTTTCATCTCCTACTTTTTATGCCATGAGGAAGCAAACGGAGGCATAAACATTAAAATAACAATGAAAAGAAAATCACTCATCCCGTGTGCACATAAAAGTGTACAGCTCAAGAGAGACGAAGCCATTCCTCTCTCTTTGACCCTCAACACAAAATCACTGCAAGAGTCTTCAAATTTCTGCCCAGAGGGCAGCACTGCTGCATTTAAACGGTAGTTGGAGACAGTGAAGCAACAACCCTCTAACCTATCGTTTAGGTTGGATATTAGGAAAAACTTCTTTACCGAAAGGGTTCTCAAGCATTGGAACAGGCTGCCCAGGGAAGTGGTGGAATCGCCGGCCCTGGAGGTATTTAAAAGCCGGGCAGACGTGGTGCTGAGGGACATGGGTTAGGGGTGGTTTTGGCATAGGTTTATGGTTGGACTCGATGATCTTCAAGGTCTCTTCCAACCCAAGTGATTCTATGATTCTCAGGAAAGCAGGCACTTCTGTCGAGCCAGATGCTCAGACTATATTATGATCTGCTACAGGCAACGCTGCCACACATCTCCAAAACTAGTGTGGTACAGTAATGTTCAGAATCAGCACACAAGTGTCTCCTTTCCCCACCCACACACCCCTCAAACGTTCTCCTGCTCTGCAATCCACAACAGAGCTCAGTTCTGGCTCATGTCATGTTGTCCCACATCTAGAATAAATCCTTCTGAAACCTAAGGAGAAATAAAGAGGGACCACATATGGCTCTGGCACATAAAGGAAAGCTTATGTGCTGAGTAACGCGATAGGGATCAGCAACATGAAAGCTGCAGACAAAGTTAGATTCTGCTGCCTGATAGGCAGGACTGATGGTTACTTTGGCAAGATATTCCATGGAATTTATGACCCTGTACTGCAGGGAAAAAAAAGGTTTGCTCCCAGTACGGTGGTTTGTGTGCAACTTAATAAACAGGAGCTCTCTAATGGCAAATACAGGGTGCATCAGCCTTCCCAGCAACAGCGAATTTCACCTTTCACAGGGTAGGTATAAGATATGAGAATTATCATAAAACTAATCCAAGCAGGCTCTCAAGAGAACAAGTAGTATTCAAATGCAATCAAGGCAATATGAAATTGACTCTGTGGAAACTCCTGGCACACACTCATAATGCATTACTCAAATATGATAACAGATACACTGATTTTTGTCTTTGAGGCAGATTAATATGGTTGTTCAAAAAACACAAGCGTGACTTCAGATTAAAATGACTGGTGCTCTGAAATTAATTTTTCCAACATTGCGTGAAAAAGTTACGTTTGACAATGCAAAACCATTCAGATCGCCACCTTCCAAGAGTGGCATTAAGAGGTAATATTGCTAAGCAAACATACGCCCACTCAAGCAGTGCCATCCAGCACACTCCTTAAATTAAAATTAATTAAGCTGAAGCATCATCTTTGATGGGAACAGAATTTGCACCTGTAACTTTAACAATGAATAACTGTGTAATATATTTATCAAACACCTTTGTAATTGAATTAATCTTTAATTGACTTGTGGCACCTAAATTGCCCATTTTGTGTATTTTTTGGATGGGAAAACTGAAAAAGTAAAAAAAAAAAAGCTTTAAAAAGCCATAGTAATTGAAATTGAATATTTTTGATCATATGCAAATCAATACTGTAGAGATAACCGGGGAATTTCCTGATAATTTTCTAGGTATTCAAATTCTTTAAATTTAGTCAAGTGAAAATAAGACTAAATCACCAATATTCACTAGCCCTAATATTTTACTGGCAAAATTCTACTGACTTCAAGGTACTTAATGGTAAAGTGTAATGATACAACAGAGTAGAAAAAATAGCACCCTTTGGCTAGATAATTTTATATGTGGATCGACAGATGAAATAGAATTTCACACCATTAAATGATCCGGAAAGTGACAGGAGAGGTTAAAATAAAGAAAGCGATGATTTGTTTTCTTGCCAGGAAAAGTACTGCTTTTCAGAAAGAATCAGAGATGGATGCCCAGGGGAGGGGAAGAAGGGAATGCCTGAAGGAAAGCTCTAGGAGGGCAAGTTTGTGGTTGGAAATTCAGCAGCAACACCACCTGCATCTGCTGGCGAGGTCAGCATCTTCCTCCCTTCCCAGCTACTCCTCACCATCCTGCACTGCGCAGGTGAAAGTCTTTAGCTGCATTGTCAGCTAGACCAGGAGCCGATTCAGCTATAAAATAATTAGCAAAAGAGGATATTTTATAAAGGATGGGAACAGATCATTTGGATGCATAAGGGGAAAAGAAGAAAAGAAGGAAAAGAAAGGGGAAGTGACAAAAGAGGCAGGAAAGATTAAAATCTTGTATTTCTAACATTAACTCCAATGCAGAATGGTCTAAAATATAGAAGCCCAAATAATTACAGAGATTAGACCCAGTTTTCCAGTAATTTCTGTGGAATTCAACTGTTTCCTCCATATTTACAAGGGCAAGAACGACTGAGGATGAGCGAACGCCTTGCACTGTGATTTTACCTGCATTCCAGCACTTCAGAGTAACGCCCAGAGCACAGACTGTGGCAAGTTGACTTTTTGTCGGCGTCGGTTTAAAACGGAGCCAGGTGCTTTTCTTCCCTTCCCCCTTTTCTTAGACTGCTGACTTTTATGTGACTGCTTGGCCACAATTAAAAGTTGTATTTCTCACCCCACCGTAACCTCCATTTCATTACACCCGCTCCTCCAGCAGTCTTTAAACATCGTCTCGTTCACCTTATCAGAGAGAACAAATGGAGGACATCGTCCCTTTCTAGTTGCATTCACAGAACATCCTTCCACTGAACTGCTCTGGTAGTAGCAATTTTCTTGATGGTTGCCGCATGGAGTCTACTCTGTTCATCATTTCTTTTCAAATGCCACTTCCTGTCTCCAGCGCTATTTTCAGTTTCTCTTTTACACTTCAAGCCTTGATATTTGTGAATAATACCTCTAATAATGCCTCTGGGTAACCAAAAGATTTCCACTAATTATCTCAGTAAGAACTGAAGAAAGAAGAGCAAATATATTAGCTGAACAGAACCTCACTACCAACAAGGTCTCCCCAACAGTGTGATTTCAAAAAGGTCATACAAAAAGCGTAACAAAATTAATTTTAGACAGAATTAATAACAGAGGATAGGTGGAAAAGTAGATGTTATCTTCTCATACTTAGGTATTGATATAACCTTATTTTCCTCCCTTAAGAGTATTTAGACAGCCATTGATTTTCAATTATTTTCGTTATTTTCCACTATTCTAGAGTGTAAAATTTTGAATTTAAAAAAAATAGGGCCTTCTGAAGCTAATAAGCAATGATATTTTTCAGATACTTGAATATTATTTTAATAACTTGTGATATATACTACTTGATTTTCCAACTGCAAAAGGGATCCTCCCACACTCTTTAAGCAAGTGCTTTCTGCCATCATGTGTTGGACAAGACATTTCACATTCTTTTGGACGGGGAAGAGAATGCGTTGAGAGCGTAAGATCTGATACCATACAAAGATAATAATATTCCTTTTATCCTTCCAGCATTTAATTATTTTTTCCACTAATATGATTTAGAAACAAAAGAGAGCGTAAGTGAAAACCAACACACATCTTAAAGATTACTCTGATAATGCTAATATGCCCTTTAAAACTGAGTCCAGCTGGGAAATTGAAAGGGTGACAAGTGGAACCAACTTGTATTAGGTTGGCATGAGACCAGTCACTGGCATGGCCTAAATGACAGTTACTGCATCTGGAAAGTGGTTGATAAGGAAATCCTGTTACAGTGCCGTGGTAGATTATTTTTTTTTTTCTCCTTCTTAAATTACATCTTAAATGATGTTATTTTTTGTCATTTCTTCATTTTCTGGGGGAAAAAAAAAATTAAAACACTGTTTTGATTAAACAAATGCCTAAATTACAGCTGCCAGCATTTTTTTTTTTTTTGGTAAAAAGAAATTGTAACGTAAACTAATCTGATCACTGAAAGATTTTTGCTGGGCATCCTTCCAGTCAGAAGTTTAAAATTTATGATAGTAGTTTACAAAGTACCTTCCAACTGAGGTAAAGGGAGAGCATAAGCTCTTTAGATGACCTTGATCTCTTCAGTTTTACTGGAAGTAATCCCAGGCAAAGAATTCTACTGTAGTAACGCTATCTACTTGCAGATGTTTTAAACAGAAGTCAAACGGAAGAGAATTACTACATATAAGTCTCACTCTGGTGTGCAGACATGCTCTAGAAGTACCAGGTGGGCAAGCAATCAACCAAAGACCGCAAGGGTTAAGAAAAAAATAAAGGACTAAATTCAGAGTATCTTGTCAAAGCATTATATTCAGCTTATCCACACCTCTGATTTTCAGTTGGATCTGTCACTACTTTTTCTTCCCCTCAAACACAAATCTTCTTGGTCTTTAATTAAGCTGTCCTGGGAGTTTACAGGTTTCATGAACCTGGCACGGCTGTCACAACTTTGTCAAGAGAGGCAGAGTGTTTAAAATAGTCCTCCTGCTGCTGACATTTGTGTTTCTGATGAATAAACACGATCCCTGTCACCTATGACTTTCACAGAGTTTTTCTGTTTCTGAATCATATTATGCTGCCAATAAAGCGCTCGGGATACATTACCTGAAAACTGATTCACAGAATTTAGAATTTCCCACCATTCGACACGCTGGCTAATGGCAACATTAAAAACATAAGCCTGAAAGCCAAAAGAAAAGGAGCAGGGAAGCCACTTCAAAGCATCCCAAAGAGCAAATATCGGGGCTTATTTCAACGTTAAGGGTGGCTAAATTAATGAGAAGCAAACAACCACACATAAGATAATCTGAGCTAATAATATGGCTGACTTTTCTCAGAAAAGAAGATTTGTGGGTTGCATGCAGGTTCCTAAGGAATTTTTTGAACTGGTAGCCAACTTCAGTCAGATCTGTCAGATTAAATGTATGGGAACATAATTATCTTCTCATTAAAAATTTGATTAAAAGCATACGAGAACTTTGCGGAATGTTAATGTAAAGACAGCATGTTTTGCATAAAAAGATGCAGAGTAAGTTTGCTAAAGAGGCAGAAGCATCTCAGAGCCAGAAGGATCTTCAGCCAAAGCTTTCACAGCTCCTTTGTATCCAGGCTTCAAAAAGATCCTCATCTTCTCACTGTCTAATGACATTTTCCTAACTATATTCTGGAAAAACAGTGTTCCTGCTCCCTAGCAGCCTGCTTCAGATGTTCCTTGCAATGGCTAGGTATTCACATGAACTGTGGGACTTCTGAGGGTTTTAAGGAGCTTCAAAAATACTAGATAAAAGTCAAAGCAAAATTCCAAAGCTGCTTTAAAAAAACAACAAAAAACCACAAAAAAACCCTTGGAACTCCTGTTCTGCAAAAGACCTCAGAGTTTCAATACTGCAAGATACTTTAATCTTCCTTTCTATTCTATTTTTTTTCTCTATCATATTGAAGTCACATTTCAGGAAGCTGGGGGTAAAGCTAGGGTTATGTTGTTAGCTAGGTGTCATTGGGCACAGGACACCAGGTGTTTCTACACAAGCAATCAAAAACCTGACAATGTCAATGAGAAGAATGTGAGGAACCTCAAACAGACTGTACAGTTTGGTATTTTGACTCACTGGTATTTGCCTGAGCACCTGCTATGCTAAGATGCACCTTCCATTTAAACTTTAATTTAATATCTCACCCAACTTCCAATCCATTTGTGCCTGTAACTCCTGCCAGGTGCAAATTAAGGTAAAATATTACCCAGACTCTAAAACAGGCTGCATGGCTGGCTCTATCTAATTTTCTAGTATGGTTTTATGCAAATGTGCATCCTAAAGCATTGATTTAGCTAAACATTTGTACAGCCAACATTACTCCTGGCACCCCACAATCATTAATTCAATATTAATTTCATATTCCCGTGAAGTAGAGAAGTTATTTTACTTAACTACAGAGATTAAATGACTGACTGACAGAAATTCAGTAATTTTGTGAAAATGCCAAGAACAGAACACTGGTCTCCTGACTAACTCCACAAAAACATTCTTCCAGGCACAGTGCACTGCAGCTGCACGTTTTAAATGCAGAAGTCAATTACTCTCGTTTCTTGTCCAATATAATCTATTTAGTTTTTCTTCATTATTAAAACTAATATTTTGTCCTAACACAAGATAACTTTCTCATTCTTAAGTTCAATATTTTATTTCAAGTGTGGTTTGGTTTTTTTCGAATAAAAAAATAAAAGAATTCTTAATCAGAACACTACGACATACCTTATATTGGTTGAATTTATGGCATATAGATGTTGATTATCATCAATAAAGTTAAGTGCTACCAGCTGTAACCGCTTCCCACATATTTCTCATCACTATTCTTACCACTGCCTGCTGTAATGAAATGACCCGACTCTAAGAGACTCTAGTAAGTGCAATCTGTGGTCAGAGTAGGGGGCTTTGACTCACAAGTAGGTTTAAGGACCACAGGAAGAAAAGTCCACAAATGCCAAGCTCCAATATGTCCCAGTCCAATAAATGTGGAGTATGAAGCTGGAAAAACAAAAAAAAAAAAAAAAAAAATCAGGTGCTGTATGTTCAAGGAGAGCGATGTTTGGAGAACTACACTGATCAGCACACAGCTGGGTAACAACGTCAGCATTTTCCTGTAACTGAATGGAAAACAGCATGGGTCATGGAAGATTTCTACTGCTTCTTTTCCACTTCTGTTCATCTGACAGCTCAGATTGCATACACCTTTTTACTAAAATAAACAAACAAAACCAAAATGCCCTGTGAGTACAATACAAATCTATGAATAAAATGTTAAATTATAACCAACGATTTTTGCTTTCCCCAAAAGAAATAGTCTAATTATTCAGAAAGCTCTCAATAATTATCCTATACAAGCCAAGCCTTAAAACAAGTCATCTCATATCTGGACAACAATTAAAATTTCTTGGTGCATGAAATAATTTGTTAGTTTTCAAACCTTAGCATATGTCTTCTCTAATGTATTCTTTCAGCAACTTAAGCTTTTATATATATAAATATTTAAATCACCTCAATATACTCTTCCTGTATATGAACATTACATAGCTACAGAAGTTACATTTGCTTTAGTTTTCAATCTGAATAAAGACAAACCAACTGATTGTGATCTTTTCCTCCCTGTTCGTTTACCAAATTATTTTACAAGAGAGAAAAGCAAACACACAAAGCTGGCAATGAATATGAAGCTTCTTCCCCCCTAAGCCTGATTAAAGGAAGTCGTTCTGAAGTTAATGTCAATGGAAATATCATGGAAACATGACTGCTTGTGATATTTCCAATGGAAATACCAAACAAAGAACTATCCAAATATTACTTCTCCTGTAAATATCATAAGGATATTTGCTGCTCAGCTCAAAGGTAGGAGGATAAAATGGAAAAGAGGAAGAATAGAGCAGAAAAAGGAAAGCAAAGTAGGAAAACCTGAGGAGCAGACTGTGGCAGAAAGCTCTTTGAGGATACAAATCTAAAGAAGCAGAAAAAGTTCTTAGGAACTCAACCTGAACTTTAATGGATGCATAAGACTTAGAACTACACAGGAAATGAGTGAAAAGGAAGCAAGTAGAGAAGACTGAACTATTAAGAGTAATGGCTGGAAAATCATCCTTGCCAAAGAGAACACACATTCCTGGTTCTAGGATGAAAAGAACAAAAGATTGGAGCATATATAGCCGTTTTGAAAATGTAACTGTCATCTCAGTTCATTCAGGTAAGAGGACTATCAAAATATAATCTGAATTAACAGAATCGTGTATTGCTAACGTGCATTAATGGTTTCACTAATAAAGGATAAATGGTAATGTGAGAATGTTCTTTAAAAACATTTCAACACAGCTTCCTACTGCTTAAAATAATGACTTCAAGAATATGGTTCTTTTCTTGCTTTTAATAAATAACTTCCTGTAGCAGATGACTTGAGAGGTAATCTTTAACTTGCAGACCCTTCACACAGCAATTTTAATCCATTTCTAGTGCCAGTCGCACCTACCAGTAACTTTAACAAGTTGTGCCTACCTGAACCAGGGGTATGGTTGATCTCCACAATGGCAAAGCCACTGAACAGTGAGGAACAAAATACTGTGGACCTTAGTTATCCAGCTTATTCCTATTTTACTTCCCATCCACTCTTCCAAAGAGCAGGATGATTCTAAAATAGCAGGTGATAGCAAAAGCGGGCGAACCAAATACTTCAAACACTTCCTTCAATGTCTAGTAGCGCATTTAAAATGTTTAGCTTTCAGTTTAATGCCCAGTTTGTCTCTAGGATAAATATTTAGCTATCCAAAAGTGATTTGAATAATTGTCTATTTTTTGCTATTATATTCATTCACCTAGAAACAGCAATAACAGTATGAAATTCTAATTTGAATACTGAATTTATGGCCACATCTAAAGACTGGCTCTCATAATATTTGAACTTTCAGAATTATATTATCTTTAATTTTGAATCTATTTCTGGAGCCATTTTCAAAATCCAATATTAACGGAAGATTAAATTTCTATAGCGATTCATTGCAAAACCTTAGCAAAGATATCCCACAGTCCTGTATCAGTTTCAAAGTAGCAGCCATGACTGGAGGTAGTTACGCAAGCTTGCAAGAAACTGGGCTCTCTGCCACACTACATAACACTTTGTTTGATTCAAAATGAGGATTTCCAACTCCCCTTGGAATGCGAAGTCTAAAATATAACCCCCGCCCTAACAATTCTCAGATTTTATTAACAATCATGTCATTAAGAGAACACTTTGCTGAGACATTAAAAGAGTGCTATTTGTTGATTCTTTTCCTGATCTGCACTTCTTTTCCTCTCCTCCTAAGCTTTAGAATATGAGGGACCAAGATCTTGGATGATCTCTGCTTCTCAAAAAATACTGGAAAATAAGACTTAATAACAGTCAAACATACTATGCATCTTTACTTTCCGTCCATATTCAAATTAGAAACTCGGTTGGACAAGACAGAAAAATCCTCTTATATGTCTGATCTTCTGTACTTTATAGACCTGCTGGGAAGTGGCAAATTATAGGAAGTTAAAACCTGCTAAAAATAGGTTTCCTAATGAAAGAATAACAGAGCAGGGACTGGCCAAAGTGAGGAATCATAATTTAGAAAGACATTACTTTCAAAAAAATTTTTTATTCATGGTTAATTTTGTGGGGTTTTTTTAGGCTGTAATTGCCATGAGAATTAACGACCTCAATCTCAATCTGGTAGTCTGTTGAAGTAGATAATTTTTTAAAATATTAAGATACAGGAAACAGTGGTGTTTATGGAGTTTCATTGTTTTGCCTACTATTTTGCCAGAATGCAGCGATACATAGAAAATTAAGTTAACGGGCAAGACGCTAAGACACTGAGATAGAAGAGGTATACTGGGAACTGAAGTAAGAATGAGAAGTAAGAAGCAGATTTTTGAAGCTTTTCAGAAGTGATATATATTTACATAGAAACACACACACACCTTATAGACCTACATGTACAATCCTTACATATGTCACCAATTCAAACCAGTATATACATTTTACTATATTCATCCATATGTATTTTTTCTAAGTGCATGTGTAATATATAAGTAATTTTCTTGACAGTCTTTTCTTGTCAATGTAAATATATCGCAACACTTATCTTGATACATCCTCCAGTTAAATCATCCCAGAAGACAAAACATATTAATGAGAGAAAGACTGTACAGCCCAGCTGCTTGTTGATCTTCTCAGTCCATCCTACACATGGTAAAATTAGCAATGGACATCTTTAGATGCATATTTAAAAGTTGCAGTTTTCAGCTCCTGTACAGAAACAAGAAAAAATATGAAGAACTGTGGTTATTATTTAATTTTTTGACATTAATTCTTTCCAGGCAATTCATTATTTTTCCTACTACAATTATGATAAGTGTATAAAAGACTAGAAAAAACTTCTTCTGCTATGTCAAAAAACCCAGAACCTGTAGAGTAAGAAATCCCATTCACAAGTGAAAATTATTTGTATTCACCTGCTGTAAAAAATAAACTGAATACCTCACAAATTTTATAGCATGGCTTAACAGTGCATAACTCTGCACAAATTGTATGGGAAGGTTTTAGTCATTTCAAAATCCTTCTGATCAGTGAACGTATTGTAAAACACCATGGAGAAACCATTCCAAATAGCATCGGTAAAGATAGAAGCTTTATATAGTACAATGAACACTCAGATACTGAACAATTGTTTATAATAACTCACGTTTAAGTGATAAATAATTATTCGTACTACAATTCCTCCTGGATGTCTCACACACATACAAAAAAGTCCTGCAATCAAGGCCAGAAACTCTAAAAGATCATGAAAAAGAAAAAAAAAAGTGGAAGAAAGCAGCAGAGAGAAGGAACTTACCAAGGTGTTTCACAGAACATGCTATAGCCAGCAGAACTGAGAAGAGCTACATCTTAAGAGTGCCAGTGGCAAGTCCCACTAGACAACTCTTCCTCCCCGCTGCTAACACAGGTAAAAAAATAAAGGTGTGTGATATTGTCTTCCTTGCTTCTTGACAAAATTAAATTCAAAGTTAATATGGGGTACAAAATATACATTACAAATTAAATATAAATGAAGTTACATCCTACCACTTGCAACCTCGCACTCTTCTAAAATAGCAGATAAGACCGTCTTGCCCTTTAAATGTATTCAAGTACATAATATCTTCAAAAGGATTTCATTTATTATGCTGAGAGGAAAACATATTTACTTAAATGATAGTCCTCGGTGTTTTTCTGTGTAGTTGTCTGCACCAACTTGAGAACATAAACCAGCTAGGAAACAGCTCAGAAACACACAATCATCTTTAGGATTCATACGGCATAAGTGTTTTATTGAACCTCGTGTTACGAGGTACCATTTAAGACAGAAGTCATTCCATTTTCAAGTACATACTTTGCTAGTTCAATAAATGTTTCTATACTTTCATGATCAGACTGCATACATTAAAGCAGTAGTTGCTTTTCCATATACCTTGGGGACTGAGATTCATAGTCCATTGACTGAACTGCCTGTTTCATTGATTCAGCCAAATTTTCTAATAAAAAAGGTGTCTATTCTCCTGATTGAACTGTAGAGTCTAATAATATAATTTATTTGGTTTGGCATATCTTATTGATGCCTCCCTATAGCTCAAAACATGATAATGCAGCACCCAATTAGCATTTTCTAGTGCATGTTCAGCTGCTATTTGCTCAATAAGGAGAGGTTTAATGACATGCTCTAAGAAAGCCCAGGCAACTACTGGAGATTTTTCAGTCCCGCACGAGCAGCTTGGCACTAAATCCTTCCGGAGTGTGGCTCTGGCAGCCAGTTCAGAGTTTGCATCTAGCATAAGGTACTGGGCTTGTCTCTTCATTACTCCTTGTAGGGCTCAGAAAAAAAATTGAATTCCTGTGTTTTGACTAAGTTCCACCAAGGTTTTTTTTCATGTTCTACCCACAGCTGGGTACATCTGCTAGTACATCATGCAGTTCTCTCTTTGACCAAATAACTCACAGTCCTGCCTTTATTTACTACCTGTCCAAACAGACTATATATACACAAAGATACATACACACATACATCAGCACTGCCCTGAGATCGCTAAATTCTTAAAGCTCACCTGCATGATAGGATGACGTTTTCATATTAAGGGGACAAAAATTATCTGTAAGCCACAACTCAGCTCTCACTACTGTAGAAACTGATGCGAATGGACAGACTCACTTCCATTTTCCCACTTTCATCAACGCTGTCAAATAAATTTAAGACATGACTAGTTAATAGGATAAGTAGTTCAGCTGACAGCACATCTAATAAATCAACCAGGTATCAGATATGTTGCAAAAATAAACAACTTGTCTAGAATAGAAACAAAGACAAAACTTGACAAGTAGAAATTTTAAGATGCAAACCTTTGAAAAAAAAATGCAGTAGGACAAGATCTTACAGTATTTGTTGAACTCTGCAAAACAAACAACAAACTACCTTGAGGTTTGCACGGTAAATGGGAATGGTCTGGCTGACAATATCTCTAAATAACTGTGATTTCTATTAAGCATTCATAATAACCACACGGGCATAACGTTTCTAAGAAAAAGAAATTTCTACTTGAAAATAACTCAGCTACAAAAATGAGAGGTTTATACTTACATCATGCAAAAGTTAGTAGGTGATGTGGTCACACATACCATACTTTGAACCAAAATGCACCTGCATTCATTCCCAATAAAACATAGAAGCAAAGCAAACGGCTACCTACATTCAAGGGAAGACACAGCTGATGACAATGGAGGTGCAAGTCCATAATAATAATAATGGAATTCTAATTCTGAAGCTTTCCTTAAGCCGTTCCATTTTCTGGAGTGATTGAAGTGTTCAGTGAAAGGTGAGATGATTGTAAAATTGGGTTTCAGTCAGTCTCCAAATATCTAGAATTTAAAAGTGTGAGACCTATAGTAAAAGCCTACCATTTTCTGGCTATACCTTCAAATTACGGCAGAGCTCCTTCTCCACATTGCCTTGCACAGCATATGTACAAATGAATTTGTACCAGAACACACTAATCAGAACAATGGTCCTTTACAAGTAAAGTCTCTAGAAATAGTGATAGGAATTTGGGTGCTTCTTCATAAAGGTCAAAAATGAAACATTCAGTGCAATTCATCCTCTTAAAAAATGATGTAAAAGAAGAAGAAGAAAAAAAAAGACATTACTTTTGACTCATTTGAAACTGTTTCTATCCTACAGCACTGGTGGTGTTTTCCAGCTGGTTATCCAGTGACACACCCAGACAGAATCCATTCTTCCTTCCAGCTTGATTGTCATTCAGAAGGGAAAGGTAATCTTTCTAGTTCCTACGTTTGTGGAACTGGAGTTTTTCTTTAATCCATATCTGTCATGCAGCAATACAATCTTACCAAGCAGCACTATTGTCTAACCGAAACATGAAAATATAATCCAAGACTAGCTTTTGACATGACCAATTGGTTTAGAGCCAAGTCATAAACTCCAGGTGAGCAAGTAGCCTAAACCTCTAAGATATTTGTCTGCCTTTAAATATCGTATATATAACACAACAGAAAATCCTTACAGCTTTGGATCCATGAGCCTTTCCAGTATTTCTAAAAGTTCACTCTCTTTTGCAGGCTGTATTACCTCTCTGGGGCAATTTAGAATTAGCCACAGATTTCCTAGTAGCATTAGATTGACTGAACAGAGATGGAAAACTGCAACATATTTCAATTCCATCCATGATGTTCCCTTATTAACATTCCAAACACACAAAGATTTTTAGACAACACAGAGCACTGAACACAAAAATCATAAAAAGAGATCTTGGAGATGTTCTGGTTACTTAATCTCAGTGAAGGGCCACACTCACCCCCGCATTATTTTCATCTTACTTGGACCTCTGTGGAAGTAACAAGAGATGACAGGACAGGATTTTATCCAATTTTTTTATCTGTAGCTCTACAAAGTCTACCAGGTCTAAACAATTCTCAGACAAGATGGGAACAACAAAGCCAGACAATGTCAATGAGAAAATGTAAAATATATATACAGGACACCATTATGAAAAAAATTATATAAGACTGTTGCAAAGCCAAGCAAGAGTAAGTTAGAGATACATGAGCTCTAGAATTAAATCAGCATTTAATTCTTTAGCAGCAAAATAATGGTTAGGACATTTTGTTGTTTTTCAAAAGAAATGGTTCTTTAAATTCAATGTCCCAAAATCTAAAGAAGATAAGGAAAATTTCAGTGCCAAGTCACAACATCTGACTGGCGCCAAGACCATCCTGTACGACTTGCTGCTCTACTACGTAGCCAAGGAATTTCTTTTGTCATGGTAGGGAGGGGGTTAAACTAACAGAAGTTGAAATGTGGCAGGAAGCACATCTCCTTTATGTGAGGATTTCAAGTTCAGGTCATATTTCTTAATCCCTGAGAGAACCCCAGCCTCCAGTTTCACTACTTCCTCACGAAGTTTGTTTCATGGCCTTCTGCGTTCTGAGGCAGGAATGGTACTTTGTGTTTTTTACAGCACGTTGTAGAAAAATGAAATAAAGAAGTAGAGAGAACAAATCGTTCTGGATAATCTGTCCTGCCACATATTTCCCTATTGTCTTCTGCAGGGAGAAAAAAAGAAAAAAAAAAAGAAAACAACAAAAAGCCTCTTTCTCTTTTTAACTTTTGGAGCAAGAACCACAATCCTGCTTGCACTAGTTTGTGGTGTTTCCAGCATTACATCACATAAAGAGCAGCAATCAACCCACAGCCACCTGTAAATTCTGAGTTTGCCCTTCCTCTCTCAGAAACAAATGAATATACATACAAAAACATTAAGTGCATCACTTAAAGGCTCAAATCAGAGAGCATGGTTACAGTGCAAAGAGAACCAATCTTGCTTTCAGAGCATTCAGAAGCTTCCATCCCACTTTTTTTTTTAACATACAAAGAGAAATCATGTTAACTGTGACTCACAGGTTGCAATCAGATAGCAATCACAATATTGAACACAATATATATTTTTCTTCCTGTATGGCTAGCATCATCGTACCAAAGTATATACATACATACCACTTACAGCAAATCAAATGCACCGTCTAATCAAGTGAAATGTAGAAATCAAGAGCTCTCCATACCAAGTATATATACACGATTTTGTCTTTTCTCTCCCTTAAGACATATCCTTAGTAGCTTCTGCACAAGCTAGTGCTTACTCACCCACACACAAGCCATTGTTTTAGGACAACAGCCTGAAGTTAAGTGACCACTTACAGGTCTTCAGAATTGGTGCCTACAAGGGAGACTACACAAAGACATCAGCTTTTCTGTCTAGCAGCTCACAATACATTGAAGGTGCTACAAAAATAATAAATAAAAATTCAAAAGCTACACACAGCTGATCAGAAAAAGACAGTTTAGCTCAAACAGGCCTCCTTAAAACAGCATAGGCCCCTAAAGACATATATATAACACTGAATTGTATTCTCCTTTAGGAGCTGTAAACATCTGAGAGCTATTTACATTTTAAAATTAAAAGCAAAAGAAGTCAATGAAACAGAAGGCAGACAGCCAATCTGGCAGTAAACTGCCATATCTTAAAAATAAAATAAATTTTTAAAAAAAGAAAACTATTTGGATTTCCAGCTACAATATATTCAAAGTTCCCAAAAGTTCCAAAACTCAACCTACCACATCATTTTTCTTGAGGCAACTGAAGCACAAACCCAGCTTGATTTTCCTTTGTAATTAAATTAATGATTTAGGACTATTAAATCCACCAAGCCATTCTTAGCAAACATTTTGCTCACAGTAAGCCACTTAGGTCAAACTGAGTCATTTGGGACCCCACCTTCATCATATTTACTTTCTGACCACGCCAGTAGATCCTTGCAGATCTACTCACTTGCTCTCAACATGCTTTAGCTCACCTTGGGCAAACCCTACGTGAATTCAGAAACTGCCAGATTCAAGGGTTCCCTTTTCCTGCCATTAACTATAAAGGAAATGTTTTAACTTTTTTTTTTTTAAATGCTTATTTTTCTAAGACAGCTGTGAGATATAAAATGTAGATGGGTCTTACATTCACATATTCCCAAAGTTCATGAGTTTGTGTATCAAGAACCTTGATTCAATTTCGTATTGAAAGTGATGCTGGCTTCTTTCTGTATTTAAAAAAAAAAAGTGTCTTATTCCAATACTTCAGTGTTACCGATGACCAAATAATACTCCTTCAAGGCACGAATTTAATAAAGCCCTTCTTATATATGATAAAGATTGTGGAACTGACAAGGCATATACTATATAATTAGCAAGCTGTATCATCATATATTTATTGCCTGAATAATAAACTGAAAAGCTGAGGTATCTCTTCACATATCAGCAATCCTTTCACCAGTACAAGTCAGGCCCCAACTTGCGTACTAATGAATATTATGCAAATGAATTTGTAGATAAAAAGGAAAAATAGCTGTTCTGATGCAAATCTCACTCAGCACGTAAGGAGTGGGAGTGACTGAAGCCTCAATGTCTCTTCTGGTTTTTCACAGGAAAAAAAAAAATAGAATTTAGGAAAAAGCTGTTTGGGTGTCCTCACTGATGTTGACATGGAACCTTGACAAATTTAAATTAAAAAAATCCAAAAGAAACCAAATCCTTAGTATTTCCTTTAGTTCCTGCTTGTTTAATCTCAATATGACACCAAGCAGCTGCCCTCACGATGATCACTGAGGTCTGGTGCATATCACCTGCTTTAAGCATAAGACAATAGTTACTTTGGTTGTCTTTATTACTGCTTTTAAGAGGACAGTGTTTCAGTGATGTCAACTGAAGATATGAACATCTACCTTCCCCAGCACCCCTCTAATTTTTCAATGGAAAGAATGAAGTTAAAATGGGAGAGGTCATCACTGCCACAGTGCTCCCAGAGCAATTCTGTACGGCTGGGCACTGTGAAGAGATCTGGAAGTATCAAATCAGCTACTGGAACCCCAATTACAGGCTAAAGATGCTGCCCCTTCCTCTAGCCCTCTTTCTTAACCTTTACAAAAGTTCAGCTAAAGTAAAAAGATAATTTGAACCTAAATTAGGTAGAAGAAAAATACAGGCTCCAAAACCACATCATCTTTTGTAAATTCATTTCAAGGAACAAAAGAAAATTTTAGTAAATAATTCAGTAAATACTANTTTTTTTTTTTTTTGAAGTGGCAACTCAGTAAAAGAAATCACTAGTAGTAGGGAAGCAGCTCAGTATTTCTCTGCTGATGAGAGATGTGCCAAAGCACAGATGGCGTTATAAACTTTCCAGATATAGAGCGTCAGTTATTTTTACCATTTTGCACCTGCATATTTCTCTCCTAAAAATCCTGCAGAAGAGCAACAAAACACAGCTCGTTCCTCACGCAAAACCACCACTCCTAGTATGACTGTCCCTATCCATCCGCTCTCCCTACTACATCCGCAAATTGAGATAGATGGACTGAGCTATGAAAAATCGAGCACACAAAAATTTACTAGCTGAACCACAAAAGCAAATTATCTTTTCTTCCTGGCTCTAGGTCTCAAGCTAACGGCATGGGAAGGCAGCAGACGGACTGCTGCCCTTGCCTGGCTAGCAGCTCAGGACAGGGCAGGCAGGGCAGCAGCCTGGCTAAACATCAGAGGGAAAAATCCAGAGGAAACTTCTCGGGAGCTGGAAACTTCTAGAGCATCTCTGGGTATGTTGACACCACCCAATGCAATGCCTGCAACAGGAAACACCAGTTAGAGTTGAAAGGACAAATTCAGGTGCAGGAGGCAGTTTAGCCAGAGGGGAGAAGCACTCTGCTACAGGTAATGGTTTTTTCAGGACTAGTGCCATCCTAACCAGCGTTGCAGGTCAGTGCTGCTAAACCCTCTCGGGCACATTTACTCACTACAAGCCCAAAGCATCAAGGAGAAAAACAACCTACAAAGATTTAATCCTCAAATACACTGTGACAACTTGTGTTGGTCGGGCAAAGCGAAAGGCTCTGTCTTCCTCACTCTCCTTTCCCTGCATGCTGATTCCTCCGAGGTATTGACTGGTCCCAGGCAATGGAATTTATGACAGTAGGCACTTGATTTCATTTTTAATTCCTCACATACACATAAACTTGCTCTAGCTAATTTAAGTAAGTATATGCCAGTGTAAACTCCTGTGAGGATGTCTTCAATTTTAGTCTAATTTAATGGATTATTACATTTTAAGCTAACAATGTTCCTAGCTGATTTACACTAACCTGGAATAAACTTAGTTTATGATGAAATAAGGGTGTCTGCGCAGACTATTGGACTAGTTTAATGAAACCAATTTTAAATTACATCTTAATTTAAAAAGGTACAGTAATGCATATAAACAAGCCCTAAGTGATGCTTTGAATACAAAGAGAAAAAGAACGAATATAAAATGCTACAGACACTGCTAGATTGTACATCTCAGCTTCTCAAAGCCCAGCTCTGAAGAGCTTGGCTTCGAATCTGACCCAGTAGTCAGTCAAGAAGAATGAATACAGCATAAGAAACAAAGTAATTAATCTTAATTTCTATGTGGGTTGCCTTTAAACTATGCAAATTCAAAACTTAGGTATTTCTCCAAAACTCAGTAAAAAAGGGGAAGGGCTCACACATGAGACTACATATATTTGCTCCAGTGTGATATGGGGGAAGTTGTTAAATTCATCACTGTGAGCTTGATTCTCATGCTCCAGAAGTTTAATCCGAGATACCACCAATTTTGTACTGGAAAGCAATCAAAGAATAGAAGCAAAAGAGATTGGGGTCATGCATTTACTCTGTAGTTGAAGTTATGAAATCCTGTCTTCTATTAATGGCTTGCTCTTTGGACAAAAAAAAAGTGCTTAACTGTAAAAGTAGAGTTGATAGTTACACACATAAAGAAAACAAAATATTAACTACTTGGCCTCAGTTAACTTATGCTGTGTTTCACACAAGAGAAGTTGGTTATTAGCCATTTCTGGAACATTTATGTCCCCCAAGATTTAGTTCATTATGCTGAAATAGAGTACAAATAAAATACAATAAGGAGAAAATGATGGTACAAAACATTGTGTTGTACTAGGGAGAAGTAAGATGAGCCTTATCTTTCTTCTGCAATGCGTGCTCCATTTTCTTCTTAGAATGGGTTCATATATAATTTTAAGAGTTTAGAAATAAAGCTTTCCATTTTATTATCTGTTTAATGTCAGCTGCTCACGATTTCATTGTAGGCATTGTGACAGTCTAACACTGCAAGCAAGATACTCCTACTACCTTCCTAATTTAGTCAAAAGTGGTGATCACAGACCTTAAGGTTGACCTCAGACTTTGAGAGCTACCTCTTTTCTTTCTTTATACCCTTTGACTCTAAATGAATACAAATTTTTAAACAACCAAAAAAACCCCTTACTCCTCCTTTCCACGGATACCTAGCAAATGCTCATTCTGGTTCTCTCCACCCTGTTTGGGCAAAAGTATGCGGGTCCAGAGTAAGGCATTTTCATCTTTCACAGCTAAGGTCCTTTAAGACGATGAGCAATAACTAATTAAAACAGATGAAGACTTACCCCTAGATACAATCCATGCTTCTTCAAACAAACAAATCATAATTTTATTATATTCATGTGAGAATTGAACTGCATTACATTATAATTTTACAAAGTTGGTCAATTAATACACGTTCGATACGAGTCTCAGAGAAGAACAAATACCACAGCAAACTACAGTCATCCTGTTTCTTTACTGAACTCCCACTGCTCCGCTGCGCTAAGCCAAGTTTACGGCTGCTTTGCATCACCGGAGCAGCGCAGAGTAGCCAGAGCCTATCAATGAATATGGCCTAGTACATTTAGCAGAATCTTCTTGGGGTTTCTTAACCTGTTTTGGTGCCTGAAGAAGGGACTGCGAAACTCAGCGGTGTATTCACCAAACACACAACAATTTGGATTAAAACTAGGCAAAACAGCAGGCAGGTCTTATTAACCTAAATTCTTTAGCACTGTCAACGCAGGTGTTTCCGCAGACAACTTTGTTCATTCCTTATCAGCTTTCCTTCTCTAGCTCTAGTTTGGCAAATGATTACAGGCAATCATTGTTGACTTCTAGCACCGTAGGACACACTGAAATCCAAACCACCTGTGTTCCACATAATGGCCAACATCCTATACCTCAGATACCAAAAATAAATAGGATTTTCTGTTCTCCAAAGCAAGAATGGCCTTGAAGCAATAAAAAACAACTGGCACTTTTGCAACACAGTTCTCCATTAGCAAGTGAGCATAGGTTTGTCTACGCATTCAGAAGCCAAACATCTAAGCACCTAATTCCCACATAAACTCTGTCCTAGTTCAGAGAGAAATGAAACTTTGATTCTCTTGAGAAGTCCCTGGAGGGAACTGAAAGGCCAAGTTCAAAGTACACTTTACACCCAGGTGTGTGTTATGCCCACAGCCACACTCACATTTAGTTCATATGAACAGCACTGAGACCGCACAGAGTAAAGCAGAAACCTTTAAAGGAAAATGTGAGAAATGGAACTCCAAAGTGCTCTGAGCGTCCCTTTCACATACTTTTAAACCAGGGCTTCATCTAAGCCCATAGAAGGTCTGACCTGCAAAACCCCCGGCAACTTGGAAATGTAGTTATTAAGGCAAAAAAACATAGTTTCACCCCACTCCAAACTTACTATGCCATATAAAAGGACTTTTATTATACAAATGTAGTCCAAGTCTCTCTTTCACCAAGGAGAGAGGCACAAGACCTGCAGATCTTACAAAAAGCCTTTCACAAACTGTAGTGGAAGTAAAAATTAGGAGACCTCTGTGTGTGGCCAGTAAGGCAGCCCTATTAACAGACACTCGTTAATGAAGGCAGGCCCTCAAGGCTAAGCTATCTGGAGAGCCTTTCCAGCCCTTACAAAAACCTACTGCAGGAACCAGCCTTCTCCTGAGGAGGACGAAGTGCCCGGCCAGCACCCGCGGGAGGCGAGGGGAAGAGCACAGCGGTCCAAGGTCACTCGCGAGGCAGAGGACAGGCAGTCCCCAGGCAGAGGACAAAAACCGAGTTAACCTCACACCTCCCGTCTCAGCCTTCCACCCTTTCACAGGCTGAATCTCCAATGAGATAGAAGTGTTGAATTTCACCCAGAAAACGCTGCCTGACAACAAGAGCGGTGGACAGAAGCCTACCTTTGTGTTTGCAAACTGGGCACAGTTCCACATTCACTATCTTCACATTTAAACCATTATTTGCATTTGCTAAATTGTTGAGACCCATAAAGTTCAGTCTGAGACTATTTGTTTTGACTGTTCAGCTTGAGCTGTTTATATTTGGTGGCTGCTCATTTGTTATTTCTGCCATTGCTGTGATGACAAACATTTTGAGGAGGAAAATAATTAGGGCAGAAGGTAAATCATCTTCCTAGCATGTTCTCTGAGCAAAACTTAAAGCCTATTCCTGTTGAAAAGCTGACACACTCTGCAGTTTAATCTTGAAACAGATCCAGCAAGGCAAAACAGTGTCAGAAGTTCAAGGGCTTGAGCTGTAGCCAAGAAAAAGGAAAGTTAGCCAAGGTGCTATACAAGTGCATACATAGTCTGCGAATAAAAGCCGTATCTGTCCTTTCATCTGAGGGGAGGTGAGGAGAAGCAGACAAAAAAATCCCACTAGCTGGGTGACTTAGCCCAGGCATAGCAGAGCTTAAAATACCGCAATACTGAAAAAAGTAATACATTTCTGTCTTCCTGAAGAGGTCTGACTTGAAATATTTGAATATTTTACATACATACAGAATCACCAGGGTTGGAAGGGACCTCTGGAGATCATCTAGTCCAACCCCCCTTCCAGAGCAGGTTGCACAGGGTGGTGTCCAGGCAGGTTGGGAGTGTCTCCAGAGTCAGAGACTCCACCACCCCTCCAGGCAGCCTCTTCCAGGGCTTTGCCACCCTCAAAAGAAAGAAGTTCCTCCTCGCGTTTAGATGGAACTTCCTATGGTCAAGTTTGTGCCCGTTCCATCTTGTCCTATCAATGGGCACCACTGAAAACAGACTGGCCCCATCAAGATTATCCAATGCTCAAGACATGAGAGCAGAAGCTAAAACAGGTAAGGGGTAAAACCAGCCACAGTTTATAGAAATTGCTTACACTGGAGTCCTAGGGACCGAGGTAACAGCCCTGGGTCCTAGTTCAGTGTAGGACTCCTAGGAAGGTCTGGGGTATCTATTTCTGAGTCTTCCCAAAACTCCAGCATTTGTCAAGGTGTATTTATATGTAGTTCTCAACAGGATGATTTATGCCACTTTTATCAGAATATCATCATGAATTGCAAAAGCTGAGTCAGCTCACAGCTGCAGACCACGAGAGAGACCAACCTCTCCCTTGTTCCTATTGCTAGCAAGAGAAGATGAAGGAAAGCCACGTGAAGTTGGACAAGTTTTGTCCTAGAGCTGTAAGACCATATTAGCAATGAAGTAACAAGAAACTTGCAAGTGGTATCACTTTGGGGCCAAAGTATGGTTTAAGTCATAGACTGTAGCAGTATGAGACCACTCTACCAAACCCCCCAAGTACATGGCCTCAGGAGATCCTGGGAAGGATGTCAACTACCCCAACCAGTGCCTCTCTGGACTGGCTTCACTGCCTTCTTTGACAAGTTGTTCCACTTCTGTCAGTGGAACACAAAACCTCCAAAATTTTCAATTCTGCACTATTTGCAACCCAGGATTTCTTCTGTGCCCTCCAGCAGTGAAAGAATGAAGGACACTACCAGCTTTCTTGCAAGAAAGTAATGTTGTCCAAACTCTCAATTTTTCCAACCAAGTGACTCCTCCTGTATTTACATTTTGTTCAAGAAAATTTTTGCGGGATCATAGTGCCCTCGCTGAAGCCAGTTAGGTTCTGGAGTATGAACTCCGAATTTGATTTGATCAGTGCTTTCTCATGAACCTCTATATACTTAGTAACAATGACAGATACTTCCTTTGGTAGGAATAAAAAAAATAAAACAAGGCTTAGAAAAAAAAACAACCAAAAGAAAATCTGGCTGACTATACTTATATAAAAGATCTATGAAAATTTTAAATAGCAGCACAGAAGACTGAAAATTTCCAGTTCAAAAGTGTGTAAATGCATATAAAAACATCACAGATTGATCAGTCTGATGCCTAGGGCCTTTCATTTATCACAGCAAGCTTAGAGTAAGCCTTAAAAATATTTTACTGACACATTTTGGAAATAAATTCCTCACAGAACCACAAAAGATCACAGTGCATGGCACATTAAAAAATATAGCCCATTGTCTTCATTGAAAAACAGAAAAACCTCAGATGTTTGGTTGGACGCAAGGCATGATCCACAAGATGTTCAATGGGGAGAAGATGTACATCAGCAACATTGTTAACAACAAAAATAAACCGTGTTAATGGATAAATGAATAGAGTACCTGGGGGGGGGGGGGGGGGGGTTGTTTTTT
>VZSF01008943.1:31277-85905 GCA_013398295.1 Chionis minor | reverse complement strand
GGGGGGGGGGGGGGTTGTTGTTTCTTCGTCTTTAGCTTATTTGGAACAACTGTGGAGTTGGATTTAGGTTTCAACAAATTATCATCTGCTCATAAAGAAGATAAAGAAACCTTTGATCTTAAAGGATTCTTTCTATTCCAAGTTAAAGACACGTACGATAAGAAAACAAAGTACGTAAAATCACGTTGTACCTTGTTAGTAACGCGTGAAAGGTGTGAAATCAACACGCCACGGTTTCATTGTCTGCCACGTAACAGAGCCAAGATTAGGCTGCTGGGCTGCCCAAGCGTGCAGCTAAAACCCACCACCGTCACAGCATTCACCAGCGACAGCCATAGCGCCATCTGCAGAGACCAGTTTTCATCTCCCCATCTCATGCAAAGCTGAGCTGACTGCCAGTCTCAAGGCTGGGGCTAAGGGCTCTGGTAATGCATTAAACTCCCATTCCTGTTTCATTTGTTTTGAAGGCACCATCTAAACAGCAAGTGTTAACGCACACTCCTGCATCTTTGAAAATAATGGGATCAAACTGGCCACGCACAGCTAAATGTGCAAAGAATAGCTCCAGGTCAATTGCGTGTGACCTGTTCCACTCTTAAAAAACAGGATTTTCCTATACTCTAAATCAACATAGTTGCAATAGTTCTTCTCATCGTCAGTATTCATCAACTTGCTGGTCAAAAACTCACAAGGCAAAAACCTGTCTCCATTGCAGATTATGATCCCTTCCTTGCATGTCTTTTTCTGCAAACCAGTAGAACAAATGCCTGTGTACAGTTACGACTTCAGCTCTCCCAGCGCTTATTATACTTTAGTGAAAAACAAAGCCACAAAGCTAGAAAAATGTTATGTCAAAGGAGTATATTTTTTTTAGGCAATCATGTATAAACCATTTTACACTTTAAAGTATTTTCATTTGCTAAGAGACAGTGTGTAAATGAAACAGCTTCAGCTGTAGGACTGGTTGTTATATTTCTGGTCTGAGAATTCCTGGGCACAAATACATGCAGAAGAGAGCACAGCTGCTCTGTACCGTGCAGTAAATCCAGCGCTTTGGAGATGCATTGGATTTGCTGTATATGCACAAATTCACTGTAAGTCTTGTGCTTTCTTGAACACCCAGAACCGCTGTGACACTGAGGGACAGTGTGTGTAAGCGTGGCAGACGCATCCAAGATTCCTCGAGCTGAACAGGTCACCGTGCAGCTACTGCAGAGCAGGTATGAGAGATCAGATTGCTCCATGTCCAACACCCAGACAAACAAGGAGTATCCTCACAGTACCCATCTGAACAACAAGAATGATTCCTCAGGGCATTTTTGAACAACGTTCAGAAGAAAAGAATCAAAAAAAAAAAAACCCTTCTAAGGGTAGAGAAAAACCAGGAAAAGCAGTTGCACAATAATCCAGTTCAAGTGATGGATAGAAGCTGAATGCAAACCTAAGCTACAACAGCAAAGACGGATCAAACAAGAGCTGCGAGATTTCTTTTCAAAACAGGAAGGATCTTCTTTTGTTTTGTTTCTCCCTGCATTTACTTGGTTGGCAACAGAGACAGAAAAAGATACTCACACTATCTTTAAAATTAGAAATAACAGTCAAAAAAGCCAAAAGGATCAGTAGTTTGACATTACTGAGGGATGGCAGCCTTTATTAAACTGTTTCATCACAGCATTTTATATTGCAAGTAGAAAAAAAATGTCCTAAGGGGAAGTTAACTCGACGGGTCATATCACCAAAAATGCATTCATGGAATATTTCAAGACTCTTTTTTTTTTTTTTTAAATCAAAAAAAATCTGAAATCTCACCTGTTAGAAAACTGAGAGATGCAAAACGAAACACTGCTTTTAGCTGTCTTAACTGTGCTCCTTCAGGGTCTTCAGACACACTGCCTCGCTTTCTTTGCTTGCAAAACCTAAGACAGGAGATCAGATGATGTGGTTATTACTGATCCTCACTACATCATTCTTTGTTCTTTTTCTAGAACTTTTCATAGTCTGTACACAATACCCTGTCTTACAGACTACCGGTGAGTTCACCCAGCTGACACTAGATGGTGGTGTGATGCACTGCATTTTTTGATTGCAGACCAATTCATTCTTTTGGGGAAAGTCATAATGAGTTTTCATTCCAATGGACTGCTGTTGAAATAGCTGGGATGGTTTCTTTCAGAAAAAAAAGAGCCATAACTCTGCGTTCCCCAATTTCTTTAAATGCTAATTTGATTATACTCATCCTGTTCTAAACTGGGGATTGTAACCTTAGGTAATTGACTTAGAATTGCAAGATGGGAATTTACACTCTTTCTCTTACATTTCCCCATCCTTAAAAAGTTTTCCGTTCTAAAAGAATCATCACTGACATTTTCCAAAATTTGAAGAAGGAGGGGGAAAAAAAAAAAAGTATGGTTAAAAAAGTTTTGTTTCAAGCTTTTATTTTTATTATCGAAGACCTGAAAACTATTCAGAAAAAAAACAAACCAAAACTGTTCTATAAATAAAGAATGCTTCACAGGAATCCTCCATTTTTGTAGATTTAGATAGAAACCTTTGGGGATGGGCTTTAAATTCCAAGATTTGCAGTAGTCTGAATCCTGGGGCTTTCTGAGACAGGAACCATCTATGCAAAGCTGCCGTATCTCCCCACCATTTCTTCCTGCTCCATGGCAACACAACTCTTGCAAAAGATAGACCTGGAGAAACTTACTGCTGCCGTCAGAACTACACCCAGGGGAGAAAGGAAAGAGCGCAAAGGCGCAGAGCACCACTGCAGCGCAAGGCCGATCTCTTGGCCTTGAAAGAAACTGCTACAGAGAACAACTACCCCAATACTCCCTCTTAGACTTCATACCGTCTACAGAAAGATCTCCTAAAAAGGAGCAGCATATAGCAAAACCATGTTTTTTCCCTTCCCATTCCCAGATCACATATTCAAATCTGTTAGGAGTAGAAGAAAAAAAATTCTGCCATTACTTTGTGATCACTCACTTAATCTGTCACCGGAAACTGAAGGAGTGAAGTCACTTTTTTAAACGTCACTTTGAGTTACTCGCAGTGATCTGCTCATGGAAACTTAAATGCCATTGTAAATATCACTGTAGTAAAAACTTTAATCTGAACTGTCTTACTAACGCTTTTTCCGAAGACTTAAAAAGGGGAAAAAGTTTCATTTGATTAGTTTTTTAAAAGTTCATTTGCATGTGTTCTACTTTCTTCTTGAACAAGAAAAATCCTAAGTTTCCATGACTGTCAGGCCATTTTAATGAGTTGAAGAAAGTGTTTTCTTATAAATTATTCATCTCTTTCCTCTCCTATTTTTTAGTTTCTTCTCTTCTTACTATATTATATTAATATTCTATATCCTCTATAGCAAAATCCTTACTTCAAAATTACCACATTTGACTTTTCCATGAAAAAAGTATAAAAATTGTGTGCCATACAGAATCCTGCCTGCAATTTCAATGCACTGTATACAATTTCATCCTTTTTCATCTCTCCTCCTTTTTAATTTCTTTCTTTTTCTCTGGTGGGAAGATAGAGCAAAAAGAACAAGAGAGGGAGGAATCTGAGATTGATGAAGTAGCCCTGGGAGTGTGAAGGTTCAAGAAACGCCTAGTAGCTTTGACTTCTCTTGCAGCACTTGCTAATACCATATGCTTCAAGTGAAATATCTAATATTGTCAAAAAACAAAGGATCTGGCTAGTATAGGAAGAAAAATCACTAAACCTATCTAATGATCTATTTATATCCTGAAGCACGAGAGCTAATAGTCTGGTAATTTTATCCCAGCTAGAGAAAAAGCAGACTCTATTCTTATATTCATGATAAATGACTTTACCCCACCAGTGATTTAGAGTGTTATAGGGACAAACAGAGATGAAGTAGTCTTAGCCAACAATAAATGACTCCATTGCTTTTGGCTAAGTAGAACAGACTCTCAAAAACATGTTTCCTTCATATGCTAGCTATTTCAAAGACAATAGCAGATAGCGAAGCTTTAACAGAAAAAAAGCAGCTGAATAATTCCTGTAAATATTAATGCTACTTATAGTCCTTCAAAAACATTCACTTCTATCAAATATATATTGCAAAGGTTATACTTTACAGGAAAGTGATCGCACAGCTCCCAGAAGGAGATACTGAGCTGAATTACTCAGAAACTTCTCTTGGTTCCTTGAAATTATCAGAAGGTGCCTAAAGCTAAAAATTAGTACCTAGACTTCAACATCATCTCTTCTTTCCTACTACAAAGATTATTATGTCCTGCTCTTCCTGGGGATTTATACTCATTTATATTCTAGGGCTTGTCTCTTAAGAGAAACAACCCCAGCATGAGCGAAGAATGAGTAGAGGCTACGCACTGAGAAGGGTCTTGGAATTTCACCAGTAAACTACATAGCAACTAAGATCCACAAATGCCAAGAGGTCAGATGGAAAAAAAAACCAACCCAAGGAATAAGCCTTGGACAGGTTCCAGAAGGGAGGAAAAGAGATAATCAATAAAAGTGTCAAATCTTGTAAATCGATTTATTATGATAGTGCTGGAGGCTCAAGGATGGAACATGGGAAGGAAACAAGCAGCTGAAGCTCCAAAGAGCACGCACACTATATAGTAGACACATACAGGGCAACAGGGTGATAACACTCATACAAAATAGTAAAAAAAGACAAATAAAAAACCCCACCAGAACATAATGATAGCAAATCACACAGTAAACCAACATCCTATGAGGAAGAGTTTCATTTAGTGTTAGGCTAGCATAGGTACAGCACCCACAAAGTACCACTGTCTGGAGCAAGTCACTGTGTAAGTTCCCTTAAAATAAAAAGTTCAGATTTATCACAGTATTACTACCTGGAGCAGCTTGAAGTAGTTGAACCATATGTCATACTTGCAGCATACCACACAGGAACACACAAAACTGCAGAAAAGTTGTCCATGGTTTTACAAGCCTGCCTTTATCAAGGTATCTGTGCATCTTAGCCAAATGATTATACAAGTATTATTCTAATTCCATTTCCTTCAATAACAGGAGATCATTAAAGCTACAGAAAGGCTGGGAGACAGCTCCTCAGAAAGCAGAGACTTTTGTTCCCAAGAGTGACTATGTCACATCATCTTCTGAAAATACTCCATTTCAAACTAACGTAAACCAGTAGACTCTATGCCAATGCATTTAGAAGACTCTGTACTATGCAAATAAAAGCTCCATTTTTATACCCAAACTGAGCTAGTAAATCTATTTCTTTTAAACAGATTAAATTTCTTTTGATTGTTCACTGAACAGTTGGGGGTTTTTTCCCCCTCTCCGTTCACTGAACCTTTCCACCCCTACCCCAGAAGTGGACAAAGATCGTTCCTTAGATTTTGCACAGCATATACTATACAATCCCTGGTTCTGAACATGTAATTTCCCAGATTGCTAATAAGTGCCCAAATGCCTACTTGAGATGATCTCCTACAGTCAGACAATCAGGGCTGCTCTAGTTTCTTCTGAGCTTCACATCGCTTGTCTATTTAATTAACTTCAAGTGCTGTATTCTCCAAGGAAGCAGAGGGAGAGTTTATTAGGTGTTGTATAAATTACACAGTAATTTGGACAGAGTGGAAATCCAAGACAGTTTGTGTGCAAGAAATCTTTAACACACCTACTGCTTGAGAGGCTAAAGGCCAGAACTTGGTTTCCAGCTCTTATTTAAGACCACATGGCAGTGTGATACCTCAGCATCTCTGGCAATTTGATCCATTAGGTATGCGCGCAAAGGCAAGCTCCCAAAGGCTTTGTACAGATTCTCAGAGCTTAAATCAAGACTACCATCCAAAAAACCAACATTCTTACTCGTTGCCTAGGTGAGAAATTCACAGAATCTCCCCTTTTGCCTGGAAGCTTTTAAAGTTGCATCTGAGGGATTCAACCCCTAGGAGCCAGATCCATAAATCCCAAGTCTCAAACTAAGCAAAGGGTCTCTTAACACCCTTGAGACCCCGATCTATACAGCTTGCTCCAAGCCCAGCTCATAGACATGAGCAACTGTGTTGGCTTTAAACGATTGCCAGAGTATCACTTCTACATGATTAGATAATAGCTTAATAATTAGAACAGCCCTCCAGGCAAGTGAAAAACACGTCAATACAATCTTCTTCCAGAGAGGATTCAAGACCACATCGTTCGCTGCTGATGACGAAACCCAAATGAGCACCCTGTAGAGTACACCGTGTAGAAGAATGAAAAGGAAGACAAATCCTTCTGCAAAATTGTGCCAAATCAACATGCGACAAGGAAAGAGTGTAAAACTCACGGTGATGCTGCAAGCCTTGTGATTATGATGCCCTGCCAGAAGGTGGAATGGTGACCCTAGGTCTGCTCACATTAGTGTTTACATTTTAGGCTGCGCAAGCATTGGGTTAAGGAAGAAATCACTCACGTGTAGAATTCTTTTTGAATGTTAGGACTAATACTACAGCTTCCAACACTCTCTCCACAGCTCTGCCTTCGCCACTGACTACCAGCAATCCATCCCTATGGAGATGTGAATTTATACTTAAGTTGAAGTACGTATTAATACTGGCTGTAAGAGGCAGGCTCAAGGCACCGCCTTCAACTATACTTGGAAGCCCTGTTGAACACATCTTTTAAGAAATTATATAAACTCATGCTCTAAGCAGAGAGAGCAAGGAATACACACAGAGGGGAGCCAAACAAAATTTACGTCTTGAATAGCTATGCAAAGCAACACCATCAAAGCCATATAGACTTGTCATTTATTCTTATCTCAGCAATCAGTTAAGTAGAAATACGGAAAGTTTTGCAATGTAAAATGGCTATGTTTTGGTGCAAGTAGCAAATGTTCATTAATTCTACCAGCTTCAATTTTATTAACAAGACTCATTTTGACTGTCAGTATTAGCATGATGACAAAATGTAAATGATTTGGGAAGCCTTTCTTAATTGCCGCATAATTATAAAGGGGAGAAAAAAATCTCTTGCATCAGTATCATTATTAGAAAGAATAAGCAAATAAATCTGTAAAATAATTTATTCTCTTAGTTGCTCGGAAACCTTATTGTTGATATGACAACCATGGCACAGTAAACCCAGATTACAGCTTGCTTCTGATCTGTGTGTATTCTACATTTTCATTAAGGGAAGTGTTTTCTATCTGCTATGCTATAGTGACACCTACAGAAAAAAAAATATTTAAAATGGGGGACCTGGGAAGAAATTGGTTTAGAAATAATTTTTAAGTGTTCCTTAACTACACTAATGTATGTGTGCAACAGCTATTGTTTAAAATCCAACACAGAAGCTTTTAAATACCATATGCCAGTCTCGCAGGATCCAATTTATAAATGTTTTCATGGTAGTCATGTCAGAAAATCATGCTAATAGCAAGTTTCCAAGCAAAGTTGGTTATTATAATTGCTGAATATATTTTGCTAACACTTCTTCAGAGGCAATAATTTTTACAGTTTGCAAAGGATCAGCACTTTTTTCCCCTGTAGCACTGCTGAATTTACAAAAAGAAGCATCTTCAGAAATCTCCTATTGATTTTGTATTGTTGCACTGATGTTGTACAGTGTATTTTCTCTTGAAAATATACTCAAGACTATGCTTCTGCTTTTGCAGAAGGAAGAAATATTCCTTTTTTGTAGGCCTCCTTTCCTTTAATACCTCAAAACAAAATGCTCTAGGAAGTTACGTCATATCTTTTGAGGTTGACATTGGCTCCAATGTCAGAAGCCATTTTCAGTACTTTAATTTATTATCGTATTTTTGAACTCTCAAAGCCTGACACTTGAAACACTATTATCATTCTCCTTTTCAACAAAAATCCCAACATATTTGGAGAGCAGGTTTTTTTTCCCCTCCCCTCCAGGTTTCATGCTCTAGCAGTACAACCTCCTCTTCTTTCTGTTCTCTTCCCAGTGGCCTTTAACACTTTTAAGTATTACAGTTAACAAAGAGTTAAATAGCAGCATGACATCAAAGGCTTCTATGAAGAGGCCTCTTTCTTCAAAGGATTTGATAGAAAATCTTGAATCAATTTTAAAAAGCCTCTATTACATTTCCCAAATTACAATTAGTGTATTTTAAAATTAGTATCTTTTTTTATGGAAAGGAAATTCAGTATTGGGGGGTAGTACTAAGCTTTCTGTGATACAAATGCAACATCCACAATGTTCCTGCTTTTGAAGAACTACAGCAGACATTCTCCCCTAAGTGGGTGAGGTTTTAAGAAAGAGATACGGTGTGTAGAAACAATAGCATTTTGGTATATTAATCAGACAAACAGATTCTACTACACAGAAATAGAAAATATGTTGATGATACCCAGCCTCAGCATGACATAAATCTTGCATGGGCTCAGATTCTCATGAGAAGGGATTACAGTGGATGCCCGCACTCTGGAGGTGTGACAGATCAAGGAATCTACTGTTTCATTGATTTTTCCAGCATTCTCAGTTAATAGAGGCATCCTGGGTGTAAAGGACACTTCACTTTTTAGTCGATAACAGTTCCACAACCAGAGGGGAAAGGTTTCCTGCCTAAAGTTTCTTCTCCCCCGTGTTCGACATCTGGGTATAAACAGAAGCAGACACTTCTTGTCTTGGAACACTTGGACTTGGACCTAAATATAACACAACAAACAGCTCTTGCAGTTGCCTTTATTCACTCCTATTCATTTAACCTACTCCTATTCCTTTAGGATACAATTGGGTTTTTTTGGAGTCTTCTCAGTTAACTTGGCCTCGAGTTTTGCCTGTCCTAGACATATGTATTTGCTAAATTGTACAGATGACATTTATTTGCACAAAGCAGCCACTCTCATTAATCTGAGCAGACCATAAGGACTCCAAGCAGTGCTTGATACGGGTCTTAGGACTGCGATGGTTCCAGGCTGGCAGCAGAAGGCCTCGGCAGAGTTCCCTGTGAGTCTCGGAGTAAGTATAAAGTAGTCACAAAAAAGCTACCATCCGTAAAACATTGTTTTATTACTCCCTGCACTTAAATGTTTATTCAAACTCACAGATGGTTCTTTCTAAAGCAAGTGATAAATGAAAAGCAGCAATAAGGAAGAAATGATGTGGTTACCCCTGTAAGAGATAAGGCTTACTCCTACCTCAGTCCCTACCCAAACTGAAATGGAAAAGTTGGAATAAATCAGCAAGATACACAGAGGCGTTTTTGACAGAGACACCTCCTGTGAAGGACAGGCAAGAATTTTTGCTGTGTACAGCAAGAGTTAAAACCAACTCCATTATCTCCTTCTTTAGAAAGCTCCTCGCATTCCACCTACGTTAAATTGCTCCCTGACTTAAGTAATCATCTCTTTCAAGCCCTTAAGCAATAATAACTGACTGGAGCTAGGGTGAGTGAAAACCAAATAACATCAGTATCAGTAGAGGTAGCACAGCAGAAGCAGAGGTATTTCTGATATCAGCAAGTGTATAAAACATTCACCGTTTAGAAAGAAAAGCGTCCTTTTACATATTACAGACACACTGCAGCTAAAATATTAAAAACCTGAGTGTTGCCGTAGGCATCCCAAAGTTTGTTGTGTGATATAATTCATTTTAACAATTCTCTCAGAAACAGAAAGAAAAAATAAATAAAAAATACCAAGTCAGGCAAAGGTGGTTTTGCGGAATCCAAATCCACCGTTCACCCAAAGTGATAGCTCTCATCTAGACCCCTTGTTCCAATTATCTCACTGTCTCTGCATTTCATAGAATCATAGAATCATTTGGGTTGGAAGAGACCTTCAAGATCATTGAGTCCAACCATAAACCTACACTGCCAAAACCACCCCTAACCCATGTCCCTCAGCACCACGTCCACCTGTCTTTTAAATACCTCCAGGGACGGCGATTCCACCACCTCCCTGGGCAGCCTGTTCCAATGCTTGAGAACCCTTTCTGTAAAGAAGTTTTTCCTAATATTCAACCTAAGCCTCCCCTGGCACAACTTGAGGCCATTTCCCATGGCAGCAAAGAGAGCTTTTAGAGTCACAATGCGACTTGGCAGACATTTCCCCTAGCATGAGGAATGAAATGGCTCCTCCTTCTACAGCTGCCTGCCAGTGCTGCCCAGTGTTTTCCCCCATATTTGAAAGCCCTAAGTCATCCTTCTGGCCATATGACTCGGTGCAGTTGCACCACGGCATTCGTAAAGAACTGTATCGCTGCGGTTAACGCAGTCAAGCGTTCCAGTGGACACTTACAAAGGCATGGGTATGTATGGACGTGCTCAAGATTTCAAAGCACTGAGGACACCATCACGCACCAGACAGTATTGTCTCTGTCAGAGGGTTTTTCATTTACTTCAGTAACTGACAAGCTGTGACTGGGTTTGGATCAAATAGCAGGACTGCCTTCAGGCCCCCGCCTTGTGGCTCAACCCTCATAAAAGCCTTGCTGCTTTAGCTTCCACTATCTTTTCTGACTGCTTTAATTTTGTTCCGTGCATCTCATGCTGGTGAAGAGTCAGTTATTAGGTTTCCTCCTCTCCTAATCTGTCTCCGCAGCCAGGAGAAAGAGATTGTGTAGTATTTTAAAGCAGTATCCTGCAGTAATGGTAAAATAAATGGGGGAAGCCTGTTCCCAGATGTCTCACCTAGCTCTTTTGCAGCACCTTTTGAATTGATCACATCTGGGTCTGTTTATCGCAATTTAGCATGTTATCCAGCAGGAAAGGAGAACTTACACAGCATCATGCTCAGGACTTCGTCTTTGTTGTAAAATGAGCTTTACACGTATTTTCATTTACCTCCTTCTGCTCTCCATTTTGTGGGCTTTGGACAGTGGATGCCTGGAGAGGGCTGATTGCACTTGTGGCAACCAAAATACTGGCACCTCTGGACATCAGCATCATTTCACCTTCCCTCAAAGCAAATCATCTTGGTGGATTTGTTCGCTAACAGGGCTTTCAGGTTTCACTTTCTGACTGTGGTGAATTTTTGTGTCAGAGCAGTATTTCAGCCAGTTCCTGGGTTTTTTATCATTCAAGATAGGAATGGGCTTATTTAATTCAGCTCACGTTCCTTCCTTTACCTCATTTTCTTTTCACAAATCTGAGTCTCAAGTGCCATCCCGGTATTCAAAATACACAATAAAAATATGCAGCACTGATGTAAAGACGACGCACATACAAGTCCCCCCTGTCTATTTAAGCAAGCGCTCCTAAACAGTAACTTCATTCCAGGAAAGTCCAAGCATAGCTTTTAACCTCCGCTTTATATGCTACCCATATATAAACACAACATCAACCACATCACAGACAGGACAACAGCACATGGAACAGGAGTGTATAATTTAGATTTCTGTGATAATAATAATACCTTCAAATTTTAATTTTACCAACAGTTCTGTTTGCTCAGATACCTCGCTATCACTTCAGCACCTGAATATGTGGATTGAGACACTCCCAAGAAGCATTAGACCAAGACAACTACCCTGAGCGATACCCGGTTCAAACCCTTATGAAAAATTTGACTCTCAACGGCCTCTGAAATCCACCATTAATATCATACATGGAAGAGGTACATAGTCCCACAGTGACAAGACAATTTACGATATATGATCATGTTAGATACATAGAACATATTGCACAGAATTTAATATTGTATATTGGACATAAATCTTCTCTGCTTTCAGAAGGCACAGGTCACACACAGCATACACCTCAGTGGGCCGGACTAGAAGCCTTAAAAGTCATCTACAGAAAGATGTGTTTGGTCCCGAAAGGAGAAGTCCAAAAATATACACACAAATAAAGAATATTTTTTTGCCACCACTGCAAAAAGTAAATTCAGAAGAGTTCAAGTCCAACAATGACCAACTAAAGCAAGCTATTCAAATGAATAATAAGCCATCCTACCAAGAGAGGAAGGAGCAATGCCTGTAGTATCTCAGAAACCTCTCTCTATTCACAGTTTCAGCCAACCTTAGACAAACATTGAGCAAGCAAAAGTAGTTGTCTAGTTTTGAATCTGATAAAAAATAGAGCAGTGCATCACAGGCATAGTGATGGCATCATTATGCCAGGGACTTGGATATTCAGTGAACAAATTTAAAAAAGAATGTAAATATTTGATCAGTTCCACATTACAGGAGAGATTCTCTCCACTCCCCGCCCCCCACCAAAAAAAAAAAAATTGGAACCAGTAAAAACATTTTGTCTAAATTACTAAAACAAGAAAACAATATTAATATCATTATCAAAAGCTAAGGACTGCTTCATTTTAGTGTCTTGAAGACTAGTCAGCCAGTTAGGTTACTTGTCATTTTGCATGCAATGGGACCTAACTTTACCTTCACATGAGATGACAATAGCAAACACCACTGCATGAAAGGCAATTTTCCTTCTAAACCAGAGTGCAGGAGTCATTCTACAAGCCTACTGAAATCCCGACCAAAGAAATCAAGATTCAGTAACTCCAAATGTCTGAATTAAACGCTCAGCTGTTGTGGCAGGCCCAAGATCCTGAGCCAGTCCAATGGAATCATCTTTCACACACAAACGAGTGCTCTCAAGATTAAAAAATAAGTTAAAAAAAAAAGTTGCTTGCAGGTGGCCAGCAGTAAACTGGATATCAATCAGATTACAGGATTGTCAAATGGAAGATTGACTGTTCTCTATTCAATGGGAGAAGGTTCTCTCCATTGTTACGTTTGCTTAGGAAATTACAGAAAAACAAATTCTTTATTATTTACTGAATATTGCCTTAGATTTGCAACATACTACAGCCCTCAAAAAGCAACATAAGATAAACCACTCCTTTAGCTTGAACACAGAGTGTTTCCAGCTACTGAACTACTGGTAAAAGAAATTATTTATCCTTGCAAAAGTTGAACACTGGATAGCGAGAATATTATTTAGCTTCCACTTAGCAACTTACAAAGTTCTTTGCCACATGCTACAGAAGACCTTCTTCTGTAGATAATTTTCTTAATTTTAGATACATTTGGGCTTTAGTGCCTGTGTTAAAACCCCATTATTTAGAGCATCTTATTTGAATGTTATATGCAAGCATCAAGCTTTATTGGAGGAATAAGAAAATAAGAAACTATACAGCAGATTTCCCCCAAAATTTGCCAACTTCTGTTCATGAGAGCTTCACTCTTTCTCAGACTGTGATTGCCTTGATGTTTCGCCGTATAATTTTCCATAAGCACCTTTGATCAAAAGCATCCAAATGTTTTCTTCAAGCTCTGCCAAATGCCAGATTTTGCATCAATGCAACAAATAAGGGATTTTATGAGCATTATACAGTTGGTCTTCTTGGAATCTCAAAAGTCATTCTCTTCATCATATGGATGGCTGCATTAAACTCTTCTAAAACATTTAACTACATTACTAAACAATGCATCCAGCCTATCTTTTATACCAAAGACAGCTGTATTCATAAAGGTGAATTAGTCATATTCTATTATGAGGACCAAGGGGGATCTCATGAAAGAGAGTGCTTGCTATCTTTAATCAGTTTAGTAAAGTACTGTCTTCAGGTTTATAATTGCTGCCTCTCATTAGATAGAATGAACTGAAAGAAAAACACTAATGGAGAGAGAAGTTCCATTTAAACTAAAAATGCTGAAGCTAAACTAAAAACACTATTTAAAAATGAATGGGTTTCTGATGGCCAAATAAATTAATAAATTAAATAAAATCAAATGTAATCTGGATTGGTTGAAGGTTCCAACTGATGAAGGTTCCAACTTGACTCTTAGAGCACTGAGGTTCTGCAAGCACCTCCCAAACATGGTATCAACAGCAAGAACCAACCAATCAAAAGAAAAAAAATTAAATGCTGCCTGCAAAATAAGGATTGCTGATACAGGACTGCTTCTTCTAGGGCCTGTAATGGAGAATTCCTTTCCTAGAGTAGGAAGGGAATCTGAACCCTCCTTCTACCATTACATCAACAGTGCTGCTGTACATAGAACAATGTAGCATAACTAGCATCTACATAAAGAATTACATACGTGGCAGCTTGATTGCCATTCAGCTAACATTTTCCAGGAACTATAGACAATGATTATTTCCCAACCAGCAAATTTAAAACTCATCCACGATTTTGACTACAGTTCCTTCCCACCCACAGACAGTAATTCATTTATCAATATTCAATTTCCTCTCTCATCCAATCATTTCTGTAAGCTTCCACAGTCAGTTTTAATTAGAATATTCTGAGTCATTTTGTATCAACAGCAAATTATCACCTATTTACCTCTTTTTCCAGACCACATTTGTTACACAGTTCAGTCCTCCACGTGAAAACATACAATGCTGTCCTTCAGTTCATTTAAAAAAAAAAAAGTTACAAATGCAGAAAAGGCCTGCCCTTTAATCCCATGCTTCTTCAATTTCCTAAAAGCTTTTTAAAATTTTTAAGAGGCTTTTTGGAAAAATCTATGCACAATATGTAAATTGTCACCCACATCAACATACTTCTCCAAGGAACTACGATCTTCCAGGTACTGTTTGTCTTCATAAAACTTAAAGTGATAACTCTCCAACATATGTTTATCCATTCCTCTGCCTACTTTACTTTTTTCTTATGCTGTACTAGTAAGTCAGACTTGTCTTTGAATTCAGCTACACACTGAAACACTAAAAAGGCTGACATAATATTTACTCCCTGCTATTCCTTCTGCACTGAGGCAGATTTAAGTGGTATACCACAGCAGCAGTCTGGTAATTTCACATTTTAATTCCCTTAGAAGTATTGGGTGAAGACCATCTGGTCTTTGTGAAATGTTACTGCTCAATTTATTGATTTGTTTCAAAACCTGAGGATTGCTAGAGAGAATAAAGCTGTATTACAAAGGTCAATTCAGTTCAACAAACCCTACAGAAAACTCACATTTTGCAATATCATTTACCTAGAAAAATTCAGCTACAGATGTGGCGCATGTTTTTCTACAAGACATGGCTTGTTTGCCATCTTTCCGGCTGGGTTAAGTGAGGTAGGTATCATAAGAGAATCTGACCAAAGTCATAACACTAAAGCTGCTATATATTCCACAATCTTGCTACAAATCATTTGCCTTTATTACCCCATTTACACTGCTTTTATAAGCTGAAAACATATGACCGTAAGGTTAAGCATCTACGAACGCATTGTGGCTCTTACAATATGTAACCTTTTCATTTTAAATCTAGTTCCCCTATGAAAAAGTATGAAACAGTTCCTTGGTTTCAGAGTCACACACACATGCTGTATGCACCCATGCAATTAAACTGTCTTCCTATCGTTCCTTTCCCTGCTCCCCTCATCTTCTAAAAAATAAACTGGAACCCAAACTGATTTTAATGGGGCTTTGCCTACTGGATGCTACATTTATTATAACCCAAAAGAAGTAAATGATTCTTATTTGATGGAAACGCACACATCTCCCAAAGTTAGAGTTGGTATGGAAGAATCGTGTTGTGTCCATCTTATGGGAGCTTTTAGTTCTTGACTGTCATACACACGAAAGAATAGCAATCGATTATTTTAGTTTCCTGACCTGAGACTACACGGAGTGTTCAGAAGGTACCAGCAACATCCCTGCTGAGGGCTGTCGACCAAAGAGGAATGCTGATGAACAAAACAAAGGCTGGAGCCAGGGAGCCTGCTGAGGAACAGAGGTCAAGGCACTGCTTAACAGCAGGGAATCAAGAAAAAATCAGGACAACCTTCCCTTGAGTGCAGCAAGGGTTGGGGTGGAGGGGGTGGTTGGGTGGGGGAAGAAGCCTGGATACGTCAGTCCTGGAGGCCAGAAGTTTCTGTAGCAAGTGCCCGAAACAGAAAACTTACTATTAAAACCAACTCTGCTGTGCAATCAGCCATATCTTCTTCTTGTCTCTCCTCCCCTCCCCTCCATGTGTTCATTACCAGCTAGAACTGGAAGAAAAAGAAGAGATTAAGGGCAAGAAGTAAAGTTTGAGGAACAAGCAGTAGATGCCTCCTATACGAGGAGACAAAGGAAAAGGAGAAGGAATTGCAAATGTTTACACAAAATCAGTTTACTTTCTTTACCTTGCAATATATTGCATCTTGATCAGCAGTCCTGGAACAAAAGGGGGCAAGGGCAGTTGGAGAACACAAAAAGAAAGCACAGAAGAACGTGGGAGGAAACTGGCCTAGCTTGCTAACGGTGTTCAACACCCACAATACTTTGCATGAAAGATTTTGGAAACAGGCAGTTTATTCAGAAACCTAGATAAAAGTTTGACTGTTTACTGTCAGAGGATTACTGAAAAAGTCATTTCTAATAAAAAACCCCCCCGCACTTTCACTAAATAAAACAAATAAAAACAGCTACAACATTCCTCAGTTATCTTTTATATAACATGAACCCAAAAATGGAACAGCTGACACATTTGGCTGACAATTTGGTTGACATTTTCACACATCATTCAAATTCAGAGCATTTTTCTTCTCTCTGAAGCAAATAGATTTTGCTTTAAATAGCCCATTTCATGCAGTGATACTTGCAGGCACAAATCCTTGGTTGTCATTCATGAAAAAAATATGTTTAACTGATTTGTAAATTATGAGTGACTCTTAAAAGCACAGAGAGATTTTCACATTATAAGACAACAGAATTTGAATCAAAATGAAGAGTCAAATATAGAATAGATATCATCAAAAGAAGGCGGCATTATGTTCCTTTTTTTAATCAAGACGAAATGCTATAGCACACATCAGGGTATTTAGCACTTTTCAGCCTGCTTTTCTTTAAGCACCTGTTGAATTCCTGGACGCAGTCACTGACACGTCGCGCTCACGAGTGAAGTGGGCACCAGCCACACAGCTCGTGCTCTGCAACAGGAGCTCCAATGCTGCAGCAAGAGCCTGCAGAAAACCCAGAAACATCAAAGTTCTGTCAGTAGAGGGTTCACTTGTGTCCAATTTAGCCTCACCGTACCGAAAACAAACGCTGCCGGTAACACGCATACCACTCTGTTATGCTGTTTCTGACAGAAAAATTTCTAAGTGTTTCAGTTTATTCCGTTTGATTTCTTAAGTCTGTGCCTATATCCATATTTAACTTCTCATTTTGACTCAAATTGTGTTGCCCAATAACGTGAAAATCTTACTGTGCTTTTGAAAGTCACTCAAAACTGGCCAATCCAATGTTTTCACATGAAACAAAGCTCATGCCTAGCCTCACAAGGCTCAGCTCCCTTCCTTTTCTTATTTACACTCATACAGAAACATTTTAAGAGATTATAAAACATTTTTAAAAAGACATTTTTAACTTAAGGCCTGTTAACCTGTCTGGAAACCAAGACTTTCAGGACACAGTCACACATCAAACTATGGGCAACGATGGTGGTAGTAGAACTGGGGGACCCCAAGAGAAGAACAACAACAAACCTGCTTGTTTCTTCTGGCTTTTCAAAGATCATGAAGGTACCTCTTTTGGAGGAAGAATGCAAGGGAGTTGCCATTAGGGCCTCAGAGGTTTTCCAGTGGAGCTCTTTGTCTTCCCAGTAGAGCTCTTCCTCTTCCCAGTAGATTCTTCCTGGACAGGACGTCCAGGTCCTAGTCATCCCCCTTCACTAGATGAACTGTGACTAACCGTTAGGGCACTCGTTTAGTTGTTTTCTTGCTTCCCCGAATGCACAGCCGAATGCAGTAACAGAGTCCTACCACCAAGCAGGAAAAATACTGCATTATTGTGACAGTGATTTTCCTACGCCTTGGCAGACTACTTAACACTGGTAATACCTTGGAGTGGCCCATAACTTCTGCTGTGTGTTTTAAATTGATGAGCTTCCTAGGCTGCTTTGGCTTCTGAGACAAGTTTTATTTGACAACATGCTGAGAGTACAGCTGTCTGGGCAAGTTATCTGCAACTAATAAAACTCTGCAGTTATTTCTTTTTCTAATATTTGACTAGATGAAAAAAAGCTTTTGTTGAGCAGTAAGCATTCTGTTTTGTTTAAAAAATTGTCAGGGAAGAAGCCTCATCATTCTTAGCTGCGTTGTTAAATGTAGTTGCCATAGAAAGGAGTAACGATAAACACCCTGCAGACAGATCAAAGTGCTGCAAGTGAAAACTTGTGAAATAGTTTGTGTAGTGTGATTTTCTAAGCGTACATGATACTCCCTACACGCTACGGCATAAACCGTGCTCCTGGCACTGCGGCACAATTCTCATTTCTGCAGCTTTAGGTCGTAGAAATAACACAAATAGAAAGGACGTAGAAGTTAACGTAGAAGGTGAACACCCCAACTTTTAAAGTTATGGTAAAAAAACACTGCAGGAAAGTGGAAGGAAAATGGTTTACTTTAAGATTATTGGTATATTCGAGTGTTATACACATAAGTTATATAAGCAAATTCATAAACGTTCCTGGAATTACATTGCCAAATATATTCAGGTAGAAAAATTAACATCGGAAATATTCTCTAGAAAGCTATTTTGACTTTCAGAACAGTCAGCTCATGCAGCATAAGAAATGTTACTTGGTGATGCTTATCTAAGACAGTTAAGGAAGTTCTAATTTGTACTGCAGAATGGAATTGCATATAACTATAAGACACTGTCTTTTGAAGTGTTGTAAGTTACAAATGTCTGTTAAATTATGAAAAGATACTTCGTGTTCCCAGTGCAATATGGAGAAAAATAAAGGGTAATCATCACATTTCTGTATTAGTTTTTGATGAAGTGCACAGCATTTTAAACTGTAAACTCCTCAGAACACTAATCTCCTTATTCATTTAAGCAGTTTCTAAAATACCTCAAACCAGGACACAGGACAGTTTCCAGTACCCTTTAAATACAAATTATATTGTTGATTTCAAAATTTTTCCATGAAAACAGGTTCCTGCCAATAAGGCCGAAAAAGTTCCTAGTAAAATTAAAGCTGACTCCTCAACAATAGTATCCACAACTATGAAGGCTATTTACCATTATTGCTAGTTACTTTATCTTACCTTTGGCCTGGCTAGTAATGTCATGGTCAAACCAGTTCGTAAACCTTCAGCCTACTTAAGAATTCCATGATCTTACTTGTTCTTAGACAGCAGACAACACCTGTGGTTGCCTGTTAAAAATGTAAACCAGCAAAAAATACTCCATTCAAAGCAGGTTACTGTCTCCAGCCATACTGCATTTCCTACAAACACAGCAAATTCTTCGCTGTTTCATTTAGCAATGTCTTTCCGTGTTGGCTGTGAAGGTTTTCAGCTTGAAAACTGAAAAAATCTAATTAGCTTGCTTAATATCTACATTGAAATTGAATTTTAGCACTGTAGTCTGTCAAAATGGAAATGTGTTTTTTTTCCCCCATTGCCATCTCAGACCCATACAAGGCATGAAATTTTGAAGCATTCAACAGCAAGTAGTTTGAAAAGGGAAATAGAGCCACATGACCATCATTTAGAATTGCTCGTGTCCCGTTCTAGTTTTCCCACTCTTGGCTACCTCACAAGGGGGAAAAGTTTAATTTATAACCAAGCTCTTATTAAATACTACAGCTTCCTACATGGGAAATATCAGTCTACCCACAACCAAGCTGGAGGTTTTATTTCATTCCACATTAGTCTTGCAGGCACTGCAAATAAACACGTGAAATTTAGGCAGCAGAATGGGAGAACTTTTTGACTGTCGCTCTTAGCACCTACTACAACAATACCTGCTGTGATGAAGTGACAAAAGTTTGTCTGGGGAATTATTTTAGAAGTCATACCATAGCTTTGTATCAAAAAGATGGACAGGGGTTTGTAAAAATTAGGTAATCCAGAAAGGTTTTAATGTTTAGCTTATATAGAAGTCAAGGTAGTCACCAGATCACACTGGGCACAGAATATGTTCTCTGTTGTAGAGCATTTTTTGGAAAATTATTTCCTTAGCTCTGTATTTCTCAGGCAGTTTATTAGCCTGAACCCTGTCTCCTACACTGGAGAAGGTTTGTAGCAGTTGAAAAACTTTGAAAATTATTTCCAGGAGCCTTTCTCTTAACAAGCAGCACATAGAGGTAGCGGTCTTGACACCCCAAGCCCCTCTTTCCAAGCAATCATGTACACTAGGGTGACTGAGTAGGGTGGAGGCAGATGAAGTCCAAGCAGCTGCAGTAGCTCGAGCAGGCACTGGAGTCCATGACAGTGATGGGAAAGGTACCGCATTACGTAGCACGTTACATGAAATGGATTCCAAAGTCATTTACACAGTGAAAGCAAAAAAGTGACTAAGAACATTATGTGCTTTTTCACTGGCAAGACTCCCACAGGCTGTATTAAGAACAGATAGGCTGTCCCTGGGTGTTCTTAAGATTTCATCATTCCAAATTAAGCCATTTGCATAATCTGTGCTGCAAAAGAGGCCAGGATATTCTCTTCTTTTTACCAATGGCAGCAAAAAGCAATCAGAGTCCTCATCTCTGCTCCACTTTGACCTTCTCCAAAAAAATACACAACAAAATGAACTTGTCATCTTTTAAATGGAGACATCTCTCAGTTACCTTTGAAAATGGAAAAAATAGAAGCTAAGAAAAAATGCGAGGGTGGGCAAGAGAGGAAAGGTTGTATCTGTAACTGTAGCTCTTTCTATTCTAAAAAACTGTTGTCATAATTCCGTTTCCTCCCTCCTTTCTGGCCTGCTTCTGAGGTCCAACTTTTCTGAAGCACAGGCCATCCCACCTACAAAGAATGTTGTGTAGGAGAATGAGGCTTTAACCTTCATTACCATGTTTTAGTACTGTNAAGTGGTGTAAGAACAGCTTAGCCAAGAGAGAAATAACCTGTGAAAGTTTAATGATTGGAATTAAAGAGGACAGAGGATATGGTACCTCTTTGCTTCAGAAGTTTCTGGGATTTTTAAAAAAAGCTCTTTGTTCTTTCCGTTGTGGAGCTGGTGTTCTAATTGTGATCATAAAAGCTATTTTTACAGCACTTTAACAGCTAAATGCAAGTAATGCCAAGAACAGTAGCTGTGTTTTAAGCAACACATGATGGCTTTAACTGATAATTTAATAGTAATTCTAATGTAATATAGTAAATAGGAAAATGAAATATAGTAGTGGAGAAAGCATATATGTATTTGGCAAGCTACAGTAGCCAGACAGAAACGATGCAACTGAGCATTGCTTTTTCAGGACTATATATTCATAGAACGCTAAGGAAAGCATTCACATTTTTCAAACAGAGCCACATTCAATTAACTTTTCTTCAGGTTTCCCCGTAGAAATGATTTGAACTTAAAATAAAAAAAATAAAAAAACCCCAAAACACTTTGTCAGGGCTCTGGCACAGAAACGGCATTGATAGAAATAGTTTGTGTGCACCACATCATGGACTGCTATATTTGTTTAAAAAAATTAGAGGCTATTACAGCGGAGCTCTCTGAGCTTGACGGGTGAACCTGCACCACCCCCAGGTCCCAGCAAGACAGGCAGACACGGGCTCAGGGACTATTTCCTTCCAGGCCCTGTGGTTTTGGCTTCCTTCACAACAGAAGGAGTCTCTCATGCTTCCAAGATACATCCACCCAAACAAGTTCCCTTGTCCTTTCACCTCGGTGTGGGAAGCATGAGCACAGAGCTACAGGGAGCACAGGCACAAAGCAAGGAAATACAGTTTCTGCAGAGTAACACAGTGTGCAGAACAGAGATTTAGACTCAAAGAACCATTACGGACTACAAATACCTCTCCCCCAGCAGATACTTGGACTGATTTTGTTCAAAACCTCTAGCAAAGGTTGTCCTACACTTTCTCCAGCCCCTATTTCTCATTCATATGGGTTTCCAAACTAGACAGGCACCCTCCTTTAAAACAGTCATTGTTAGTCGTCCAGCCAGTTGAGAAACTGAAGCTGTCCCAGCAACTCAACTGGAGAAATACTTTGCCCTCTTCTTTCTCCCCTCAAAATACTTTTGTAGGAAGAAACACTGAGCAAAGTTGAAAGCCATGCTGGCACGTATTGCGTGGTTCAGCAGAGGAATATAGATAGTTTTTCATTCCTCTGTCTCAGTCACTTCTTTATCGCATCGAGTTCTTCCTACAGAATGGAATTCCCAATTTACAGCCATTTATGGTTACAAAAAGAATCTTAAGTAGATCTGAGCATAATTCCCAGTTCTCGATGATCACCTCTACATCTTTATGCAATAGCTTCTTTAAGAGTTCCTGCATCCACTGCCATTATTTTATGGTACAGAAAAACTTACTACAGCAGAAAATCATGGAAGGCCTCTCCCAAGGGAGTAAGGAATTCCTTTAGTCAGGAATTTTCAACTTTGTATAGATAAATCTCTAGTAAATTCAACACATGGAAGACTCACACCAGACAAAGGAAATGAAAAGAAATTGATGGAGTTTTAGTACTTCTCCTTGCAAAATAATTTTTAGGAAAAAATGTCGAAGTACCATAACTGAAACGCTGTCAGGAAAAAAAACACACCAAACCCTAAAAATTATGTCTGTTTTCTTTAACATATTAATACCAGGTAATTTTTGTATTAGGATCAGATAAATGTTTTATTGTACACATTGGGCCAAATTCTGAAGGATTTTCCTGAAGGGTTTTTATTGGTTTTTTTTTTTTTTGCTTTTCAGACTTTTTAGTGAAACTAGTATACAGAATCTAATTCTAACCTACCAAGGTTTCTTACTTGCCTCTGCAAGTTTTGCCTTCCTTATTAGCTCCTACTCAGAAGTGAACCTGAAATGACCTGTTGATTCAGACTCCAAAACCTGACCTCTGCTTCTCAAAAAGCCTGTGCAAGTGCCATTTTTGACTGAAGTAAAACAAAACCACTGAAAAATATATTCTGCAGAATATTTGTTCCTTAACATCGCTGTTCTAATTCCTTTGGAAATCAGCATTTGAAATCCCTCTGTTTTACTGACATCAAAGACAGTTTTTTCAGAGGATCTTTACATCCCTCGATATATGAAAAATTAATTCGGGGTTTTTGAGGCTTCCACTTCTTGTGCTTGTTAACTGATCTGTAATATTAATATAAAGTAGATTATCACGTTTCTCTCCCTTACAAAAAGCATAAGCATATTCAACAACTTAATAAATCCTAATTAAATAGAAAGTCGCGGAACAGTTCTTTCGGCCAAAATAATTTAGAAATGCCCTTGTGTTGATGGCTTGCAATTTGCAGAATTCATTTTTCAAATGAAAAAGACAGATGTATTTTTCCCTGATCTAGAGGGTCTGGATAAATTAAAACTAATTGGCTTTATGTGTTTCTGATAATTTAATGAGATGCACGTAAGCCATATTATGATGGAGGAAAGAACAACCCTTAATTTTTACAAATGAGATGCAGCAAATGACAGCATCTGAAAGTCTATTAAAGGTTAGACTCAAAGAGTAAAACAGAGCTCTGCTCTGTTAGAGGAAGAGTCTTAGGGTATGTACCAGAGCCCTTTATAGTACTAGCACAAGTAGAGTCATGAACAGTGTTTTCAATGTAATTCACTCGTTGCCAGAACCAGTTGAAATGAAACATGAACAGGAAAATCTCAATTCTCGCTTTCCAATTTTAACATGTTTTCTTGTGTATACAGCCAACTACATTAGCAGAAGTAGACAGCAACTCACGTGGCTTCCACAACTTGACTGCTTGGATGAGTGCCCCTTCTATACATAAAAACAAAAAAACAACCAACAGTTAGACATTATCAGGCAGGCAGCCAAATGGCAGCCAATTAAAATATTTCAGGGACTCCCAGGTAAGTGCTTTAGAAACAAGCGTTCAACTGAAGTTAACAGCTGTTACGTTTGTCTGCATTTTGAGGAACAAGGCACATTCATTTTACACTGTAAATTTGCTTATTAATGGTCACAGAAATATGGCTGTTTTGTATTAAGCAACTACACGCACACACACACATCAGAATGTGGCAGAATCTGGATAGTGCCAGTGTCATGATACCTCACCAGCGATTCTGTGACCTTCCTCAAAATGCACTAAGGTACCTAGTGGAAAACAAGAGGAATGTAAGTCTTGGAATTATAGCACTTGGGAATAACACAAATTTCACGATTCCTTTATCACTATGCCAAATATTTCTCTTCTGGCAAGCTGGAGGAAGAATTGATATTTAAAGCACCAAGATACAGAAACTGACTGAAAAATACTTGCCAACTTGCTAACAGCTCGATTTGCCTGTAGAAGTCATCCACTGGTGCCAGGCAACCTGGTAGGTCCACTGGGAAAGGTAATTTCAAGAGAACAGTATAAGACAAGAGTCTTGATGGACTCTTTTCTGGTAATAGCTCCACTTGATGCACCATTAGCTTGGAGTATAAGAGAAAAGAAATACTGGCTGGTAGGAAAGAATTCTGTAATGACCTGGAGCTAGCAAAGTTCAAAATGTTAATATGCGGGTAGAGTTTCCCCATCACAGACAGGCAGATGATCTCTGAAGCACAAGAGTTCCTTCGAGCATCTAGAAACATCTAATTATTGCCATATGCTAATCCTGCTAAGGTCAGCAGCACTCTGATATGTAAATGGCACAAGTATGTTGCTCTTGGTACTGGTCATAAAGCTTGACAATAGACAGAAGACACTTCCTATGTTTTCATCCTTCTCAAGTTATTCCATTCTCTGGCACTAAGTATGTTTGCAACAAGCTTCTAAGCAGAAGAACGGTGGAGTCAAATTTTTCCTGGGTCTGACCCCAAGCACTTAACAAAAAAGTCATGGGGGAAAAAACACTGAAAGTGTTGAAATACTAACATTTAAACATCACAACCAAAAATCATGCCTTGTGTATTTTCTTTAGTTGAAAGGACAGAAAGCAAAATTTGCTCCCAAGATAACAAAGACAACCTCAAAATCTCTCCAGTAATTCAATCCTTGCCAGGTTCACCCATTCTTCTACCATATAAGCACCAAAAATAGCAAGCCCACCTGCCCACCAAGGAGTCTTTTACATTGATGTATATTATACTGGGAGCTGCTGGAAAGCAGAAAACGGCCACATTCAAAAAGGCTAAAAAAAAAAAAACTGCACAGTCTGCCAGACTACTGAAAAATTGGTGTGTCCACACAAATCCTGGAATATTTTAATATATAATGAATGTGATATCCTCTTTCAAAAATCCAAATTGATTAACAAGTTACAGCATAGGTTTTATGTTTTGTAAAATCACATTACCAAAAGTTAATGTACACAAAAAGACATGTAGACTCACAGTAGAGGCTCAAAAAAATAAACTGGTCTTTCACTTCCTCCCCGCCTCCTTTTCTGTAATTGGACAGAAAAATATCATTTTTCTGTGCAAGTCCCTTGACACAGGTTTAGCTCTGGCCATCCCTACAACAGGCACAGGAGGAAATTTAAAAAAAAAAAAAGCCAAAAAACAGAAAACAAAACCAAAACATAACCATTCGCATTAAGGCAGAAATGCAGAGAAGTACGTTAAACTACAGCCATAATCATAAGCAGCAAGCTTGCAACATTAGATTTGTTCTTTTTGCAACAGAAAAACAAGCAATAAATGTCACAAAACTGCATCAGTTCAGATAATCTTTTTGGTCTTCCAGTTAGGAAATCAGTTCCACCACTATGTCCTGAAGACAGGGGAGAAAAAAAAAAATCCAGACAAGAAAGGTATCTTCAAGTGTGTTAAACCTAGGAGTACAAAACTGAGATGCATTTAAATCATCACTGACTAGCCAAAGAGATTACTAATACAGTGAAGTAACCTTAGCTTTAGTCCAAAGTTTGTTAGAGGTGTTATCAGAAGCACTTCTTTCAAGAAAAAGGGATGGGAAGGGAAAACACTTAAAATCAGATGTTGAAAACAGTCAGTGACTTTTTAGTTATCTCTGACAAGCACAAACACAAAGGATTAACCTGACTGTTGAGGGCTTTGGGCACCCACTACAGTAGCACCTGCTTCATCGTTTTTCTAGTTTAAAAGGGCTGGGAACAGCATGGAAGCAGTCAGCCTATCTGTGCAAGGGAAATGAGTGTAATAGGAGTATTTGGAAAAGTAACTCAAACAGAAAGAAAAGGTTACATTCATGAGAGAAAAGCACTGGCCTTAATCTACAGAGTAGAACACCTGCTTTCTGATTTTATTCTTAGAATTTCCAACAAAGAACTACTGTAATAAAATATCAATATATGGTAAACTCTATAAAGAAAACTGAAGTGGAAAATATGCCCTCGCCTTAAAGACAAGAAATGAGGCAGGAAATCAAATCAATGGTCTGTTCAGCCCAACGGCTCTAGTTTTTATAAATTAGGGTTACTGAAGTACTTTTTCCTGTAAAAGAAACCATTGAAAAGATTACTATGTTGTCTAATATTAGTGCATAATTGATGGAGGGTACAAACAACAAATGCATACTACATTAGAGTCCTATGGCGCGGGGAGAACACAAACAAGCATGTGGTTAATTGTCAGAACCTAAATAATACATTGGAATGTTTCCACTGGTACATTAATGAAGGTCACTTGCCACCTCTGAACACAGAATCACAAGGTTCTCAAGATAAGTACTCAAAGACATCTTTAAACATTTGAGTCTATAAACAAAATTAATTTCTTAAAACTATCTATGTTTCCTAACAAACCAGTTTAGTGATGAAAATCATGACCGTTAATAAAAGGCATCTGATATGAAGTTTTGATCACTGTTGCTGTGGTGAAAAAACGACTGAAGTAAACACATAATCCTTTCATTAAATATAAAATGGATAACAACATGGTCAAGAGTATGTACAGCGTTGCTTTCTGAATTTCATCTTCTATAAACTCCTCATTTAAAGCAGCTATGAGAGAATTGTGGAACATAGCTGGAAGGTGTAAAGCAGGATATAAAGCTTCTCTTTCGATATGAAAGTTAGAGTGAACAATGGTTACCATTAATTTTATAGTCCGGTCCAGTGATTTACTCATAAATGGGTAAGAACAATTGTCAGACAAAAGCTTTTAATTAATCCCAAAATTTCCCAACTCAACAAGTCAGAAATCTTTGGGTTTGATCCAAATGGGGGAGGTTAAGGGGTGGGGGGGAAAGCAGCTTTTAAGGTGTTTTGAAAAGTATCTTAAAAACCACAGTGGAGGAAACTAATAAAAGAAGGGAGAAACTGTCCACCACATTCAAATAGAACGTGATGAAGGGAAAAAACCTTCAAAGCAAGCTGAACCCTGCTGCTGCATCTGAGAATCCTAAAGCTAAAGCCAAAAGACACCACTTAAATCATTTCAAAACTATAACTTCCTGCCACCTCCACAGAAAACTACTCAAATACAAGGTGCAGTTAACCATGTCCTCAAAAAGAGAGCAGAAAGCCACCAAACTCTCTTTACATTAAAGTCCCATGTCAGCACGTAACAGCCAAGTGGTCTTTTACTGAAGTTCCACTAATTGCATTTAGCCTTACATTAACAGGGAAGAGGAGAAGAGGAGGAATAATTCTTTTTCCACAACACAGATGCAGCAAGCTCAAAAGTACAGTTGAGGCCTCGTCATGATCAGATTGAGAAATTAAAATAGTTTGCTGAAATCAGAACCACCCAAGATCCTCTTTGAACTATATTTCCCCTGTTCTCTTAATCCTAAAAGGCCTGTAAGAGAGCAACCTTCAGTGCAGCTGAATTTGGTATGCTGAACATAGATCACTCTGAACTGGTATACTGAAACGGGGAAAAGTCGTACAGTGCGGAAAGAGAACTGACTTCCCATCGATGTGTAGGTCACATCATGTGGATGTAGTGCTGAGGGACATGGCTTAGTGGTGGACGTGGCAGTGCTAGCTTAACAGTTGGACTCGATGATCTTAAAGGCCTTCTCCAACTTACACGATTTTATGATTCCGTGATGCTGAGCAGGAGGAGTGAAGTTTACTGTTAGTATATGCTACCTGCTGAAATTAAGAAAAAAGGAGTGTAACAGGAGAAGCAAAATATACTGTGTAAAACTTAACTTCTATTCTGCAAGGCAAAACTCCCTTCGTGGTAAAACACATGATAGGGAGTAAAGTATACCAGACTTTCTACTGTGCATCTCACCATATAAACTTGGCCAAATTGAGACCCTACCATGAATACCTCTTGCACATGATAACTCAAGGCTGGCAATGGAAAACTGCATTTGGAGATGTGAAATTCAATCTGTGGGCAAGAAACCTTATACTGAATAAAAACTACAGAATAAAAATATCCTAACAAATAACAGCAGAAGACCAGTTTTCTTTTATGCTGCTACTTCTTCATACTAATAAAAAAACCAAAAATCAGGGGTTTTTAAAGAATTTTTATTGACAGTTTTACAAAATAATCCTTAATAAATAATACCTTGAGCAGCACTCAAGACATTTCTTTGTCTGCTTCTTGGTTTTATATGATGCGCAAAGATAGAAATTGCATTAAGTTCTCCGCATGTTCACTGTAATGCAAGAACTTGTTGCTTATCCTCCAGAATTTCTTCCTCATCATCCACTTGGCTTTCATCCCAGCCCCTTAAAAGAAACACACCACAGTGATTTTCAGCAGCTCAAATTCCTCAAGCTACTCTGCTTTAAGCCTTAGTGACATATGTTCGCATATGTAGCACTGAAAGGCATGACAATAGCTTTTGCTATGTATTTTGCAATTATAAATACATTACAAGATACTATATTAATTTTTTTCCCCTCAGTTTTTTTTCCACATACACTTTCACCTCTTAAACAAGTAGAAAGTAAATAATACTGTCACTGTTGTGCCTTAATAGAGAAAACCCACATTGTAGAACAAGTAAGCGAGGAAAGTGGGTCTCACTTATACTATCTACACTATTTGCAAATAGGGTTTAGTTTTCTACTGACCTGCAATTTCAGTATTATGAACATTAAAAAAAATGCAAAAAACCAACCAACCACAAATCTCTGAATCAGCTATATTCACACAGCATGTAGTTAACCTCACAGTGTCTCACTGACCCTTACTAGTTACTAGTAAGTTCCTAGAAGGAAAACAAGTGACAGATAGAACTTTGGGGAACTTCCTTGTTTCCAGTCATCTCTTTAGTCTCCAAGGCAATACAACAGATAGATCACAAATTAAATCAATGTTATTGGCTCACCTGTTCACAACTGCTCTTTTTAAAGGTATCTTACAACCAAAGAACTCAGATTTGTAGTAGACGTACTCAGAGCCCTATACTAAACAAAAGCTAATGCATTAAAAAAAAAAAAACATAATCCCAAAATCTAGAGTCTCACAAACAAAATATATCACTCAATTCTTAATCTGAGCTGCCCGAGAGTACTGGCTTAGAACACCAAGATACAAAATAGGTCATGCTGACATTTGTAATCAGCATGTATACTACAATCGGAAAGTCAAGACCGTTTTTATTTCAGTTCTGGCAAGATGTTTGGCATATTGAGCATTTTACAATATCATAAAAACATACTCAGCAAGTTTAACTTACCTGAGAGTATCAACTCTGCTTTGGTCTTTTAGCTCCAGGTTTTTATGGAAATCTGTAGTATTTCTACACATCTTCTCTGAGTGTCTGCTGGAGGAGGTTACATCTTCAGAAGTTAAGCTGTAATGTTTTTCAGGACCTGAAATATTTTAGGTCATTTCAGGAACAAATATAAACAAAAAAATGCAGTATCTACACTACCAATTTTAAAAAAATTTCACAGTATCAACAAAAACTTGCCATTAAAAGTCTCAAACAGCTCTAGCTGATGAATGACGTCGCTGCAACCCCACAAATAAAACAGGACATTTTTTATATGGTTCGTCTATCATTAGAAGTAATGGAGAGGGTTTGCTTCTAAGAGGTTCATGCCAGTACAGTGTGAAACCTTATATAACAGAGCCCACTTATACCTATGCAACCTCAAAATACAGCAGCAAGCGTAGAACTTGCGTAGTTGACTAATGGCAGGATGTATTTAAAATGGAGTAACAGGATATATCCCACATCCACCAATATAAAAAGATGATCAACTGGGGTCACAGTCTGTGCTTCTTTGACAACATGTATGCAAATATGTTACTATCTTCCCAGCTAGCCATAAGTCTCTGCTATGAACTTAATTATAAGTGAAAAGTATTAGGAGGAGAGGAAGTGGCCTGAAGTTGCACCAGGGGAGGTTTAGATTGGATATTAGGAAAAATTTCTTCACTGAAAGTGTTATTAAACATTGGAAAGGCTGCCCAGGGCAGTGGTGGAATTGCTGTCCCTGGAGGTACTTAAAAGTTGGGTAGACGTGGTGCTGAGGGACATGGGTTAGTGGTGGACTTGGCAGTGCTAGGTTGATAGTTGGACTCGATCTTAAAGTTCTCTTCCAACCTAGGTGGTTCTATGATTCCAAGAATATGGAACAAAAACTGAAAGAAAGAACAGGGCAGTTCAACAATAACTTCCCTCCCTATTCTCCTCTGGGCATATTCAGCACGGATTTCATTCTTCAAGCATTAGCAAGAGCAACTCTTCCAGATACGTGGGTCCTGGTAAGTACGTATCAAAAAAGGAAGAACGGCTGTCCTGAAACATGGTATTTGGAAGCCTCAGTGAAGAGTTGTGTGAAAAAATACAGCATAACCTAAAGTAAAAAAACATTTTAAAAGACAGAACACTCTGGAATCCAGACTACTTTTGTTTACTAAGGATGCCTCACAGCCAGCACCTGCCAATATAAAAGCACCACAGCAACTCGGAAGGGAGGAACCATATCACAGCCAAAGAGCTGCAGTCTATCAAGGCTGCTATGGCACAAAGTGTCTTAGACACTTGACCTATCTCCTCATTGAGATGGAACAGAAGCATCCCAATCTTTTTATTTTTTTTTCCCCAGTATTTAAACAACAAAACCAGAACTCGGTCATTCTGTTCAACTGTAACAAACTGACCTTGGCTGCCTGCCACTGTTCCCATGCCACCACCTTCACCACCAAAAACCAAGGTGATGGTCTTAAAAAGACAGAGGAAAAGGGGTTGAGTCAAACCCAAAATGAGGAGTAATGCCATGTCTAGTGTGCCTTATTAGCGACACATCCACCGTTCTCATCAGGAGAGATTTATAAAATCTCCTGTCCATCTTTTCCTCTTCTTGCTACCCTTGCATCAAGTCACATCTAGCTTCTAAGAACAGCTGTGGTGTTTGTTATTAAACATCCAAGGAAAGGATACCTATTTAAATGAAATTCATGATCTGAAATAGCACCTAGCACACCTTGAAGATTTTTGCATCAAAAATGTAAGGGGTAAAGTCTTAAGAAAGTTGCATGGGTCAAACAAAACCAAAAAAACCCAAAAAAAAACCCCAACCAAACTTACATAAGTTGCATGAAACAGTTTGCTTCTATGAAATAAAGGGTAAGTTAAAGTATGATCTAATGGAAGTAAATCACTGTTCAACCACAAAGAAGTCTTGCATCATCAAATGGCTTAGGATATTTTTGCCTCAATATCAGTTGGATCTGAGAAGGCAAATGAAATAGCTACTTCTTTTCCTTATGTTACTTCTAAACACAAGGGGAGGAAAAAATCCCAACAAAAAAATACCCAAAACCCTGGTATTGTCACTTACCTGTATAACTTAGTAATTCTTTTTCCAGAATAAGTAGGGCTTCCTGGTCAGCAGTATATTCCCAAAGATACTCATCTTGTTTAGTTATACCAATGCACTTGTGTTTTGATATGTCAGTATTAACTCTCAACATATGCACAGGTGAACTCTTTGGTCTTGGCTGAGTGTTTGTTGGACAGTTCCCAGTCAGTTTACAGTGCAGCATATTTGTTGATGAAGGTCTTCCAGAATCATTCCCTGAAATAACAGAGAAGGTCCCAATTTCTAATATTCAAAATTTCACACAAAGAGAATTTGATCTCAGCTCATTAGTGGCATTAATTGCAGTTAAAATTATGAATTGATTGGAACAGATTATTGATTTTGCTTAAGATTGTGAATTAATAAGTGTTAATAAAGAGATTACAATTATATTGGGAAGTAGCACCTCATACCTCAGAGGTGTATTTAAAAAAGAAATTAAATATTATGTGCAATGGCACAAATTTTGGGAGACAGGAGAGAATGAAAGCGTGTGCAGAAAGCTTAAAACTTTGGTTCTGTCTTTTTTTTTTCCACTTAAGGCAACATGAATAAAATATAGATACTTCCAAATATTTTTCTGGTATTCCAAATTGACTGTTTCAATTTCCACGCAAAGCATTTTTAAAATTAAAATGCCAAACTGGTCGCTTAAGATGACAGAAACAATGTAAGCTACATTCCTTCAGATGGAGACAGTTGCAATTGAGAAAAGTAACTAAAAAGTGCATATGCAGTTATGCATTACTTGTTTCTTATAGTTCACATAAGACTTATTTCAGTAGCATGAAGAAATCTTTTATTAGATCAAAAACATATTGTACTAGATACCGCAAAACACACAGTAATACATAATCTTGTTCTAGGCAGTTTATTATCTAAATATTTAAGCTAAGAGGGGAATACTGGGGTAGAAGCAGAAGTAGAAACTAAGCACAATAGAAAGAAGTATTAGTGACAGCTGGAAAAGATAATTTTTAACCCAAAACAACATTCTTATGAAAATAATGCCGTGTATAGAAGACATTTCAGCCAAAATAGAAGCCATTTCAGCCAAAATAGAAATATATAGATGAAGATATAAAACCGACATAAATTCAGCAGACTTATCACAAGCACTTCTACTTTTTACGTATGAAAAATTAACCTGTTAGAGGAGCACGTCAAAGCTGTTCTACCCCTACCTTGGTATGGCCTCCACGCTACCATCAGAGGAGAAATTCTATTTGGAGTCTCCAAACCACTTGAAAGTCTATTCAACTGACTTTCTAAGACACCTTGAACTACAGAGTCATCAGCGTATTCACTTAAGCTCGTGTCAGTAACCCACTTTCCATCTCCTGAAATTAAAAAGCATTAGAGGAAATCATCTGCAGGTTTTGTGTTAATATGCATTTACTGTTACTATATTTGCTGGATTTAATGTGTGGGATTTAAAGAAGTCATGCAATAAATTTTCTACACGTAACGTAAAAACAACAAAAAAAAAATCACATATAACACACTAACAAGCTTAAATTCAAGTGATATACTTGATCAAATCAATATTCACGTTCACCAAGCATTTCACATGGTGCTTCATATACACCACGAAAAGCAATAGGATAACAATACCTGGGGTTTTGGTGATGTATATTATGCACCAAAAAAAAAAAGCAGAAATTCCTACTGGAACCAAATTCTCACAGGATATAAAGCAGCATATAGATCTATGGCACCGTATTGGTGTAATTTGCCTCAAGGTAGTAAGTTTATTTTATCCTTCCACAGCACCAGTTGCGTGTGCTGGCGTTACTGTTACCCTGAAGCAACTTCTCAAATAGTTACACGAAGCTAAGGACGTCTTACAGCAATAGTGATAAATATGGGTATTGTTTGAGGACTTCATTCTTACATCATTACCTGGAAACAGGATGCTACTGTCCATAGGGCTACAGTCAGCACACCGTGAGAAAGGTGCTTCAAGCGTTACTTCTTTACGGTTTGCTCCTACAAAGAAACCTTCAAGTCCCCAATACCGTGCAGAAACAGATTTCTGTCTTTTGGCTACATCCTGTAACTTGAGTAAAACAAACATATTAGAAACAGGAAAAGAAACAGTCAACTTCATAAATTGCCCTTGCAAGTTTACATTAGTAAAGTGTTCATTTCATAAAACTTGGAATGATTCTCATAGCCTGGTGTAATAGATATTCATAAGGATGATGGTTTTGCATGATATATGCTTTAAAATCCTATAAACTTCAATGACTAATGTTGTGAGAGTTCAAGCCTATTCTTCCACTGTGGACATGAAAAGCAGTTTTTCTTTGTTTTCACTTACCTTTATGTACCTCAGCTACAGTAATACTGTTTAACAATAACTCCAAATCTAATTTCCCAACCTCCTCCACGATTTTTTGCTTTCAATTTTATTTTCAGCAAAAGAGCATTTGAATAATTTAGGTTAGATAATCTTATTTGCAATTTTTGGCATTTAATGGAGAGGTGAAGTGACCTTGATACACATTGGAAAAGCTGCCTTCTCCCCCAACACACCTTTTTTTTTTTTGTCTGAGACTAGTCTGTTATTTCTTACACTTTTTTTTTGAACATCAACAGAAGACTGTCAACACAAAGTGGAAAGCACAGAGGCCTTCATCCCCTATACATGAAATATGGCAGGCAGGGACAATCCTCTGATTAAAACTGCACTCTTCATTGTTTTGTGGTAGGGTTTCTGGAGGAGAATGGGGAAATGTGTTGGAATATTTAATAGTAACCATAAAACTATCACTATCTCTCAACTGATTCAAGAACATGGTATGTTGACTCATGCTAACCTGGGAAAGTAGATTAAGCAACATTGTTTATCTATTTAGCAACCAAAGATAAAATATTTTACCGATGAAGATTTCGTAATTACAGGCAAAACCAAACTCTGACGATTGCAGACACTGTCCAGTTCTTGTGAATCTTTATTTGTTTTCTGCATTTGCATCTCAAGGAGATATTTGTTGGTTAGTTCAGTAGGGTTAGAGAACTTCTCAGGTAGTTTACAGGAGCTAAGTGATCTTCTCATAGTCTTTAGTTTAATACCCTCCTTTTGCACTGCGTTTCTTTCAAGATGACTGCAGTCAACCATTTTTTCTACAATAAAATAATGAAAATAGGAATTTTTTTTATTTATTTGGGTTTTTTTAGGGAAACAAGTATGAACTATAAACTGCAAGCCTACTATATTTTCTTCACAAACTTAAAATATGAGACCTCCACTGAAGTTATCCCTAATCCATAAAATTACAAATAAGAACTTTTAACTTTCATTGGCTTCCTGTCTGATATCCAGAGATGCCAACGTACACGGACAAGACTTACCAGGTAGTAGTACAGTTCCATGTCCAATGCATGTGTTCCTGCACAGCACTGTCTACAGGAATGTTAGATCTTGATAATAATCTAAACATGCTTCAAACTACTACTTCGTGCTAATACAATTTTCTACATTTAGAATGCTATAATCTAGCCACAGCCAGCACGAGAACTGCGATAGTAGAGATTTCATAAAATTTCTTTAAAAGTAGCACAGCGGTTTGAAATACATACTGTCAGACCAGGGATGGTTCTGCAAGACATTTTTCTTTGTTTATACAGGACATAAACATTTTATTTTTCATCCTGTGCCCAAAGTAGCACATAAATCACATCTCATTAGTCGGTTCTTTTTCAGTTTGCTTTTTCACATTTGAAGACTTAAATAAGCAGTTTCTTGAACCAAGCACAAAGAGAACAACTGCCAGGTCCCGAAGTGCTGGAGCAGTTGTTTGGTACTTGCAAGAAATTAATTACCCTTACATTCTAACTTATTTCTTAATATTAAAAAAAGTGACTATATATTTTACACAGTTTTAGGACACAGAGGAAGATCTTTGGGACCCCTTAAGGGTGCCACAAAAATAAAGCTAACAAACTTTCATGGTGATTTCACTGACATGCAACAGGCACTGGAATATTTATACACAAATGATGATCTTTCAGGCAGAACAGGCAATCATTTGTACAGTTTCTCAATCTATATAAAAAGCATTTTTCTACATAAAAAGGACATGTGCCATACATTAAATCTAAATCAGTACAGATAAACTAAGGGATCTGCAAGATCACTTCATCTGCTTTATAGTGGGTTTGTTTTCAGTAAAGAACTAATATTGGGGCAGTTACTCCCTCAAATACAAGCTCACAACTTTGAGATTACTGTCCCCTCGGACTCCTATTTTTTCAAGATCACTCATTCAGCCCATCAAATTGTAGTCAAGGGACCTGCATAGCTCAGGGAATGGTACATAATTTAACAATCTTTAATTATTTTTTTCAGATAAATATCATAGTCTACTACCATATCCTATGAGAATTATAAAACTGTATACACTTATGTATATTGTACAAATAACTTTCAAAATTTACCTTGAGAAACTCCTTTAGAACAAACAGGATTTCTGTCAAGAGGAAGAGGTAAAAACTATTGAGTGTCAGCTGTGGCCGTTAGATGACAAAATGACTTTCTCATTACGCCTACAGTTTCTCTTTGCAAATGGTCTTGTACTGCATCACTCTGATTTGCAACTGCTGAACCACTTTGAAACACTGGAAGGAGGAAAGACTAGAACACAATATAACAAAACAGGTAACATCTAACCATAAACAAATTTGGGGATATCAGAAGAATTGCACGTGTATCGTTAATTTTTAGGACTCTCGGTTTTGCCTGAAGTGACAAGATTAGTTGAGTGAGAGTTATCTTAAAAGTACACAACACTGACCAGTTACAGACTTTGTATGCTAGTCCCTGCTCCTACTGAGATAAGAACATTCAAAAGAGAAATTCTACCTGTAATTCAGGACATACACATATAAAGAAATGTATTTTACATGGTTTAACATTGGAGTGATCAGGCAAACAAAATAAAGAAATTTCAATGTGATGTGTCTCTAGCTACAGGCAATTAATACACCTTGGTGGCTCACTGACAACTCCGAAGACACAAACTTACTGTTCATTAACTTTAATGGTAAATAGATCGTATGTCCATTAACTGCCAAACTGTTCTTTGAATGTCTTACAAATTAGTCATCACATCATTAGGTCATTCAAGTGAAAACTTTGCACAAAACCAGCAATCGCAGATGGGATCTTGGAAGAAATGTAAAGAAAGAGAAAGCAGTAACTAATGTCATCACACTGGCGTAGTCTGTGTCTTGCACCAAGGATGAGATGTGTATCTTAACCGTGCCTTAAAACAATTTACAATCAAGGATTCTCCCTATTCATATGACGTACAACTGTCTGCAAATAAAAGTGCCTGTTATTTAGGAACATAACTAAGACAGAAGATAGGATTATTCCCTTTTCTCTTCCAAAAGATTTCTGCATTTCTGATACCTTCCAAACTTCTTCAGTGGTTCCGCTTTGCTTTGCTTATTCATTCCCATAGCGCCAGCTTCCGTCAACAACAAGTCAAATGATTCTTCTAACTCCTTGCCATAAGACTAATTGAAAAACAAAACCAAAGAAAGCTTATTCAGCAATACTTTAAAATTTAAAAAAAATAATTAGCTCAAGCAATTAAAAGCCTGCTGATTTTAATCTTTGTGTAATTTCTGCATAGTAAGGGTCCCTGCACACAACACGAAAAAATTACAGGGAAACTGGAAAGCTAAATTTTCCACATTTGCATGGAAAAAAAGGGTTTTTTAGTGAGAAATTATTTGGCTACTTGAAATATTTAACAGATTAACAGTTAAAGAAATCACTTAGGAACACTGTGAAGATTCATGAAGTTCTTTATTACCTACTTACATCATCAAGGAACTCAATTTTCAAAGATGACTCTGCACTTTCAGAAATAGTGTTGGGTACTTCCTCTCTGAAAACAGATGTCCAATATCTCCTCACCTCTTCAACTATGAAATATAGTTAATTTGATGCATTTCATTTTTTCTTGTTCAAGATTCACTTATACAAACTTTTTATTTAGTATAAAGTATCATAAATCTCTCCGTTAATTATTGTTACTTTAAGCAAAAACCGCTTAAGTTGTTCAGCAATAGCAAAAAAAAAAGTCACAAGAAAAACTATCTAGTAGTTAGATTCAATAAACAGAAATCTATTACACCTGTTAAGTCATTGACATCATCATCTCCTCCTCCCCCTTCTCCAGTCACAGCCTGGTGTACACTCAGCGTTTGAACAGGCCTTAAATCTTGAACACAACTACCAGAAATCTGATCAACAGGAGTTCTAAAAAAGGAAAAGAAGCCAATCTTAAAAAGTCTTTTTTTAATACATATAGACTCACAGTCATTTTAAAAAAAAAAACAAACCATCAAACAAAAAATACCCCCCAACCAACCATCACATTATTTACTGCAGCAGTATTAACTGCTGCTGAAAAGCAGCAGCTCTTCTTAATTTTATCTAGATGATTATCCTGAAGATTGTACTTCCTTTTCTCTATGAAACTCTTGTTGCAAATGCCCCAAAATCAAGCAGCCAAGTATCAATATCAGTCTTCAAGTACTACAACAAACTGCGAGCAAAGAGAATCCCTCCAACTACTCCCTCTGCAGTAATTCTGAAGTATCAAGTCATCAAGTCTGGTTACAATGATTATTTTACCAAAATAAAGCATGCCATATACAGTCACCTTAACTTAACAATATATTTAATATTTTTAAAGTTTCAATGGTATTTTTGTTAACGCTATTAAGCAGTTCTGACTTCTTTCATTGGTACCAGCAACTTCAACAATACCTTCTGTATTTCTTAAGCAAGAGTTTCTCCATGTAGCTCAGGCCATCCTTCTTGAATTCAATTTGGATAGGTTCCTTCATAACAGTAAGATTGGTCTGTACCTCACAAATTCCCACAGATTCTATTGGAATTATTTAAAATAGATTTATACAGCTATTCAGATGTATAGACTTGCTATTTAACTACATTATTTTCAAATGAACGTCATATTGGTAGTCTATGCCTAGCTAAATTTTTGCATAATTCCAAAATGTAAGTGGCCAGCAGTATTATATTTACACAAGACAGTCAGCAGTGGGAGTAGCCAGCAAAACCTCATTTCTTACAGCTTCTCATGTAAAGGAAGATTAACACATTGGGGAAGGGCGGTGAGTAATCCATGACTCCATAGATTAAAAATCCCCCCATTTCACAGGAAAGAAGAAAAAACAAGCAGGGGAAAAAAAGAAGTTGTGTAATATTTTTTGACAAAAAAATGACACACAAAGAATGAACACCATCCACAGACTACAGGAAAGAGGCTAGCTCGCACAAATCTAACCAGACAAGAGGGTTTTTTAAATATTTTTCCAAGCATGCTTCAGCTGAATGCATCTTTTCAGTGGGACAAAGAAATACTAAGAGCCAGCGGAAGGCAAGCAGAAAATGTACTTTGGTACAACACACAAAATCCTGAGCCATGCACATCCGCTGTCGCACTTAAAAACTGTGACTTTATGCTTCAGCATTACAATTCACATTAAAATCTCATGTGAGAAACAATGTTATAGAAAAGAACAGGGACACAAGCTAAACAATCTGGCCAACACCACAGTTCGTTACAAGAATGAGGATAAACACCAATCTACATGTTATTAAAAAAACTTCCAACATTGTTGTTAATTTGTGAAGGAACACAGAGAGAAAACTTGAGAAGAAACATTTAATATTCTAACAGAACATCTACCTTCACTAAGCAAAAAACTGCTAACTCACCAAAATATCACCTAATGTTTTTAAACTGCAATTAAAACAGGAAAAATCATACCTGGTAGGACTTCACTGTCACTCAGTTGTTCTCTGTGATCATGATTACCTGTTCTCCATCGAAGCAAAGCTTCCTGAAAAGACTTTGCAGATTCCTCCTCATTAAATGTACCATTTAGCAATAATCCTTTGTCCTGATTGTCAAGGCCTGTACAGGTTGATTCTGAGGACAGTTCCTAAATCAGTTCCACAACATAATTAATACAGCACTCCTGATGGTAATCCTCTCCCCAATAGCAACAGCATTTTTAGTAGCAGTTATGGAAATGCAGCACCCTGTTTTCTGGGCTTAGTCTAGCTACCCTGGTAAGCAAGATCACGCAATTTTTACATGGTCTTGCTCGCAACTAGATTACAATGTTCTACCCAGAGCAAAATAAGAAAACCAAAAAAGTTTGTACAAGGACACAAAAACCACATTTAACTAAATTGCTTTTAGTAGGCAGAAAGCAGTAGCCATGGATAGCCCACATCCTACGTACAGGATGGATATTATGTTGAGGGACCAATGGGCTGTGCAAGTCTGGTAGCCTCAGACTGCAGAAAAACCCAAGGCCACACTACCCAAGATGTCACAAACAATAACAAGAATTTATTCTTCCCCCCTCCCCCAAACAGTACACTACCTCAGCACTGCCCAGTGACACTAGCAGAGATGAAAACTTGTCTGGTGTGACCTGATCCTTGCTATTTACATTCTTCCGCTCATGATTAATTTTCAATTCGTTCAGATTTACTTCCTCGTTGAAGTGATCAACAACTTCTAATTTTCCAACATGTGTATCCGCTTCTGTCTGTTAATGAAACATTATGAAACCATTAATATATTACAAACATACTCAAATATTCCACCAAACTCCATATTAAAGCAGGTAGGTAACGGCATATTGAAGAGAGATGGTGAAATACACACAGAGTAGTTTCAATAAGCAGTAGCGTGCAAATGTGTGAACAAAAATTCAATAATCTGAATATTCCACTAGGTGCTACACAGGACAGACTCAGACATTAATGCAGCACATATCTTTTAAACAAATTTATTAGTTATGTATGTTATTAATGAAGTTCTGCTTACTGAAGCTTTTCAGCAGACAGAAGCACGTATGTAGAGGTCAACAGGAGGAAAATGTTCATTTAAGGAAATAACCAGAATACCCATTTGCACACAAAAAAAAAGTCCAGGAAAGTCCAAACTACAAAGAACTAGATGAGTCTGACTGAAAATAGTTACCAAAGAAGAATAACAGTTCTAGTCACACTGGAACTTTACTGATTTGAGACCTTCATTAGAACAATGAAAATTACTGTGAAAATGTAATATGAAGGCTTTGATTATCAAATCTTGAATGATTATCTAGCAAAAATTAAAAAAAAAAAAAAAAAGTCCATCCTTTCCCCATGCCTCCTCCCTAGACGCAGAGATCAGAAGGGAAGATCCCTTGTCTATAAAAACCTCAAGTAAGGAACACATTCTTACCACGGAAACACAAAAGCAGTAAATGTACAGGCAGAAAGTGTCATCAGAAAGACTCAAATATTTCAAGCAGCCATTGTAAAACTAGAAGGCACTCCATCTCCTCCTTTCCACCTACTCTACGCTATAATTGACCCGGTGACTTTGCAGTTGCTGGTTGCACATTAAATGGCACTCGTGACACGCCAGCGAGTATGCAGGGAGACTAACCACTTCAAACAGCAATTACTTTTTTCCTTTCGCAGCTTTCCTCTGGCTCTTATACTGCAATGCAGGATGAATAAGGTTCAAAGTTTACAGCGTGAACACGCATGCTTTGCCTTTTTCCTCAAATGTAATAGTCCATAATCATCCATAATTGATAGCAAATATTTATCCCCCAGCATCACCAACCCATTGCTAACACGCATGGAGATCAAAGCAGCACATACTTTAAGAGAAAGGGAATTATTTCTCTCTGCAATAGCCCTTCTTGGCTCATTCTGTTTCCTATGGCACACATATTCAAAAGTAAATAGCTGAAGATTATGTTGATTTCTTTTTCACCACATGAACAAAATAATCTTAACATTACAGTAGAATTCAGTAGAGCTCACGTTCCCTTGAAGAAGATAATTTTAGTGCTGTAGCTTCATGCATCTGCTCTCTCTGAGCAAGCGAAGTTGCATTATGTATGGTTCCTTCTGGTACTCTGGCACACGGTATGTAATAGCAGATCAATACTTGAAAGGCTCACCCTGCTGTGTTATTTCTATAAACAACATCATCTTCATTGAGATTTTGCTCACTTGCTTCAAAATACTTAAGCAAGAATTGCAAAACTGATTTTAGAGAATACTTGCAAAGCTTATTTGATTTAGCCTCATGTTAAACTTCCCAGCAGCTGAACTCAGCGCTAATTTTCTCCTACTTTGATGCCTAGCATCTCTCTGCACCCTTTTGTTAGCTCCCTTGATTAACAGAGGAAGTTTCTAATTAGTTTCAGAGTTTGACTGGAGAGAATAAGGAAGAAGATAAGTAAAAGGGTAGGGGATAGAATCAAGACAACTTAAGGTGGATGACGCAGATGGAGTGATCGCAGCACTCCATGGTTCCCAGTTTAAATTCTTGTATTCTTCCAATGAATTGGCCTTTGATCCCCACAATACATCCCAACACCTCAATCTGGTTTATTATCATTGTTCTGTTACTATTGTTACCACCCAGTTTGCAGTTTTAGATTTAAAACATCTGCTACCGTCTGTTAAAAAGAAAATCCTGAACAGCCTGCATTTGGATGCGTGTGGTGAAGTATTTTTATATCCATCCAAAACTGCTCATGGAAAAACTTTTATGTCGACTGCATAACGCAGGATAACACATCATCCCCAAAAGATGATTTTTAGTTGGCTCTTCGTTAATCACAGGATGGTGTATCCTTTTGTAACTGCCTTAAATTCTCACCTGAAGATTTTCCATCAAAGGATGCAATCTTTCTACTAACATACTGTAAGCAAGGATCATTTCAAAGATGTATTTATCAGACCAATAGCTTTGACAATTTACTGCAGTACTAAAAGGATTATATTTCTGGGAAGAAAGAAGGAGATAATCAAATACATTTTAGCAGGATAACAGAATGACACATCCAGTGACATTATCAAAAAGTAAAGTTTGCCTTCAGGAAAACCTCCTATGGTAGAACTGAAATAGTTAAATCAACTTAACCAAGACCCTATCTTCATTTTTGACATTTATGTTATCTTGCAGTTTCACGATAATGTAACTTTGATCCTTTGTAATCATAACAATGACATAGGATTCCAAACATTTTTTTCATAAGAAGTTCCTGACATGGCGTCTCTTTGATTCATTAAGTCCGGCAATAGAACAGCTATCATTAACACAGGAATGAAACAAAATGAAAACAAGGATAACAATATGTATTTGAAAAGGTATTAAAAAAAGTCATGACATTTATCAAAATCAAATGTTAAATAACCTTAGATGAATAAAACCAGTGGGTGTGTCCAAAAGATAAAATCCCAAATGCATGTACAATTTGGTGCAAAAAACCCCAGTTATTACAACCCATTTATGAAATGCAATCAAATATAATGCATGAGAAATCTGTACGATATAATAATTCTAGGAGGAATCTTTACTACTCTAATTATAAAATTATAAAATTTTTATTGTTTCATAACCGATATGCGACAAAGTTGTATGTTAGAAACTGAATATTACTGAGCTGAATAATAAAACTACAGACAACTTAAGTCTCCACTGTACTGTATAACACTTTACTTTCAGCACAGTTTATTCCTTTGTGAGTGGAATCCAAGTACGAAAAAATCAGGAATGCTGAAAGCGGCGTATGACAGAACAGACATAATTCTAAGCAGGAATTCAGAGTTTCAAGCTTACTTATAACTATATTTAAATTACAAGTAACACAGACTGTTAAATACACTCACAAGGGTATATAATTATCTTTGATGAATGAACAAACACCTTTGGCCATTTTTAGTACTTATGATTTTTGTTCCCAAATGCTGGGCATCCAACACTTTATAAAAGTCTCAAACATACCAATAACAATATGTCAAAGAGCCTGTGTAAAAATCTCCTGACCCAGAACTTTGTTACACATTTCCATTCACATAGCACTACCACTGGTTCAGTTTAACTCCGTTTTCCATGAGGTGTGCATAACTCTAAAATCCATCAAGAAAAGACAGCATGATTTTTTTTTCTGAATATCACAGAATCAAACGGTTTGGGTTGGAAAGGACCTTAAAGATCATCTAGTTCCACACCTCCCACTAGAACAGGTTGCTCCAAGCCCCATCCTTGAACACTTCCAGGGATGGGGCATCCACAGCTTCTCTGGGCAATGTGTGGCAGTGTCTCACCACCCTCAGAGTGAATTTTTGTTCCTGATATCCAATCTAAATCTCCCCTCTTTCAGTTTAAAACCGTTACCCTTTGTTCTATCGCTCCAATCCCTGGCAGAGAGTCCCTCCCCAGCTTTCCTTTAGGCCCCCTTTAGGGACTGGAAGACTGCTATAAGGTCTCCCCGGAGCCTTCTCTTGTCCAGGCTGAACAACCTTAACACGTAACAACCGGAATACGTATTGCAATAAAACAGTGTGCTATTTGCTTCTATGAAAACTCCTTTTTTTTTTTTTTAAACTGAAAAACTTTCTACTGAATATGAAAGTAACGTGATACTGTGAAAGCAGTCCTTTTGTAACCCGAGCAGTGTTAAAACAATGCCTTGTTATCCACCAGTGCTGTCCTAATCTTCCAAGTGCTATTCACGACCCACAAGCCTTTCTGGGATCAGGAATTAAGTACTGGGATGCACAGCTTCACCTGAAGGGGGGGAAGACCTTAAGGAAAAAGCAAATCGCAGTTCAATCCCTCACATAAGCAACGGTTTCTAGCCCGGCCATTACTCCAAAGGTTTGAGCAGCATATTTTGGGATGCGAAGGAGCGGCTCTGCCAGGAACAGCGGGAGAAGCCGGCGGCGGCGGAGGGTCCCGCGGGGGCGCAGCGCCGCCTGGCGGCGGGTCCCGGCACAGCGGCCCCGAGCTGGGGAGGGGGGGAGCGGGTCAAGGCGGGTCGGCGGGCGCCCCCCCGGGAAAACCCGCCCCTTTTCCCAGGAAAAAACCCACGAAAAAGGCACACATAAATACGGGATGTGCCCCTTTTGAGCGTTAGCAGCTCTAACTGGTTTAATTTGCCAGAAAAGCAATACAAAGATATCATGGCATGAATTACGGGGGGAGGGGCGGATCTTTCTAAGGGAGGTGCTACGTTTTTAGAATTAAAATGTTAGTTTCTTATTCAATAATGGCACTACTCTATCTGCACAAGCTACTTCCAAAATCAAATAGGATGGGGCTACATCACGTTTTGGAGGCTGGGTTTCCTATTTATGCTTGTCAAAAGGCAAAAATCTCTCTTTTAAACATCAATCACCTCATAGTTGCTAATGTTGATTTCTACTCTGGCACTACTCTGTTTGCAAAAGTTACTTCCAAAATCGAATAGGATGGGGCTACATCACGTTTTGGAGGCTCAGTTTCCTATTTGCGCTTGTTAAAAGGCAGAAATCTCTCTTTTAAGCATAAATCACCTCATAGTTGCTAATGTGGATTTCCACTCCAGCGCAGCCCCAGCAAGCGCCAGCTCAGAGAGCAGTCACAATTAAAAACATGCCCTGGTGATCATCAGAGTGTTTAAAACTACAAAATATTCAGACCATTCAATTTTGCCCTATTTGCCTGAAACCGTACGCCTTATTTTAAACATATAGTAGTGTTCTTTAAGTAAGAGATCAGCCATCTTCAGTCACAGTCACGTGCTGGGCAAATTAATAAAAAAGCAGCTTAAAGAAATTCCCTGTTAAAGAAATGGTAACAGTTCTGATAACAGAATCATTTAATCTGTTTCCTTGTCCTTCAGGGAGATCAGCATATAAAACCATCATACCTTATGTGCACTAAGTGTTACCACAGAGAGAAATCCTAAAACTACAGTGGATATCACCAGTGTATTTTGGGAAACAGTGGGAAAAAACCCTATTACTTCAATTTCAATTCCAGCAAGGTACGATATTCAAATGAAGCAGAACCAAATTAATCCCAAATAAGTAATTTTTTTCTTTTTTTTTTTTTTAAGTTGCTGCACATCTAATAGTTGATATGGCACCTCAAGCTGACCACCTTAAAAAAGGCTTATTTTTTCCAGCAGAACAAACTGCAAAAAAATAATGTATTAAAAGAAAATAATAATAATCTTCAATTCACCAGAAAAGCAAAGGCTAAAATTTCATACAAGCTCACTGACTATCACTTCCAAGTAGGAATTCTGCCATCAGAATGATTCCATTTTATGGAAGGGGTGGAGGCAGGTAGTACGTTGAGTTCCGCAGACTCCGGTAACTGAGCTGCATGGTACAGAAAAGCTAACGTACAGAAAGCCAGCCTTGTATTTACACCCGCTGCTGTGTTTTAGGCATGCACGTGTGTCTTTCCATATATAGGTCTCTTCCTGATGGAAAGGAATTCCAGGTCAGAGAGCTCGTCTGCGCAGACCACACACAGCTTACAGCCTGGACAAACCCGAGGTAATTCATTTTACAACATATTATACTCTGTAATACAGATATGTCTGCATACTGCTACAAAGCTACTATATATACAGATTATACTCTGTTGCTACAGCATAACTTTTAAACCACTTACTGGCAGCGCACTCTTCATTTCCCATAGTCCACATGCTATCCCTTTCAATTCAGATTTTTCATGAGCTACAGCATTTGCCATTTCATGCCTAAATGGTTCTTTCACTGGCTCTGAAAAAAAAATTTAAAATAAATAAGTAAATAAATACACCAGCAAACCCAGTACTCCAGCCTCTGATTTCTTTATTGCTTAACTGCAGCAACCTCCAAGAAACAGATACTCTACCAGAAGTCTGAGAGTTTTTTTATTTAGTTAACAAAGATGTCTTTACCTTGCATCTGTTCTCTGAGTAGTTGCAACTTCACTCTTCCTGAAGAGACCTACATGGAAGAATATTTACATTTATATATAGGAGATGCTAATGAAAAAAAAAAAAAAAAAAGTAACTTCTATAGAATTAAAGTGTTACTGTTTCTAGGAAAACAGCTAAGCATGTATTTAAAGAGAAAACTCCAGGTGTTGTTTGTGACAGCTGTTAGGTCTGTGACTAATTTCCCTCCCCATTCCTGAAATGACATTGTCCCTGTTTGCCCAGCCAGGTCCGTAGCAAAGGTCTTCCACAAGAACAGACCTGCAGAACTTCATAACCACAGTGACTTAAGCTCAAGTGTCAACCAACTCCTGCACATATAAGCTGCACATATATCTACCTATAGTTTGTTGTCTGGGGGGGAGAAGGTGTTTGTTTTCCTTCTGCTTCTCCTCACTACGCTTCCATGATCTAGCACCCCAGCAGCTAATAATTTTCAACATTTTTGCTCCTCAGTTTTTCCCTGCAAACAGTCCATGCTGCAGCCTCACTTCCCCCCCACACATCCTATTCTTATGCATCTACAAGCATTTAATTTTGCCCTTATGAAAATTCTGCCCCATGCACCTTCTCCTTAGCCATCACCGCTGAAATCTGAAGTCTTTGAAGTAGTAACAGCTCTGAGTTACTTGTCTCGGAGAAGGGGAAAGAGAAAGAGGTGGGTTAAAGGAAACCTTTTCATTCTGATTCTCTTCTGCTCACAGACAACGAGGCAATTCTATTGAAATTGAGTGTGTTGGCTGAGAAGACTTTCACGTTAAACTGGTGCTGCTTCAAAGGCCTTCAAATAGCAACTGCAACTTAGTCTGAAGTTGTCATTGTCTGTTTTTCTCCTCAGCCTTACATAAGCTTTATTTCAGCCAGTTTCAAATGATCTCTCTTAATTAACAGCTCTCATTTCATCATAGCATGCACAGCATGGCTTTCAGGGGAAAAAAAAAAAATCATAAGAGAAAACTCTCTTTTGATGTCCCTCTTAGTCCAAGTTGCATGCCTCTCCAGACACATCTGTGTCCGCTAACGGAATGAATGAGGAAGTATCTCTAAGTTGAATTCGTTTGGATTTGGGGATCCCCTACAGATTTTTCATACTAATTCATGGAACGAGTAAAGAACATAAGCTCTGTTATCACAATCGCTATTTTAACAGCACTTGTGAATATTATTTGGTGATGGATACACCTAATGCTTGCTTCCATGATGTATAAGGCCTCAAGGACAAGAGCCTAAGCTATTAAAAAGACAAATGCATTTAATCAGAGAATGAAATATTAAGACTAGGTTATTACAGTTGGAAGCGATAACACTCCCTAGAAGCTCCAGTGCTCAGCTACTTACAAGTTTGACCAACTTTTACCATTCCCATACATCTGCCTTATCCTTAATATTTTTTGAGAGTTTCAGCAAAATCGCCCCAGTCATTTCCAAAAAGAAATAAGGGGAAAACAGCCCAGTGTGCACATATTAAAAAACCCCAAATTTTTCAATGGCTTAGCAGCAAAGTTCTACTTCCTTCCTTTTAGGTCTGAGCAAGGATGTCATAGAACAAAAAGTGAATTGATAAACCTAATCCACATTTTAAAAAATCACTCAGAAGCATTTGGTCTCAGTCCAAGAGAATGGACCAAGTCCAATCCTTGTCTAACAGAATGCTTCAAAGATCCGTTTAACCCACACTTGGCCAACTAGCATCAGTCCTCAGGGGATGAACCTAGGACTTTTCCAGCTACTGTGGGCCAAGGGGCAAGTTAGGGTCTCAGTCTCCTTCTGTACTTACAGCAAGAAATCCAGAAGCATCATAAGAAAGATTGTAAGACACGCAGAAGTGTGGCAGGGGAGGAATAGCATGAACCACACAGTCATATGGGAGTTCTACTGTGAATGCAGATGCGACTGAATTAAAGAAAAACACTTTAACAGTAGTATTTTTTAATGTTGTGTGCCTTTCTCATAGCTTTTATCTATGAAGATAGAGATCTGGTACTCAAAACTTCACACGAAGCCTTGTATTTCAGATTCATAACGGACATTACGTGTTTGGAAGAGAGGCTCCCAATGACTTCCATCACTGCCAAATTAGAAACTTACATATTACATCTGCAGAAGCAATGATAATTCGCTATCAATTGCCATTAAAAAAACAACAGGTCACCAAACAGAACTTGACATTCCTCCAGCTCAAAGGGAAATGTAAGCTTGGCATAGGAAAATAAGCAATCAGAAATTTTGCCCAGAAGGTGCTTAACCTTTTATTTTTAAAGTATTTAAAATTCCCGCATTCTGTAGCATAAATGTTCTAAATCTTGTTTTGCTTTAAACAGCTTTACATGCAAATATATTGATACTTTGCTACCTTGTTATTGTTTTCATTGCTTTGCGGCAAAACTTGGGCTTGGATGGTCATTGGTCCTGCCCGTCCAGATTTCCAATGATAAGCACTAGATTTCCTATGAACCAAGAACAAGAAAGAACTTAAAAATTACATCCTCTGTAAGCAAAAGCAGCACAAAGGCTTTCCTTCAGGTTTTTAAATAAGAATAGAGCATCCCAAAAATAAAATGCTTGTTAATAGGATCATCAATTCCTCAAAACACAAACACCTCCCTTCCACTGAAACCTGCTTCACATCTACTTCAATAGTAGTGAACACATCAAATGTACAAGAAAGTACTTCTTTTTAGACCATCAAATTGATCTCAGTTTTGAACAGTAAGAAAATCCCATCAATTCTCTCAGGTTGGTTTTAGGAAAATAAAAATGCAAGAGAAGTACACTTCAGATAAGTCTTCGCTGTCCCAATTTACTCTAGGGCATTCGTCCAGCACAGTTAAAATGCAGCATTTTCTAATAAGGCAGGAACACAGACCTACAATTAAGATTTCAGCGAATGTTAGTTTAGAAATTGACTGCTATGATGAACATGGAAGATAGTGGGGAAGAATTTAAGACTAAGGGAGTCATTTTCAGCTTTAGCACACAGCTTAATACCCTATTGCATAATATTTAGCAAGTATTCTGATGACAGATCTACTTTGTTTTACAGAAAAGGAAACAAAAAGCTAAACAAACTAATGTATACAAAATAAAGAGTAAAGAAAGCACGTAGGAAGAGGGATGGTCTTCCCATCAGTGGTGCAAATGCCGGTGATACCAGTCACTTGAACTCCCCATTAACAAGACTATCAGGGTTTGCAGGTACAAGGTCACGAAAACAATACAAGAACAATTACCTGAGCACAATAAGGGGCAAAAAGTGCCACACGCTGTCTGGAAAACACTGCCTCAACAGCTCAAGCAAAAGCTCACAGAGCTGCAAACAGCAGGCCCTTAGCATTAGCAAGACTAAAGCACTGGGGTATCTCAAGGCACTCCGATCTCCAGGGACAAAATGCGTCAGGCAGAAGTGCAAAGAAATGGGAGCAGATGTTGCAGGGACATGCGAACATCCAGAGTGAGCCGGCAACAGAGCTGCGACTGAAACTGCCACCCTGGCAGTCGCTCCATTACATTACACTCCCTTTCCAAGCCGTGTTTCCATCATCCGGAAAATGGCTTCCTGAGAAGCTACACAGAGGCACGCAAAACAGGACCAAAGCAATATCAAGAACAGCATCCTCTTTAGAAACATCAGAAATAAGACTGAGATAGCGCAAGAGAAAACACTTTCTGCCTCCTGCCTTAAAACTAAGGAGACAAATCCAATCGGACGGGGGGGAAAAAAGGGAGGAGGGAATAAATGAGGAAAAGGGATCTCTGCCGCTGAAGGAATATTCCTGCGAGGAAGGATTTGTCAGCTTACTTCTTAAAAAAAAAAAAAAAAAAAAAAATCACATAGTTTAAAAATAAGAAAGTCATAGGGTAGCAAGTTCTCATTGGGAAGAAAGATGGGAGAGAGGAGACTGAACACTATCATGGAACTTTGCTGAGAACCCATCTGGGGCAGGAGGAGGTGTGGAGGGAGCGTCTCATTGGATTCCCTTTTTGAAACCTACCTTCTCTCTTCTTTTTCTCTGCTCATCTTTGACTGGAGTTGCCGCAACTTCTTCTCCATCTCTTTGTTTTCTGTTTCTAACTGTGCTTTCTCCAACTGCAATTCTCTGACAGTTCTGGAGAAGTTCAAGCAGTAAAATATTTATTAGAAATTACGTGAAAGACAGTACGGCACGTGAAGAAGTTTAAAGCAGCATGAAAAAAAGAAGTTGAAAAATTTGTCATTAAAGGCATGTCACTCTTCTAACTCCCAAAAGTTCTGGAAAATTTAGGGCAGGTCAGGTGCAAACTCCGTGGAGACAAGAATATCTCATTACAGAGGGGTATGCTGACAGCAATATGGCTACTCCAATATAAGCTTTAGAGTGGCTAACGTAAAACTGATACAATCGTGCCTGTATTCAGCAGGTTTGTTGCTTAATTATATTAAAATAAATTACCCCAGTGAAAGCTGTAGTATTGTTTGCTTACAAAGCACACATGTTAGATACACAGCATTATAAGACCTGTAACTTACTTAGAAAATAGATTAAAGCCTAAGAAAAGAAAGGCTTAAGGATAAAAGCATAGGGAAAATACTAGAAAAGGAACACATCACTATTCTTCTTGCTCTTACACAAATAAGCTCTTCTACTTAATGTTTCATTAAAACTTATTAAAAATGATGAAAAAAGATCTCTATCACAATCAGATAAAATGCACTTACTTTGCTTTTAATCTCACCGAGGTTCCAGTTTTTGATCCTGGGAGTATTACAAAGTCATTGAAGCTCATGATTCCCAGTATAATCTCTTCTAAAAAAAATGAATTTCAATGATCTACAGCTAGCAACCTGTTGAAATGGGAATTTGATTGAAATTAAAGCAGTAAAAGAAGAAAAGAAATGGAGCACAGAACTTGTGTGTATGAAGTGCCAATAAAATCCTAAAGCAACTCTAGATTACATTAGTCTGAAAGAAAAACTTTTTATTACATTTATGATACCAGGGAAAAGATTTACTTGTCTGTTTCATTTGGGCAATCCCCTAAAGTTCAATGGAAGCAGTTTAATGTTAAATAAAACACAGCTTTCTTGAACCAGACCCATAGAAAGCACAGAGGAGAAAATTGTACCAATGGCTGTAAAGTCCACCCATCTCAAATGATTTGGAAAGATAAATGTCTTCTGTCATATACAAATTGATACAAAAAGAATATGATAACTTGCAGAGCAGAGTTATTCCCTACTCTCAAACTTTGATAGCAGGATTTTAAAGACAAGGTTGTAAAATACTTTTCCAACAAGCAAATTCATACAGCACAGAGTCCCAACTGGGGCATAATATCCACACCATCCCTGCGCTAGAATGTCTGCATTATAACCAGTACAGACTAAGCAGTCTGCTGGAAGAAACACGCCGACAATCGCTGCCAAGCACAGTGCCAAAGCTGAACGTTTTCTTGTGCTGCTGGGATGCACGTGGAAAAGGAAAAAAACCAACTTTATAGTCCAGAGACTTACCACTTTCAGGATGTTTGGAAACTGTGCTTCAACTGTCAGCTATCAGATTCCCGCTGAAAGCAGGACCTAACTGAAACGATGTGGAGACGCTTAGTTGAAACACATCAAATGTATAACTGTGCTCAAGAGCAAAAGCTCAGCTGCCTGTTCACACATAGACCCAAAAATTAACATTAATATGATTAAAATTATAATTTTAATTTAATTAATAAGTCCAAATAACACCTCCACCCATGAAGCAAAACACATGTCAGTGGCACGTCACAAACAGTTAAAACAGCTGGTGCGACAGAACCTAAGAGCGATGACGTTTCAGTGCTGACAAACGCCAGATGCACACTCAAAACATGCTTCTTACTGTGCTGGAAAAACCAAGCACTCCATTCGTAGCTATCATTTCAAAACAATTATTCTTTTATCACATTCTAAGATAAAAAAAGATTCTGTTAACTTAGAATAGAAGGTTCTTCTCTTGGCCAATGTATGCTAGCAGGACTAGTGCATCTAGACAGGCAAGGATAACACACTGCCATTGGTGTAGCCCAAAAATTACCTAATAGTAAAAATGGAGGTAAACGACTGAAGCCAGCTTACCAAGCTCAAGGAGGGAAAATAGTTAACTCATTTTTTTTATAAATGTTAACACATTCCACTGGAAGCAAATATTTAAAGAGGTAACTTAAACATTGTGATAGTATCACAAATAAAACCATCTACAAAGTTTTGGGAATACAGCAATACTGGCTGAAAAAAAGAAAAGGCACCAAGTTATAGGCAGCAGGAGATATAGACAGACAGAAGGTGATCAAAAACCTGAATTGTTCTGAGAAAATACATTAATTCATTTAACAGCTATTAAAGCATAACTTTATTTTTCAGAGACTTGCAATTTAAACACAGGTAAGAGTTCCCTTTTTCTGTGTGCTTTTTGTTTACCTATGACTCCTTTTCTCTTTCTAATAAATAAGCCAATTTTCCAGTGAGGCAAAGAGTAAACCAACTCATCAACATAAATAAATCAAGCATTAATTATCCACATCCTTTCTGCCTGCTCTTCTACACACACAAGTACTCGGATTTCATCATTCTCGCAGATTCCTCTGTGCTGCTAATGGCTATGCAGCGCAACTGAACAGAACAAAAAATGGTGTTTCTGCTAAATGAAATTTCAGTCAATTTAATTTTACAGTCTGTATAGCTAAATGAACACAAATCCCATATATCCTATATCTCAGCTTAGCACAAATTTCTTTCTAATCAATTTAAAGATAGCTTTATAACTTAAAGACAGCTGAAGATGGCTGCAGTTTGTTTCAGACTACAGGAGTTTAACTAGAGCAGACTAAATTCCAACAGCTTTCTCACATCAATAAACCCATGAAATCCAAAGGGATACTACCGTATATATAATAGCTCACATCCAATTATCATAACCATGAACACGGATTTCATGCTAGACTGAGCCCTATCCACTTACCAATAATTCAAACCAAACTGTTTCCTTTTGAAGAAGAATTCGTAGTCTAACAAAGACTTTGTCTAGCATTGCTCCCCAGCCATTTGCTGCTGATTGCATCGACCGAGACTTCTGATTCTTCCAAATAATGCCTTTTAACCTTCCACTGCTTGGGCAGGGAGGAGGGAGTGACATTAAAATAAAATTTAAAAAGAAGAACAAACTAAGAAATAAATAAATCAATCACACGAACTTTGATCACCGTGTAAATCTGCTCCTAAGAGCTAGTCTAAATCCAGCAGTCAGGTATTCTACTCTCAGTCTCTTGGGATAAACATATTCCCCATGCCCCAATATCTGTGACATCACCGATTCCAAACTCCACTTTCTATTTTTAAACAAATCATCCATTTCCATGTTTAATGCTGTATACCGCGCGCAAAGTAAATCTGGTGGAAAAACAGATTAAAACAGCTAAATGGTACTTTCCCTGAATTATTTTCCTGTAGTCAGCAATTCTGCCACACATGGGAAAGATGTGTTGTCTCCACAACTCTGAGAAGTCAACGCTTCTTTCTACCAGCTGCTTCTTCTGTGCTTAAGCAAGAACTAGGATTGCAACTACATTTTAAGTAACTACAAACATGAAAGACACTAGAAGAATCGCCTCTCTCCGTGCAGACTACTTAAAAAAATATAATAATAATAATAAAACACGACATTACTAAGCATGTTTCGTGAGGCAGGTGCCTTATCCATGCTATCTAGCTACAGTAATTGCCCTGAGAAGTCCCGCAGCAGCGTGGCCCAGAAATAAGCAGAGCAAAGAAAGAAGCTGGTGGGGATAAAAAACAGGCAAAAGTCAGTACTGGCCTTTCATACACCGACCAAAGACCCGCCACGCTCCAGTCTCCGCGGAGCAAGGCGTACAGTCGGCCCAGGCGACAGCTCTGGACAGACACAGACCAATGCACAAGGGCAGCCAAAAAAGGCTATTAAAAAAAAATTAAAAAAAAAATAAAAAAGCCCTACTGTAAAAGCGGCACACTTGGTCGGTTGGTTGTTTGACGGCTCTGTTTTCCAAGAAGACTGACGAAAGGCAGGAAGGCCAGGGAAGACGGAAACCGCCTCGACCGGCGGCCTAAAAGCAGAAAACCTTAAAGGAGGGGGTGGGAGGGTGGAATAAAGCGAAAAGCGGAGCAGGCCAACACAGAACTGTCAGGGTCGGCGCCGAGGGAGCGCCCCGGCACAACGCGGGGGCACTGGCACCTCTTCCCAAATATTCCCTCAGCCCTTCGCGCCGGGAGGCGGGAAGGG